>JAMJFZ010000435.1:25155000-25532500 GCA_026225945.1 Cricetomys ansorgei | reverse complement strand
ATACACAGGGAAACACGTGTGTATACACATATCACACACACACACACACACAAAGAAACAAAATAAGTTCTTTAGAAAATGGTCTGAATAGTCAGTAAAATCAATCTCTTTCTGTGAGTGAATGCTCACAAGGTATAATGAACTGAAAAAAAATCAGGAAATTTATACAGATATGGTCCACTAAATTAACTATTCACACACACACACACACACACACACACACACACACACACACACACTCATGGAAGTATATGAAGATGGATGGTGGGATTTTTTCTTTTTTACGCTTTTCTTGTGTTTCCAAACTTTCTTCCATAAGCATGTGCTATTCCCATGCAGAACATGGTGATCACAAGCACAGATTCGGAGTCAGACTGCCGGGTTCAAATCCTCACTCTGTCATTTCCTGTGGTGATTTTAGTTACTCAAGTTCTTTGTATCTTTGTTTGCTCATCTGTAAAGTAGGGATAAAGACTACCTGTCTCAAAACCTTGTTAGGGTAATTAAGGAGTTAACATATATAACATGCTTCCCATCACACAGTAAACATTGTATTAAATAAGGTGGGGTTTTTTTGTTGTTATTGTTGCTTTTGTTTTTGTAGCTTAGGCAAAATATGATTGATTTCTCTGGCATGCTCACTATATATTTTCTGTTACACTCATAGTTTGTGATGTGTGTTACTAACTTATATGTATGTTTGTCTTCAACAAATAGAGTGAGGGTGGATGTGTGACCTTTGGTGGATGGCTAAACTCTTAATTGTCAGGCTGTGACAAAGAACAGAGATTTCCCAAGGATATACTATAACCCTCATCATTCGGTCCTAGGTGAATTACGGAAAGCCTAATTCCCTCCTAAACCACAGGTTTACTGTCACCATTTGATTAGTGACGTTCACAGACATGGGAACATCCTCGACCTTTGGTGAAGTCTGCCCCTTGCTCAGAAGTTGCAGTGCCTTGGGTAAACCTGCGTATAGCGATACTCACTTCCCTTCCTAGTGTAGACCTGGGAGGAGCAGAGGAAAATGAGAACCAGCTGTGGGAGACAGCCGAGTAATTGTGAAATTGTTAAGGACTGAGCCAGACATGAAGGGCACAATGACTGCGTTTGAAGGGATTGATCTTATCACCAGGAGAGTATTCATACAGAAGTAAATCCACTTCCAAAAGTTCTAATGTATGAAAAATGAGGAGACACAAGTTTTCTGTTGGCTTGTAGACTGCAGAACTGAATATTGAATAAATATAAAATTTTTTTATATTTTAAAACGGAGATAAACTGTTACTTTGCAACAAAAATATAAAGTTTGTAAGGTCTAACTTAAGAACTGACTGAATTAAAAAAAAACAACCCAGAAGATGGGGTTCCTCCATCTAGGAGGAAGACAGAGTACCACTGGAGATCATATAAAATCAATACTAATTGTAATGAAAAAGGAATCTAGAAAAGGAAACTCCAAATCTCTTGTTTACCCAGCTGTCTGTACAAAGTGAATTATTCATGATTCAGTGTGAATAATAAACCTATGCAAATATTTGTTGTATTCTCAGTTTTGAGGGAGCAGCAGGAAATGAAGTCATTATAAAATGATTTAGTTAACTCTTGCTCTTGGAAATAAGCTGAGAAAATAAATGCTGATGGTTATTTATATATGTTCCTCCTCTCAAAGAAAACACAACAGAACAAAACAAACAAACAAACAAAAAACAAAAGGCTTTCCCCTCTTGGAGGCTTCTGTCCTGTTGGAAATAGCAAGCTTCTGTTAGTATCACGACCTTTATGTGATTTCCTTAGAAACTAATTACAAAAGGGTTTTGTTTTTTCTTAACTGTAGAGGGTTAAAAAGCTCACGGCAGAAGTTCTGTAAGGGGAAACCTTAACGGACAAGTTTCCAAGTACTTGCTGCTTACTGTAAATTCTTACCTGTGAATTTCAGTTACAGGTTTTTGGTAGAGGGAATATTACAATAATACTGATACCCGGCAGCTTTTAGCTGTTCATCTTTTCACTACAGAATCAGCTGAACAGTTTCCATCAGAACAGCAGACTAAGGGGTTACACTACAACTGTGTTAGCGTTTATACTGCCTGTCCAGTTCAGCAACTGCTGGGGACTGAAAGTGGTGTTATCTCGCTGTCTCCGTGACGTTACTTTGTGCCCTCACCACAGGCTGCTCCACCACTACACCCCTATTTTTTTAATATTTTATTTTATATCTAAGGCAAAGCCTCATTATATATCCCGGGCTGGCCTTGAACTCATGATTCCCCTACCTCAGCATTCAGAGTACTGGGGTTACACTTGTGGGCAGCAGAGTCCCAGGTTACCACAATCTCTTGGTAAACCAAGGATGCGGGTGACTGTTTTAGATGCTATAGTTATGAGTCCTATTCATGAACACAGTGCCCCTGGAGCCTGAAGGCTCAATGATGCTGACTACAGGCTATGCTCAGTTACAGAGACCAGGTTCAGAGGAACCTCACTTTTGCTCAGCAGCAGTCCCAGAGTCTCTGGAGGAGGAGCAGATGACTGGTTTGAGTTTCCCTGGTTCTTGTGGATCAGGCTCTGTCAGGAATCACTGGCGGATAGTCAGGCTCTACCCAGAAGCTCTCTAGCTCTCCTCTAGGCCATCCTAGAGCCCAGGCAAAGGGATTTAAGCCACCAGGTCAGAGCCAGAGAACTTCTACCACCCGGCTGATAAAAAAAATACGGGTGGAAATCAGGTTCACCTCACATTTTGCAGCTAAGAAACAGGAATAGACAGATTACTTAGTTGTCTAGAAATAAAAGAACCGAGAATAAGGCTAAAATCTGGAGGCTGGAGAGATGGCTCAGTAGGTTTGAGTGCCCAGTGTGCAAGCACAAGAACCAGAGTTTGAATCCCTAGAACCAAGGTAAAAGCCGGGTATGGCCACAAGCCAAAACCCAACTCCAGGTTCAGTGAGATTGTCTCAAAGGAACAAAGGGGAGAGGAAGACACCTGGCATCTTCTGGTCTCTGCATGTTTGTACACTCCACTACACACAGACATACACATACTCACACACACATGCACACACACTCACAGACACACACACATACAGCACAAAGAGTAAAATCTGTACTTTCAACAAAGCTTTATTAAATTTCCCATGCTCCTCTGAGGAGACCATCCTCACAATCTACCTAGAAGCCGAGGAATTGCTTGCCTGGTATTACCCACACAAGTCCTCACCCTGCACTAGGCCCTCCATGTAACTTGTCCTCTTGCTACTGTCATTTCTGGAGATCTGTACTGTGGTAACAGACCATACAGAGGAATACGAGAAGACATTCGCACTGATGTGTTGAAAATGATCTACATTTCCAAATTTCTCTCAAAACTGAAATGCTACCAAAAGCATTCTGATATTATTTTCTTTCATTCTATACTGACTAGAAGTATCTTTTAATTTCTTAAAAATGATATTAATGTTGCATCTCCAAGTTAATTGGCAATACAAATAAATGGCAAACTTTAGCCTCAGAAGGTGGTACAAAAACTTGAAACCCTTGGAAAAATCAGATCTATATTTAATAAAACTCAGCTGTGAGTGAAAATTGGTTCCACAATTAACATTTAACCATGCTGTTTCTTTGTAGGCTCTATCTTTACAAGAAAAAAAAAAAAATTGAGAAACAGTGTGCCCCTGGCTGACCAGAAAAGCAATCTGTCAACGAGGCTATTCTTGAACTTGTAGCAATCCTCTGCCTCTGTCTCCAAACTGCTGGGATTACAGACATGACCCACCACACCCCTCTCACAGGATAGACTACAACAAATCAGCATGTCTTTGGTAGCAACTTGTCTCCATTATAATTTAGTAAATGGATTTCTGCTGATACTGTTGAGGCTAAGGACACATTACAGTATGTTGGGAAGTTTCTTAACATGTAATACAATTCCTTTACCAGGCTACTCTTTAGGGAAGGTCCACTATTGGGCATCACTGTGAGTTACTATCTTGGTCCAAGAGGAAGGCTCTTTGGAGACAACAGTGAAACTGACGAATCTTTGTTGAGAGATGTGACCAGGGACTTAACCACATTCTTTGTAGTTTCAGAATGACATGGAACCCATAGATAGGCAGAGATACTTGTCATTCTTAGTAATGACCTGACCACATCAGTTCTTTAACATAAAGAGGTGGTTCTAGACGTTGTAATTTCTTAGAAGCAGCATGGCTGGTTTGCAACACCAAAGGCAAATCAAGTGAGATTCTGTCCACTGATGAGCTCTTACCCAGAAAGGCAGTTTGCCTGAAGTATACTTGAAGGTAGTAAACAAGTTCTCCTGATATTGACCTAAGGACCTCCACCTCAAATATATCTTGCCAAACTGCAATGGGGTCTTTATGTCGGAGCCTGAATATCTTCTTGATTCAACGTTGCTCTGGTTTCATGGTTATGGCTCTGATACTTACTAGCTGTGCCACCTTGGTTTCGTGATGTCTCTATGTCTTAGCAATCTCAATTGGTTTCTAGAACTGAATGAATAAGCATGTGGACGGACCAGCGCTCACAGTCAGCAGAGGGCTGTGGGCCAGTGAGAGTGGGCGGACTGACTTGCTAAGGGACATGAGGGCGCTTTTGGATGTGGTAGAGATACTCTGTATCTTGATAGTTATCCTAGCATAAGTGAAAAGAATCCTCAAACAAATCTTTCCCTGGATCATCCCTTTAATATCCGAGACCAGGTCCTCAACGCTCTACATGTGTAGCAACACTATTAATCTCTGGTTGATTTTCTGTCTCTGAGTGCTTTCCATTCTGATTTCTCCTTGCATGTTCCCACTCACCCACACATTTCAGCCACTTCAATAATCCTGCCTAGATCAGTGCATGATGCTATTTGTTTAAAAAGAGAGATGAGTGTGCGTAAGCAAGCATGTTTGCTTGTCTATGCCTAAAATAGCTCTGAGAAGCCATATGAGAAAGTAGTTACGCTAGTTACCTTTGGGGGAGGGAACCAGATGGTTAGAGGGCAGGAGAGCAATGTCTTTATATATAGCTTTTTATTCCTTTTGAATTTTAAGTCATGTGACTGTATTACTGAGTTACAAACAAATAAATAAAATGTAGGAAATGGTAAGAATTCTGCCAAGTTCACCAACTCATTAAACAAATATTTACTGTGCATCTACTACTTGCCAGATATCAACAGGGTGATCTTGTTTCATCAACTATGTGCCAGAGGCCCTATTGCTTGTTGCTTTAAAACTTGCTCATAGGAGATTCAAAGAGATGGTTAATAAACACCAAGGCTGTCATTTAATTGGGAAAAAACTAAGTCCGAGTTAACTATGCGACACAGGATGTCCCTCAGTATACTGAAAAGTTTTGTATGTCACGTGTGTGTGTGTGTGTGTGTGTGTGTGTGTGTGTGTGTATGAGATGAAGTCTTTCTGTATAACTCAGACTGGCCTTAAATTCAGACTTCCAGCCTCAGACTCCTGGAGTGCTGGGATTACAAGTATGTACCCTCAGGCCCTGTTAGCCCAAGCTCTTTCTTGACTACCTTGTTAAAAGGCAGATGGGAAACTAACTTTGTCTATCTTGGAGCCAATTAGTGATTATTCTAATGGAACCAAGTTTCTGTAGCTTTTAGGAGTGTTGAAGAACCAGACATGAACCTTTTGAAGCCATTTTTACACTAGATTTCTGCCTGGAGTATCTGAGACCCCTCAAAGAATGTGTGAATGTACTTCAGTGACTTCCAGATATTTCTGCCTGTTTCATCAGCTTGCCTCTCCACTTGGAGAGATGGACTTGTACAGTTGAACAACAGAAACCAATTAAGATCAGTCTAGAACATTGAGTGAGACTTCACTGAAGGTTCAAGGATATCAGACTGGAATTTGAACAGAAAAATCCTGACCTTGAATAGGTCAGCCTATTTTCAAAACTGCTGGCCACGATTTCCCAGGGTTAACCTTTGAGCAGGTTCTACCTAATTCCCAGTTGGGTATCAGGGCAGTTTTTCAGTTTTTCAGACATTGCCCACAGTGAGCCAGGGTACCTGTAAGCCACAATCTCCTACAAGATGGAACCTCAGGTGGTGCATGCCTTTAAACCCAGCACTCTGGAACCAGAGGCAGGCAGATCTCTGAGCTCTAGGCCAACCTGGTATACAGAGTGAGTTTCAGGACAGCCAGGGCTATGCAGAGAGACCCTGCCTCGACCCCCTCCCAAAAAAACCATATATATAAACACACATATATCAGTACCTTTAAGTCTCCCACAAGGTAAAACGCTATCTGCAGAGATGTTGTCCACCTAGGTAGGTATAGTATAAGCAGGTTTGCTCCTTAGCTCCTCCCCAAGTCTCACTATTTCTGGATGGTAACTTAACTTTACCATTGCATAAAAAATTAATTAAAAATTAATAAAAGCTTTCAACAAAAAACGATGCCCTTGGTGGTGCCTTTATTTTCTATGGATATTAAAAATTGTGTATCATGTCTCAGCAAGGACTCAATGCACAAATCACAGTTAAAATATCATCACAGAGACAAACTAATACTTTCCAAAGAAGATACGCTTGGGCATTCTCTCACATGCGTAGAGTCTAGACCACTACTTTGGGCTTTCTTCTAAATGACACTCATTATAACTGAGCTTTGTTTTTACTATAAGAATCTATGGAAGTCACTGACGATCTTATACTGTTGGTTTTGAAACCATAGCTCCATAATTCTGAGTTACACTCAAAATGAGCTCTAACGTTATTAGAATTGTAAAAACCACAGAAGTTTGAACTTATCTCAGTGCAGCTTAGACACTGATACCATTTCCAGCCTCTTCTTGGCAGAAGTGAGCTGGAGAGTGAAAGAAGCTAGCCGCCCTGCAGGAGGGGAACGGAGGTGTGGTTTCAGTACCTGGCTTCAAAGGCTGGAGGCAGCTCTGAACCCAACCTATTTCTTTTTAGCTAGACTAATTTCTGTAAAGAGAGAAAAACCACTCAGCCAAAGTCGAACTTCCCCACATAATTTTTAACTTAGCAATGCCCCAGTTTCCAAGCTATCATCTTCTCATCTCTGGAACTGTGCTGAGGAAGCAGGCAGTCAGGGTGAGTGAAAGGGCCAGTCTATCGAGATCCAGGGATCCTGCCTTCGGGCTAGGCAGGATCCCCCAGATATAGCACCCGCCCACTTCTCCCTCCTCCCCCTCCTCCCTCTTCCCTCCCCCTATCTTCCCCCTCCTCCCTCTCCCTTTCCTCCTGGTTTTTGACGCTGTTGTATTTATTCATTTTTTGACAGCTAGGGTCAGAAATGAAAGACTAAAGGATTTCTTTCCTTTAAATAAACCTTTCAGTGAGGACTGAATGCCCTCTGTCCTTGATGACTAGTTACACGTATGAGCGAGCCATGCAGTGTAAAATCAGCTGTGTCACATGTTCATGCTTCTCAGATCTTCGTGATAGCAGATCTCCTCTCTTGCACACCTAACAAGGGCATGTGTCCAGCAACTTCTCTCCTGCCTCACGTACTCTCTCCATCAGAGACACCCTGTACCCAATGCAGAGACGAAGCTGTTCAGCTGAGGAAGGGGGTATTAAAAGAGAAAAGACCACTGCAGACGGTTTCTGGACAAATTTATGTCCTAAACTTTGAGGGTCACTGTCAATTTCAGACTAAGTTTCCGATAAATGTATATAGATTGAGAGCTAAATTCCCTTTAAAACAAAATGGTTCCTTCTGAAATCCAGATTGACTAATTACTCTGTATAGCTCATTTTCTCTGTAAATCAAAGCCTCAGAGAGGTGGGTCGAGTTCCTGTGTGTTCAAAAGCTTGTGGTAACTTTCAGATCACCACCTTATAATACAATCCATTACAAAATTCTGACAATCTGTGGAGTTCAAAAGCTCCTTACTCTGAGCCAAACTGACCTCTTGAAGCTTTCACCAATTTGGTCTTAGATCTGCCCTCTGGAGAAACACAAAATAAACCTAATCCCTCTACGAGACAGCAAATCTCTTTATGTGACTCTCTTAAAAGAAATTATGGTGACTCAGGCTATACTTCTATCAAGGATATAATAAACCCAATTACCTTTCCCTCCTGCTCCTTTTAGTGGCAGAGCAGGCTTACAGGAATCCACTTAATACACCAGGCAGGGGGAATGTCAACCCCTCCCCCACAGCCGTTGGTGCTTTAGCCCAGTTCAAGGCTTCAGTTGGTACTCAACCCTAGGTCCTCAGAAATGGACGAGTCCAGCCAAGGGCAGCACTACAAGACAGGCAGGCTACCTTGACTTTCTCCTGTTATGTGACAGACTTGTGCAGACTAAGGACATATGCCCAGAGATTCTTTTTTGTCAAAGGCTCTCAACTTCTGCGATAGAATCCTCAGGCTTTCCACAGGACTCACCCTGACAGTTCGATTAGGTCCAGTTAAGCCACACTGTGTGATGAATACTGCAGGCGTGGACAGCCTTACTACACCTTACATCGG
Source organism: Cricetomys ansorgei (assembly GCA_026225945.1). Lineage (NCBI taxonomy): Eukaryota > Metazoa > Chordata > Mammalia > Rodentia > Nesomyidae > Cricetomys > Cricetomys ansorgei. The sequence goes on along the minus strand of JAMJFZ010000435.1, from coordinate 25,524,021 downwards.
AGAAAAACTAACTGAAGTGAAATATGATGAGTAAAAAAATCCCTTGCAGGCCTGGTGAACAGCTCAGTGGGTAAGGGTACTTGCTGCCAAATCTTACGACCCAAGTTCTATCTCCAGAACCCACATGATGGAAGGGAGAACCAACTCTAACAAGTTGTCCGATTACCACACACGCCATGGTATGTGAAACATACATACGCATAAAGCACTCCTTTAATATTTAACTTATCTATCCCATCCATTTAAGTTCAGTTATTAAATCCCATGTTACATAAATCATAAAACAATTCTTTAAGTCATTTATTATTCATATCACATTAATCATTAAGCCTATCAAAATTCTTCCAGAATAGGGAAGGGACAAATTGCATCGCTGCAAGTCACAGGCTGATAAACTCAAGTATTTTTTGGAAAACATTCAACATAGGTCTTACAAGGGAACCAGGCTCCTGAACTGTGGCATGTCAGCTGTTTGAGACTGGCCAACAAAACAGGGCCTGGGGCCCTCGAGGAGGAGTTTTACAGGGAAGGCATCTTGGTCCCACATGCTGCTGATCAAGATCAACCTCGTGATTGAAGTCAACATATCAACCACACCTGGTTAGGCACCTCCACACACATCCTATGCGACTCTGTGCAAGTTTTATTAAAGCTACAGAAGGATTCCAACACACAGGTTACAACAAGTCAGAATATTTCACAGTAGTCTAGATACCTGGAGAGTTTAATTATGTAAAGAAAAACCCTTTTCTTTAAGAACAGCAGCTTACTTCTTTTCAAAATTACTGCTGTGGTTCTTTTACAAATCCAAAGCGTGTCTCATCTCTAACTCAGCCGTGAAGTAATACCATCCCAAGGCAGCCCTGGTGATCCTGTTTCCTTCTGGCAAAGTGAACCAACAGTCTGCTCAACAGCTTAGCAGCTTAATAAACTGAGTAAAAAAAGTTGAGCAAAAACTTTAGGAAAAAGTTTTGATGATAAGAACTTACTTTCCTGTTACAACATGTCATACATGTTTTGGCAAAATAGATGTAGTAAAAGCACCTAAGTTTCATTTTCTGTTAGGGATGAAGACTTTCACTGGCTCGCTGATCTTCTTCTTCTTCCTGGAGTTTTCAAAACTTGGCTCAATGTGCACAAAATTCATTCTCTGAACCTGTGAGAATCACCAGGGAGAGGTTGAATTCAGCAGAGCTATGACATCTACACAAGACACAGAAGACAGGAAGATCAAGCATGCGCAACGGATCCAAACCTGCTCTCCTGTGGGCTTGTTTGGCCTGGCACATAACCTTTCTGCCAGTACCAAAATCTGGCATTCCAAGTTTCAGGAGCTGAAGTCCCCTGGAGGCAGCCAGTTTCTGGGACAGTTTCTTGGCTCTCTCTAGTGAATTCAGCACATCCAACTCTTGAGGGAAGGGTTGTTGATCAAGGTGTGGGGCCAACAAGGAGCAAGTAAGGGTCAGGAGAGATCTAGGGCACTGATTACTTGAGAGGCAGACATAATGTAAGTCCCTATTTCAGCCAGCAGAGACACAGCCTTGTCTTTTCTGCAACTGTTTAGACCAAGACTGAAAAAGGACAATGACTTCTTGTGCTGAAGCAAAGTACATATTGATTACAGGGAAGTTGATCAGTGAATTATCACTAATGATCATCCCCACTGGACTTAACTTTGGTGAAGATCTTGAAACGCATTTTTACTCAACTGAGTGAATAACTAGAAGCATCTATGATCTGTCAGACAAGCCCTGCTGCCTGGAGTTCATAGAAAGGCATAAAGGACATCTGTATATTATCGGCTGCAAGAAAGGAACATTTCCCCCACATCTGGTCCTTTGGAAGGAAAATGGAATGAAGTATATGTTAAAGCCAGACTAGTCAGAATGTCTAGCAGAGGCTCCCACACTATCCCTCTTTTCTCTTGTAGTAAATGTGTGTTATTATTGATATGGTAGAACTATAAAATAGTAAGAATGTCAGTAAAGCCTTTAAGTGCCACTCAGAAACAAAAATTGGGTCTGAAATGGTAATTTAAGCATTTATTTCATTCATTTACCTTTTAGTTTTAGAAAAGGGTTGAACTTCTGATCTCAGAATCACAAAGCCCCTTTAACCTTAACTAAAACACTGACTAATAAAATAGTGGAAGCGAGAAAATTAGAGCTGCTTATCAAAAAACTGGCTTGTTTATGTGTAAAAGTTTGAAATGGCCTGCTTTATAGGAAAATAAACAGCAACACCAAAACACAAGACACAAGCCAGCTTTTACATCTATGAGATGAATTTGTTATAGCTGGTTGTAAGAAAAGCATGTGATAAAGTTCATCTTGTTTGGAAATGTTGCTGGGACATGCTACCCCCGACTCTATCCGTCCTGGGAACACAGGAAAAAGAGAAAAGAGGGGTGGACCATCCCAAATGACAACTTGACTTGATGCTTTAACTAAGTTTTAGTCTTTCTTTCTTCTATTGCCAGAAAAACTATTTTAAACTGTAAGACTATAATTTTATTTCATTGAACTAATCAAAACATCTTCAGTAATGTAAAGTTTTATGGTAGCCAGTGAAGCCTGGGGATTCTCAGTAATTTATAGCAAACTGATATGCTCAAAGGCAAGCCAGTCAAGGGATACTTCCTCATAGGTAAATGATCTCCATGAACTGTATAACCCAACACATTCATCCACATAAAGTATATGGTTAAGTTAGTACCTTTGATGCCAAAAGCCAACTGGCCAAGCAATTAGACAGGTCAGACATATTCCCTGTATGCAAATCAAATACTACATGATTTAATTATACATTAATTATATTATATTAATTATAATTATATCAAATGCATATTTATATGTGTAATAAAGAGATTTTTATGTGTACGAGTGTTTGCCTGCATGTATGTATGTACAACACACATGTGCCCAATGCTGAGGAGACTAAAGGAGTCCAATACACTGTAACTGGAGCAACAGACAGCTGTGAGCCACGGTTTGGGTCTGGGAACCAAAGCCCGTCCTCTGAAGCAGCCAGTGTTCTTATCCACTGAGCCGTCTCTCCAGAAAGCCCTTTCACATAATGTTTTTGACACAATGTCTCGTACATATCCCAGGCTGGCTTGAGGCTGAGGATGGCCTTGTATTTTTTTCATCCTCCTGTCTCCGCCTCCCAGGTTTTGGAATTGCAGATATACATCACTCCGGCTAGTTGATGTACTGCACCTCACCTGTATCTCTAGCCCTGGCAAATTTATACATACAGTTCTTAAGGCGTTTATTAGCCAAGCATGGCGGCACGTATCTCTAACCCCTGTACTTGGAAGACTGAAGCAGAACTGTTGTAAATTGAAGGCCAGCTTGGGATTCAGTGTCTCAGAGTAAAACTTAAAAATTGTAAAACATTTCTTGTATTCAGATTACTAGAAGGTTACCATGCTTAGTTACCAAACAATAGAACCAAAGGAACACAGAATTCACACGTGCCTGAAGAAAAAAAAAAAAAAAAACTCAGAAGACACTCTTTCTGTTGTGTGGTACTTAACTAGATTCCCTTGTTGATTTAGTAACGTTCTCTACGTAAGACAGGATTTGCCTTATGCACTGATAGGTGTAGTAGATAGCTACTGGGTGGCTCAGGCAAGAAAGACAAGGAGGCATTTTCATAGCTGTAAACCCTGCCAGACCTCAGCAGAGGGAACCACTCTCATGGCCAGCACCATTCTGGACAGTGGAACCCTGATTGTTCAAATTCAGGGGTTTTTATTGATGCAGAAGCTCCTCAGCTATTTCACTAATAATGGCTCTGCCAGAGAGCAGTGAGCACGTGCAGATCATGAGGAACCAAACATCTGTTATAAAGCCAACACCTGCAGACGATACAAAATGCTAAGGACTAGGCAGCCCCTTCCCGAACAAAGCACAAAACAACCATTTTAAACAGAATGGGAAACAAACTTCTGCAGCATTCATCCATGACCACCTGTGATTCTCACCCTCACATCCAGTCGATCACTGGATGGCCTATTGGTTTTGCCTCCTCAATAGTACTTCAATCTGTCTGTGTGGCCAACACAAAACAACCTCAATGGCATTCTTGGAGACTTTTTTCTCATATTGCTTTGCTTGAGCATTTTTTTATTGGTCTTTTACTTGTATATTATGGTTTCTGAGGTTTTGTGTGCGTTTGTGTTTCTTTCTTTGGTTTTTGGTTTGTTTGGTTTTGTTTGCCTGTTTTCTAAAGAGAGAGAGAGAAAGAAAAGGACATGGAGTTGGGTGGGTGGGGAAGTGGGGAGGATAAGGTGAGGGAGAAGCGTGATCAGAATATATTATATGAAAAAAAATTTAAAAATCTGCTTTCTATCTCTACTGTATCTACTTTAGTGCAGACCAATATCGCTTTTTCCATTTTCAATCACTATTTATCCAATCCAGTCTTCAGTCTGAAGTCTAAGTAGTACTGTATACACCAAGTCTGACTGTCATTCTTCTGTTTATCACCCACCTCCCAGCCCCATTATCTACTCCCCACTCTTCAGGATGAAGCTCAGTGTGTTCCTACCCTGGCCCTTTCCCACAGCTCCAACTTGCTCTTACATTACTTTCCCCCTTGCAGAGCTCCAAATGTGCCCTTCCACCCCTCCAGCTCCTCTTCATTTCATCAGGCACAGGGCAGCCCCACAGTTTCTACTGCCTGCTGGCCTCTCTCGATATTCCCACAGCTGCTTTGTGTTCTCACTCTCTTTGTAGTACTTCCTACAAGGCATTGCCAGTCCTTACAAGTCTTTCTCCCCAGTATAAACTCCTTGAAGTGAGAAACAATATTTTAGTCATCTTTGCATTCTTAGTTCCAAGCCTCAAGCAGGCGCCCTTTAATTATTACCTGAATGAATGAATTCATGCATCACTGAAATTGATCAACTGCATGTGTGCTCATGTGTGTGTGTTTGTGTGTATATGTTTGTGTGCAAGGGTATATATATGTGTGTGTGTGTGTGTGTGTGTGTATATATATATATATATATATATATATATATATATGCATATGTGCCATCTACCTTGGTATTTTGAGGCAGGGTCTCTTATTGGCCTGAAACTTATTGATTAGGCCTGACTGGCTGGCTAGCAAGTCCTACGGATCTGCCCCTCTCTGCCTCCTGAGCCCTGTGATTACAAGCACACATACACTATGTATGGCTTTATTTATTTATTTAGGTTTTTTTTCTGAGACAGGGTTTCTCTGTTGTAACTCTGAATGTCCTGGGACTCCTCTATAGACCAGGCTGGCCTGGAACTCACAGAGATCCACCTGCCTCTGCCTCCTGAGTGCTGAGATTAAAGGTGTGCACCACCACCACCCAGCTTTATGGCTTTTTTTAAACAAGTAGGTTCTGGGGATTAGGTTAAGGTCCCTGTGTTTGTATGACAAGGCTTATACTGACTGAGATATCTCCCCAGCCCTTGAAATGGACTTTTTAGCTAGGTACTGGGATAATATATCTAGTGATATAAAGAAAATAATCAAGTCAGTTTTCCAGGATTGAGCGTTGTGAAAAAGAGTCATTAGGCACATGATTACAATAAAATGCAACACTGTATTATCCACACAGACACCCGTCCTTTCAGCAATTACTGTGTATGTCACACAGCTAAGTGAACAAAAGAGATAAAATTTTCTGTCCCATGGATTTATACAATCTGGTTACATTACTCTTTGGCTTAATAATTTCCAACGGCATTGCTACAGTCTTGCCTGTTTGCTTGGCAGTAGAGCTTCTTTACATCTACTGTTTCCTCAGGAAAATGCTCACAGTGCTACTCACATTCTCACGTGGGCAGGCCAGGGGAGAGCTTACTGGACTCCCAGGGTATCTCCTAATTGGTTATGACCTCTCAGGTCACACCTGGAGACAAACTTGTGCTCTGATCTCATACCCTGACCCTTCCTGATTCTAGTTCTTTTTTCATGTGATACTTCTGCCTAAAATACTCTTTCTTATATCTTCACTTTCATCTTCACTGATGAAAAATTATTTCATCAAAGAGATTTTGCCTATCCCTGTGATGTTATAGACATATATTGGTTTCTATAGTTTCTAACTCCTAATTCCTGCCTCAAGGCATGTCATAGAAATTCAAATCTTCTGTCTTTCTCTGACCTACTTTTTCTGATAGTATATGATAGATAAATAATAGTAGATCTTATCCTCATTTCAGAAGGTGAGCTGTCTTTGAACTGGAAGGAACACTATACAGAGAGACCAAGAAGACCGAACAAGGAAACAGGTGCAATCAGCCCCCATCATCTAGTCTGGTAGCATTCTAACCCCCAGAGGACAAGTGAACCTTTTGAGGCTCTTGGCTCAGAGAGAGCATGAAAGGTATGTGCCCCTTCTTCTATATTCTATCTATGGACCTTCTAACAGCCTTTACAAACTCAGTGTATTCCCCTGAATTCTATGAGCCATGCAAACAAATTAGTTGAACTTGAGGGCATTGTGGGAGTCAGAAATTGTGCCAATGGGTCCGAGGCACAGAAGACAGAAACAGTCTGTAGCTTATAACTGGCATTTAAAGTGTGTGCGCCTGGGGGCACAGATGGGGCTGGGGACCACCTTTAGTAGATACTGTCAGAATGGAACTGAGTTAGAGGACACCAAATTGGTGTCTCCCATTGCAGAAATGATGGCTTGCCTTTTGGTAAAGAGAAATCCTTGTACCTTATATCTTTCAAGGTCATAAAAATCTTCTGTGTCAGATCTGGGAGATGGCTTGGTGAGTACGGTGCCTGCTGCTCAAGCATGTGGCCCTGAACCCAGGTACCCCAGCACTCATGTAAAAGCTGGGTACAGTAGTAACATCTGTAACCCCCATTCTGGGTGAGGGCCAAAGACAGGTGGATTGCCAGGATGGCTGACTTGATGAGCTCTGGGTTCTAGAAACCCTGCCTCAAAAAGTAAAGTGGAGGTAACTGAGGAAGACACCAGACACTGACTTTTATCATGCTTGTGTACACACAGAAAGGCACACACACACACATATACTGGCACACGCGGACACATATACACATTCACAGAGGTAAGGAGGAAGTCTTCTGTGTTGAGTGAGGTGTGAGAGCAAGAGAAAAATAGTTTGCTTTATTCATACAAACACAATCCCAATCAAGTTAGGTTCCCTCGTCATAAAATCTATGCAGTTCTAGAAGATTGGAACATGCGGTTTTAGTCACATTTGTATCAGCAACATCTAGGAAGTGTCTTGCAAGTAGAAAAGTGAATGAATGAATGAATGTTCAAACACCACGACATTTGCAATGTAGAAATGTAGTAGAGGCATCAATTGGGTGCAAGATGATGGGTCTTGCATATAACTGTAGCCAGGTGATAACTTGAGTGGCAGTGAAGATGTACAGAAGTCAGGCATGTGGGAAATATTTAGCAGTTAGAGTCAGAAGATTGGCCAACTGGATATGATGATAAAAGAGACGTAGGAATGTCAGCAATAACTCCTGGCTTCTAGTTTGGCTAATGTGTAAATGAAGGTGTTCTCCTAGCTAAAGAACAATGGGGATTTTGAACCTGGTGAGTGTAGAAAGAGAACCTGCAGAACTTCCACAGGGACATATTGAACAGGTATAAGCAGAGTGTCAGGAGAGAACTCAGGGCTGGAGATGTAAATCTGAGAGTCAGCTGCCTGAATAATTAAGGCCATGGGTGTGGAAGTGTTTGCTTATTGGGAGAGCAGAGCGTGAGAAGGGAAAGGGGCCAGGACACAGCCTTAAGGAATTCCAACATTTAGAGATTAGCTGGAAGAAGAGCCAACAAACAAGACCGAGAGAAAAAAAAAGACAGAGAAAAGAGTAGCAGACTGTTATGTCAAAAAATCTGGGGGGAAAGCAGTGTTGCAAAGGGAATGGAGAAAATAAACAGGAGCAAGTGTTGCTGATGGGTGAGGGTGATGAGGACTGGTGTGTGCTCACTGAGGTAGCCACCCACAGACTGCTGGGTACACTGAACTGGTGGGAGTAGAAGTCAACTGAAAAGTGCATAAATACCAAAAAACTAAAAAAAAAAAGTACAAAATTTTATGAAAATCAAGAGCCTGGGGTCTAAGAGAACTTAGAAGAGAGATATTGATTTACGTCTTGAAGAGTAAGTAGTAGTCTGCTGGCCTGGAGGTGGTAGAGACAGAGGAGAGGAGGTCACTTGAGGCAGAGTTTTTTAGATTCAAAGTTGCTGAGTTGTGAAAAGACAAGGAAAGTGTATGGGGCAGTGAAAAATGTCCCTCTATTAGGGCAGCTCTCAGGGCTAGGTTTTATATTTCCTCTAAATATTACTCAATATGATGTTAGTATAAATTAACTTATCAAATGATCTCCAGGTGTCAGCCAGCTGGAAGCCAGGTATCTCAGGCTTTGGAAAGAAAACAGATATATTTCCATATAGCAAGAGTGAGCAGTTCAGGCCACAGTAATTATCTTGCATCAGGAGGTAGATCTGCGTGGGGAATCGAGGGATGGGCTGCCCCAGGCATCCAGGAAATACACAGAGTACTTTACAAGCCTTGGATGAGAATGCAATGGATTTTGTTTACTTCAAACTTATTTTTCAGGTCAGATTTGGCAAAAAGCTTTTTCTACAAAATGAGACTTCCTTGGTGTGAATTCATAATTAAGAAACTCTAGATTTTTTGGACTTGTCATTTCCCAAGCCAAGAAATTCTATGGTCCAGAGAGTCTGTGCCCCATAAGGAAGGTGTAACATTGATATTAGTTTAATTTTACCTTTTTTGGCATCATGAAAGGAATAACAGAAATTTAAAATAAATGGTATTAACATAAATGTAGATCATGTTAACATTATAATGAATGAACAGTAACAAGGCAAATGTTTACAGAGAATACTTATCTCCAACTTCAGGGGAGCTATGGAAATGTCCTATGTGTTACTGGGCCTTAAGAAAGGCTTGTTCGTTTGCTTAATTTCTTTATTTTCTATTATAAGCTATGTTCTGAACCATGGCTGTTTTTATTTAGGAGATGAATGTGTATTCTTCACAGGGTTATAACCAGATAATTCCATTTACTGCAAGAAGCTATCAATTATCTTTCCATGTTCCCTAAGGTAAAGGTTCTTACAGTTAAGTTGTGTGTGGTGGTGTATGCCTTTAATTCCAGCACTACTGAGGCTGAGGGAGGCAAATATCTATGAGTTCAAAGCTGGGCCTACAGAACAGTTCCAGGCTAGCCAGGGTTACATAGTGAGATCCTGTCTAAAGAGATAGTTTTATAACGACTGAAGTTGATAAATGCTCTTTGAGCACCCTTCCTGTCACAGACATTGTGCTAATAAGCACTACAGATCCAAAGCTGATCAAAATGCACTGTATGGCCTTAAAGAGAGCCTGGGAGGGAAAACAGACAGAGAATGGATGAGATGACAGTCATGTTTAAGGCTCAGTAAGAGTTCCAAAAAGATCTTCACCATTTTTCTTCAGGAGATGCGGCAAAGCTTCAAAGACATGCAGCTTGAACTAAGAATTACAAGCAGACATTCACCAGGCACATGGCACAGCAAAGTAGTGCAGAGAAGACATTCTAGACAGGAGCACAAGCGCAGTGATATGAGGTAGCACATCCCTGGGAATACTGGGAATTTGTTCAATGAGACTAACAGGAAGGGGTGGGGGCAATGGAGTGAGGATTCTGCCCTGAAATGGCACATGGCTAAAGGGTCCAGAAGTTGATCTGTTTTAGACAGATGTCTGGGCAGCAGTGTGAAGGGTGATAGTGGAGGCTGAGCTGAGAAGCAATGACACTACTTCAAAGGAGACACAATCCGAGCAAGAGCAAGAGCAGCAGCAAGGTCGGTGGGGACACTGAGGCTACAGAGCCAAAGGGAGAGATGGCGGCCGGAACTCAAACCCCACTTTGGCTTACCTGTTCACTGGAACCACCATGAGGATGGACAAGCAAAGAATAAAAAAGGACAAAGAAACCAGGGTCGCCATGATAATGCTATTGACCAAGATGAGACACAGAGGAAGCTCAGGGTATGGGAGCTGGGGACAAGGTGGAGGAAAACTCAATGTTTTCAAGATTCTGCGTGGGAGGTGAGATAGCCAAAAGAAGGATGCCCATGGAAATGCCAGCTTGGCAAGCAAAGTGAGTGGTGGAGGAAGCTGCGCCAGAAGCACACACTGGGAGGAGTCTTCTGGACAAAGGAAGGGGTATTGCTTTTCTGACATTTGGAAGGATAGAAATAAGTGGATTTACAGATTTCCTCCTCCTCTACTTCCTCTTCTTCCTCCTTTTTCTCCTCTTCCTCTCAACATGTAGCCTTGACTAATACTTGCTATCAGTCTGGCCTCTAACTCAGAGATATGCCTGCCTCTGCCTACCATGCAGATACTTCTTGATTGCTTATGGAGTTATATTATCACAAATCTGCTATTATGCTGAAAATGTACTAAGGAGAAAACACGTTTAAAACACCCAAGTGGTCCAGCAGTGGTGACTCGCACCTTTAATCCCAGCACTCGGAAGGCAGAGGCAGGCGGATCTCTGAGTTCAAGGCCAGCCTGGTCTACAGAGTGAGTTCCAGGACAGCCAAGGATATACAAGGAAATCCTGTCTCAAAAAACCAACCAAACAAAAACAATACTATGAATAAATGCCTTAACGGAGACATAAAAATGAAATGGTGAAAACAGCTCAATACATGAGAGTAGAATTCAGCAAAGAAATACAATCACTGAAGAAAGGACAAACAAAACTCAAAATGAAAACCTCAGGAAACCAAACAAAAACCTCAGAGGTAAGCCTCATCAACAGATTAAAAGACGTGAAAGGGAATTTCAGTTCTTGAAGTCGAAGTAGAAGAAATGGGTTTCTCAGTCAAAGAAAATGTTAAATCTAAAAAATTCAGGCACAAAACATCCAGGAAATTTGGGACACTATGAAGAGACTGAACCTGTGGATAGTAAGTATAGAGGAAGCAGAGCTCATGCCAAAAGCATGACAAGTTTGTGTGTGTGTGTGTTTTTTAGAACATAGTCAGTCTTTTTTAAATTTATATACATGAGTGTGCTCTATCTGCATGTACACTTGCATGCCAGAAATGACACTCCCTATGGCACATAATAATCAAAACACAAGATGTATAGAACTAAGAAAGGATTTTAAAAGCTGTAAGGGAAAAAGACTAAGTCACATATAAAGGGAGGCCCATCAGAATAACACTTGACTTTTCAATGGAGACTCTGAACACCAAAAGGGCATCAACAGATGTTTTATGAGCTCTGAAAGACCACAGATAACACCCTGACTACTATACCCAGCTAAACGTCTGATCACAATTGATGGAGTAAGAAAAAAAATTTATGATCAAAACAAATTTAAGCAATTTCTGCCCTCCAATCAAGCTCTACAAGAAGCACTATAGAAAGAAGGAAAACTTCAATACAAAGAAAAGGTTAACTACACCTAAGAGGGTACAAACTATAAGTAATCACAGAACAGTTAATCAAAAAAGATGGGGGGCGGTTTCAAACCACCACAACAAAATAACAGAAATCAATAAACGCTGCTCAATAATAATTCTTAATAATAATAGTTTTAATTCCCTAAGAAAAAGACAATAGGAACAGGATCCAGCTCTTTGTTGCACTCAAAAAACCCACTTCACCATCAAGGTATCACCTTAGAGGAAAGGACAGGAAAAGGTATTATAAGTAAATAGAACCAAAAAACAAATAGACACAAATATTTTAATATCTGAAAAAATAAATGTCAAACCAAAATTAATCAGAAGAGAAGGAAAGGAAAAATCCACCAAAAGTATATTATAATTCTAAACATTTATGCACTAAACACAAGGGTACCCAATTTCATAAAAGAAACACTATTACAGCTAAAAACACATACGGACCCTCCCACAGGGATAGTGGGTGACTTCAATACTCAAGTCTATCCAGTAGACAGGTCATTCAAACAAAAACTAAACAGAAATGGTCGAGTTAAGTAATGTCCACATCAAATGTACCTAACAGACATCTACAGAACACTCCACTCACACACTAAAGAATTTACCTTCTTCTTAGAAGCACGTGAACTTTTTTCAAAATTGATCATATACTGGGACCCAAACCAAGTCTCAACAGATATAGACAAACTGAAATAACACTTACATCTTATCTGATTACCACGGGTTTCAACAACGATAGAAAGAGCAGAGCACACAAGCTCAGGGGAAGCCGACCAACTCCCTACTGAGTGAATATTGAAACAAGACAGAAATCAAGAAGGAAACGTAAAACTAGAATTGAATGAAAATGAAGACACACCCAAACCTATGGACACAAAGGAGACAGCTCTAATAGCCAAGTTCACAGCGCTAAGCGCCTCCATAAAAATCCAAAACCAAAATAAAACTGGAGAGATCTCATATTAATAACTTAAAGACACACTGGAAAGCCCTAGAAAAACAAAAAGACATAATACCCAAAAAGAATAGATGGGAGGAAATGACCAAACTCAGAGCTGAAATCAGTGCAATAGAAACAAACAAACAAAACAACAAACAAACAGATAATTAATGAAATGAAAAGTTGATTCTTGGAAAAAATCAACAAGATTGACAAATCTTTAGCCAAGTTAACCAAACAGCACAGAAGGAGGACCTAAATCATACAACTAAAGATGTAAAGACAGATATCACAACAACTAAAGATGTAAAGACAGACATCACAACAGACACTAAGGAAACTAGAGTCATGAGGAAGGACATACTTTAAAAATCTGTATTCCAGTCAGGTGGTGGCGGCGCACGCCTTTAATCCCAGCACTCGGGAGGCAGAGGCAGGCGGATCTCTGTGAGTTTGGGGCTAGCCTGGTCTATAGAGCAAATTCCACGACAGTCAGGCCTACAGAGAGAAACCCTGTCTCAAAAAACAAAAAACAAAACAAAACAAACGAAAAAAATGTATTCCACCAAAAAAAAAAGATGGATTTCTTGACAACCCGGCAGTGGTGGCACACACCTTTAATCCCACTCAGGAGACAGAGGGAGGTGAATCTCTTTGCATTTGAGGCCAGTCTGGTCTACAGAGCAAATTCCAAAACAGCCAGCCAGGGCCATTACACAGAGAAATCCTGTCTTAGAAAACTAGAAGGCAAACAAACAAAACAAAACAAAAAATGTTAAATTAAAATAAAATAAACATTCTAAACATACCCATAGTCCCTAGTGAAATAGAAGAGTAATTAATCAACCCCCAAAATCCCAGGACCAGATGAATTCAGTGCAGAATACTACCAGACCTTCAAAGAAGAGCTAATGCGTATCCTCAAATTATCCTGCAAAATAGAAACTGAAGGAACATTTAAAAATTCTTTTTATAAAGCCACTATTACCTTCATACCAAAACCATGAGAAGACCCAACCAAAAATAAAACTATAAACCACTATCTCTTACAAACATAGATGCAAAATCTCAGTAACACAGTTACAAACTGAATTGAAGAACACATTAAAAAGATTATCCACCATGATCAAGCCTGTTTCATCCCAGAGATGCAGGGGTGGTTCAACATAGTGTAAACTGGTTAAGTAATTCACCTCACAGAAAGACCGAAAGACAAAAACCACAGGGTCATCTTATTAGATACCGAAAAGGCCTTTGACAAAAATCCAACACCCTTTCATGATGAAAGTCCTGGAGAAACTAGGAATACATGGGACATACCTCAACAAAATAAAGGTAATTTACAGCAAACCCACAGCCAACATCACCCTAAATAGAGAGAAAGAGCATTTTTTACTAAAATCAGGAACAAGACAAGGATGTCCAATTTCTTCATAACTATCCAATATAGTACTTGAAATCTTAGCTAGAACAGTAAGAGACGTAGAAGTACTCTTATTTGCAGATTATGTGATTTTATACATAAATGACCCTAAAGACTCCACCAAGAAACTTCTACAGCTGATAAGCACCTTCAGCAAAAGAAGCAGGATACAAAATTATACAGAAAAATCAATAGCCTTCCTATATACAAATGATTAACAGACTTAGAATCTTCCACAATAGCCTCAAACAATATTGGGATAACTCTAACCAAGCATATGAAAGACTTGTATAAATACTTAATACTTAATATAAATACTTAAAATACTGAAGAAAGAAACTGAAGAAGATATCAGAAGATAGAAAGACTTCCCATGTTCATGGGTCAGTAGAATTAATATTGGGAAAATAGCCAGCCTACCAAAATCAATCAACAGACTGAACACAATCCCCATAAAAATCCCAACACAATTCTTCACAGAAATTGAAAAACAATCAATTTCATACGGAAATACAAAAAAACCCCAGGATATCTACAACAATCCTGAATAACGAAAGACCTGCTAGAGCTATTACAAATGACTAAGAGACTGAGAAAGAAATCAGAGAAGCAGTACTATTCCAGATTTCAAATTGTACTACAGAGCTATGGTAATAAAACAGCAAGGTGTCGATATAAGAACAGACACAATGATCAGTGGAGTAGAATTGAAGACTCAGACATAATTCCACAACCTATGAACACCTGAATTTTGACAAAGAAGCCAAAATCACACCGAAGAAAAGACAACACCTTCAGCAAATGGTGCTGGTTAAACTGGATGGCTGCATGTGGAAGAATGAAAATTAGACCCATATCTATCACCCCAGACAAAACTCCAAAAGGATCAAGGACCTCAATTTAAGATCCGATAACCTGAATCTGATAGAAGAGAAAATTGGGAATAGGTTTGAACTCATCGGCACAGGAAAGGACTTTCTGAACAGGACACAAATAGCACAGGTATTAAGACCAATAATTCATCAGTGGGAGCTCATGAAACAAAAGCGTCTGTACAACACAGGGCACTTCATTCAAAGAATCAGCCTACAGAATAAAAAATCTTTACCAATTATACGTCTGTTAGAGAGTTAGTTTCTAGAATGTACAAAGAACTAAAACAAAGCAGACAAATTAAAAATGGGGTATAAATGGAAACAGAGTTCTCAGCAGATGAAACACAAATGGCTGAAAAACACTTTTTAAAAAGTTCAATATCATCAGCCATCAGGGAAATGAAAATTAAAACTAATTTGAGATTTCATCTTCTCCCAGCCAGAATGACCAAGATCAATAAAACAAACGACAGCAGACGCTGGTGAGGGTTGGAGAAATGGGAAGGAACACTTATCTATTGCTGGTGGAAGTGCAAGCTGTACATCACTATGGAAATCAGTGAGAGCTTTACCAAAAAGCTGAAAATTAATCTACCACAAGATCAAGCTGTACCACTTACGAGCATATTCCCAAAAGACTCTTCATCTTACTGCAGGGAGACTTGGTCATCCGTGTTTACTATCCATAGTAGCTAGAAACTGGAAAGAGCCTGTATGTCCATCAAATGATGGACAATGAAAACATGGCGCATAGACACAATGGGATATTATTCAGATGGTAAAAAAATGAAATTTGCAGGGAAGTGAATGGGGCTCGAAACAATCATTCTGGTTACTTTATAGAAACCCAGACTCCAGAACAAATTATTTCTTATTTTCTCTTATATGTGTATTTAGCTTTTAAGCTTTAGATGTGTGCATTTCAATTAGAATAATCACAGAGGTTAGGTAGCTAGGAGGGGACTAAGGGGAGGAGGGAATCTTTCAAGGAAGGGGAAACAGAATAGTGTTATAAGGAAATAAAGAGGGAAACTAGAAGGATTAAATGGGGAAGGAACGGAAGGCATGTTAAAGGAGCAAGTATGAGGAGAGATAAGCAACACCAACATTTCTTGAAAATCCATACGGTAACCCACTACTGTAGAAGCTTCCTATATATAATATAAATTTAAATGGAATCACCATATAATGGGGGCGACAATGCCCCAACTAGACATCTTACACCACCAAATGAGTATTTACCATTTGCATATCATCTTTGTGAATGGTTCATTAGCCTATTTATTGGTTGAGTTCTTAATTAGGTTTAAAAAAGTTGTTAGTTCTTTGGGAATTTGATACAATGTGTTTTGATCATTTTTACTCCTTTCCCATTTCCTCCAGATCAATCACCCTCCCTGCCCACACAAATCTGTATCCTCTTTTTTTTTTAACCCATCAAGTCCAGCATGTGCTGCTGTGCTGCCAATACCCTCTTGGGTGTGTGGCCATCTATTGGAGTGTGGACAGTCTACCAGGAGAAAACTGACTTAAAGAAAATGACCTCCTTTCCCAGAACCCATCTATTGCCAATATCATGTTCACACCTCTCTCTATGCTGGCTAGCTTGAGCTTGTTCAGGACTTGTGCTTGGTGTCACAACCAATTTGGGTTCACAAGTGCAACTGTTCTGTCATATCCACAAAACACACTTGTAGCACAGCCTTTGACTATTACAAATCTGTCTTGGTCACTGTTCTATTGCTGTGAAGAGACACCATGACCAACGCAGCTCTTATAAAAGAAAGCATTTAACTGGGGACTGGCTTACAGTTCCAGAAGCTTAGTCCATTGTCGTCATGGCAGAGAGCATGGTGACACACAGGCAGCCGTGGTGCTGGAGAAGTAGCCAAGAGTTCTACATCCTGATCCGAGGGCAGAAGGGAGAGAGACTGAGCCTGACATGGGCTTCTGAAACCTCAAAGCCCACCCCTAGTGACACACTTCCTCCACCAGGCCACACTTCCTAATCCTTCTAATCCTATCCTTCCTAATCCTAATCCTAATCCTTCCACTCCCTGGTGACTAATCACTTAAATGAGCCTATGGGGGCCACTCTTATTCAAAACACCACACAACCTGTCCACTTCCTCTTCTGCAATGACCCCTGAGCCTTGGGAGGAGGGGATTGATACAAGGTCTCATTTAGTGCTGAGCCTCCACTCTCGCTCTCTGCACCCTATCCAGTCAGTGGGTCTCTTTTCTCATCTACTCCGAGAGAATTCTCTGTGATGAGGGCTGAGGTATGCGCCAATCTATGGATACAAGGATAAGCCATTAGGAGCTGGCTTAATACTATGTCTATGTAGCAGAGTAATAGGGTAGGTTCTCCACTAGGGCCTGTGACCTGTCTAGCCACAAGTTCTCAGCTTCCGTAATGCTGCCAGGTATGGATTTCATTTTGTGGGATAAGCCTTAAATCTAAGAACAAAGTGGTTACTCCCACGACGTTCATGCCATTTACTGAACCATGGGCATGTCTTGGTAGGCCATACCTTATGGTAGCTCACAGAGTTCACAACTAAGTAAGCCTGATGATCACTTTTCTCCTCTGGCAGCATGCATAACACCTTCCAGCACCATGAAAGCTAGCCAATAAGGATGAAGATTCCGGGTCAGTACCAGCTTGATTTCTCCATGATCTATGACTCAAGTACATGGTGTCTTCAGCAACAGGGCCTTACCATCAAGTTCTGGAAGGTAACCAAGAGACCTGGCAATAACCTGTACTATTTGGGAATCTACAGGCCCCTACTGGCCAACAACTACAAAAGAGGAATACTCTTTAACAACTCTAAAAAAAGAAACTTATTTCTGGTCCTGGGCTTTTTGTTAGCCTCTGGTATCTAGTAAGGGCATCATTGCTTTGTTATAGAGTAACTGTTATAAGTCTTTTCATGTGTCTATGTACATATTTTAGCAAAAATCTACAGTAGTAGGTTTCCTTATGATTTTTCTTCAAAAGTCTTTAATGTTAATCTTTACCCATATTCCTCCTCTGTTCTCTGTGAGTATTCCAAGTGAAACACACATTTGAAGATTCAAAGCTAACATCCACAAATGAAAGAAGTCATTTGTCTTTCTAGGCCTGGATTACTTTACTCAGAATGGTGATTTTCTACCTATTACTTGTGAATTTTGTAATTTCATTTTAAACAGTCGAATAATACTTAATGGTGTAAAATCCCAGCACCAAGGAGGAGAAGTGGACACAAAGTCCCACTCCTAACCAGAAGCTACTCGCAACTGACACCTGCTGGGAAAGGGAAGATCAGTTTTCTCCATCGGTAGCACTAGGCCCTGCCAGGGTCCATGTTTGTTTGTGTGTGCTTTTTGTTTTTTCTTTGTTTTCTTGTTGTTTTTTGTTTGTTTAGTTTTTTTTTTTGAGAGAGAGATCAAGATAAAAGAATGAGAACATGAAGTTGGGTGGAAGATCTCAGAAGAGTTGGAGAAGGGAAAATAATACAATCAAAATATATTATAAAATTTAATAATTCCATTGTGTAAATTCTCTGTATCTTATCAATTCATCAGTCTTAATTCTGTGTCCGTGTCCGTGTGTGTGTGTGTGTGTGTGTGTGTGTGTGTGTGTGTGTGTTTTAGGAAGCATTTACAGTAGTAGGTTTCCTTAGGATTATTTTTTTCTAAAGTCTTTAGTGTTCTCTTTCCTCCTGTTTTCATTTCCTGGTTATTATGAATATAGCAGCAATGAACAATGAATGAGACAGTATCTCTATGCTAGAATACAGAGTCCAAGGATATAGGACTAACAGTGGTATAGCTGAATCATGGGGTAGGTTTCTTTCTAGCTGTCCCAGTTTGCACTCCTACCAACAGTGAATAAGTGTTCTTATTTCCTCACGTCCTTATTCCTTGTGCTGGTTTAGTTTTGTTTTTTCTCAACTTGACATAAATGGGAGTCACCTGTGAAAAGGGAACCTCAACTGAGAAATTGTCTCCATCAGACTGGCCTGTGCGCATGTCTGTGGGGGCATGAAGTAGGAATGCTCAGCCTCCTATGGGCAGTGCCATCTCTAGGAAGGTGGGCTTTGGCTGTGTAAGAAAATCAGCTGTGGGCTCAGTGGTTAAGAGCCCTGGCTGCTCTTACAGAGGACCTGGGCTCGAGTCCCAGTACCCACAAGCTTACTACCATAACTCCAGTTTCAGGAGATCTGGTGTTCTCATCTGAACTCTCTGTGTACTGCACACATACATGCAGTCAAAAAATTCATACACACTGAATACAAATAAATCTGAAAAGGAAACAGTAGCCAGGTAAGCCAGAGAAAGCAAGTTAGTAAATAGCATTCCTCCATGGTCTCTGATTCAGTTCCTGCCTCCAGCTCTGGCCATGGCTTCATTCGTTGTTGGACTGTAACCTGTAAGCTGAAATTAACCCTTTCCTCCCCAAGTTGCCTTTTGTCATGGTGTTTGAATTCCTATTTACAGATGTGAACCTGAAGCTTAGAGGAATAAATGGCTTATCCAGTACACACATTCAGTAAGTAGAATTCAGGTCTCCTGATATCAAGTTCATCATTCCTTATAATTTGCATCTTCAACACAAAAGGAGGGAAACAAAGGTAGGAAATTTTAGGAGAGGTCATCAGAACTCTTTGTAGGGTGCCTGGGCTTCTAGTTAGGATTGGCCCTTTCTTGAGCGTAGTCTACGGTGACCTAAACACAGTTAAAATGGAATTATTGCTTTTCTTTTGAACCCAATTTTTCCCTATGACTCTTAAATTTCTGTTCATCATCATTTCCCTGTCATCAAAAGTGTCCTGCACAGCATTCTGGTAATGAGTAAATGGAAGGGCACAGATGGAGCGCCTAAAACGGCGTCTCACACGTGCAAGTCATTCAGTGACTGACAGCTGCGATCACTCTCACTGCCTCAAGACTCTCCAGCCACACTGCATCCCTAAGGCTAAATATTGGGTCCCAAGAGATATCTATGTCCTAAATACAAAACATTTTGATTATAACTTTAGCACAGAAAAGAGCTTCTTCTTATTATTCTTTGTCCTCCTCCTCCAATAGGGTCTCTCTCTATAGCCCTAAGAGGCCAACTTATGGTTGGCCTCAAACTCCAGAGATGCCCCTGCCTCTGCCTCCCCAGTACTGGGATTAAAGGCTTGCACCACCATGCCTTGTGGGAAGAGCTTCTTAAGCAATATATAAAACAGTGAAACCATAGAAAAACATCCACATTCATGGGCTGTAAGACTTAACTATTGTCAATGTCAATACTATAGATTTAAAGCAACATCTTTCAAAATCCCAGTAATGGGCTAGTGAGATGGCATAGCTCAGTACTGGAGCATTTATCTAACATATGACATGTGCACACCAACAGTTGCTACCAAAGCTGATGACCTTAGTCCAATCCAATTTTCCTGCCAAGAGACAATCATGTTTTGAATGTTCAGTTTCTTGAATCTTTGCAGAAAGTACTAGTTCTCATTTTGAATCATATGCACAACTAAAAACCGAAATTGTTATAAAATTCATGTTATTCTCTCCAAATTGTTGACATAAAACTGGATTAGATCTTGTTATAGTAAGAATACGCAAGGCCGAGGGTCAACAGAGCCACTCTTGGTCCCTAGCAACCACATCATTTCCTTCTAGGTAAAGGAGATGAAAGAGAGCCAAAGAGTGGAAGGGTAAAGGAGGCTCAGAAAGGCAGAAGCGTTAAACCTCCAAGCTAAGCGTTGTGGTGGTAAAAGGAGCAGGGCATGGTGGCAGCAGGATGGCAGGAATCGGCACTAGAGCATTTCAAAGTTGTGAGACATAAGACACAGAAGCCTCAAACTCTAACCAACGTCTAACACAAATAGGATGAAGAAAGGACTAGAACCGATACAAGCAGTATGCTTTAGGAATGCAGAAGGGCAAAGAAAGGAGGGAAGGACTTTCTAAATTAGCCCGGAGCTAGCTGAACATGTCTGACGAGCTTCTCCTCAGTGTACACAAGTTTTCCCTGACTCATGAAAACTGAGCTGAGACTATGCCAGAGTAGTGTGCTAACGACTGGAAAGGAAGTCTTTTGGAACCAACATGGAGGGGGAAGAATCTAAGAAAATAGCAAACACAAAATGTAGAAATAATAATAAAAGACCCACTGCAATTACAGCTGGTCTTCAGCTGCACGTTGGAAAACAATCACGAGCATTTTCCAAAGCCTTACTGTCACACTAAAACCAGGGCTGCCAGACCTCGCTCAACTCAAGGGACCCCCAGCTACATCTGCACACGGGAAGTGTGCAGGGCTCAATCAGCAAGGTGTGCATGGAATCCTGCTGGTGCAAACGTAAGAGTCATTTTGCTGCTGCTGCTGCTGCTTACACGTTTGAGAACTAAACCCAGGGCCTTACACATGGTAAACAAGCACTCTGCCACTGGGCCACAACTCCTGGCCCTGAACACCAGTTTTTAACCAACGCTTTCTAATCTCATCACTATGTCTTTACTTGGTATACAAAGAGCATCCCTTTGGCTAGTATTTCCCATAACAAGAAACACTGAGATGTTTTGAAAACTTCTCTAAAACCTAAGGCTGTTGAATATGCACTGCAATGTAGCAATGCTTCAGAACACAGCTACATTATACACCTAAAGTATGACATACGTTTTCCAGCCTATAAAGATTTTCCATGATGTGGCCGGGCTGCTCGGCTTCACATCCAGTGGAGCTGGAGAGCTGAGTGCAGCAGCATTGTTGCTGGGCACATGACACATTTTGACTCTGAGGCTTCAGGATTTACTGATTTAGACTGGCAAGTTTCCACCTTGTTTTAGAAGAGCTTCTCTGATTTTTGCCTAGTATCTCTCAATTCACTACCGTGGCCAATGTCAGTCAAGTACCAACATTTACCAAACTGGAGAAGAATGTGACATTAGGTCATATAACATAAAATGGGATGTGAAATGGATTTTTATGCCACTGTAGTTCACAATTCTGAGTTCTAATAATCCTGCTCAGAAATCATCTATCCAAGTGGTATGAAGAAATAGTTAACCTTGACAGCTGTGTTCCTGTCCTTCTCTGTACTTTCCACTAACTGCTGCAGCTGACCTTTGAGTTTTAACTTTGTGGGTATGGAGCTGATTCCTAGCAATTTTTATATTTTACTCACATTTTTGTTAAAATAGTTATCCTGGGGATTTCCATTAAGGTAATGAAAGCTAACTGGGAGTGTTCGTTTGAGGAAGATATAGCTCAGGAGATATTGCTACTAGCACCTCTTTTTAAAGTATGTGTTGGGGGTGTGTACGTGTGTGTACGTGTGTGTACGTATGTGTGTGTGTGTTTGCATGGAAGCCAGAGGACAGTTGTGTTATTCCGCCTTGTGGGTTCCAGGGACTGAATGAACTTGGTAACAAGCACCTTACCTGTTGAGCCTTCTTGATGGCCCTCAGTTTTGACTACCTTACTCTAAGTGAGTATTTTCCCACCTATAGGACTTAAACCTGAAAGGTTCTCATGCAATATTACATATGTAAAATAAGATCTTATGTTTGCAAATGTTTTCCATAAAGAATAGTATGTGTTGCTCGCTCAATACAGATTAGTTGCATCTAGCTGAACATTATATGATTTTGTTGAACATGAGATTACCATATAATGAAACATGTTCTGAGTTTGTATGGTATACCCCAAACTTTACTTGGGGATATGAGAAGTGAGTAGCAAGTGACAGTCCTATCCTATTACAAAGTCTCTCGCTTCAAATTCCAGCTGCAAACTTCTACTCTTCCTATAGAAACAACAGTGGAAGCAATCTACGCATGCCTGCACACGCTGAACACACAATGAACATTCTAAGAGGAGAACTGAAACTGGAGACACTGAACACCAGACTGCATACAAATTGAGACATCCTTTTAAATTCCACCAAGAAGCAAGGAACACTGTAAAAAGCTAGCCCTCTGGCCCTTTTCATGGTATAGTATGGAGAGCAAGAACCAGGGAGCTGGGTTCCATAACTGACTTGCAAGTTTCCACACAGAAAAAAAAAAAAGGAAGGAGACTCATATTTGCCATGCAGCAAACAGGGATGCTTTGAGGACTAATGACATAATGTCTGTAAAGAGGTTGGAGTTCCTTGGAAAACAGACGCTACATAAATATAAAGGTATAATGTTTAGGCTTAGTCCACAACGTGAGACCTGGTTTCTTTGGCCCATGAGGTCACCAGCAGTTTTGTAGAATGTGCTCAAATATCCACCACCAAGCAACCTTTTAAGGTCCTCGTAAGTGGACCGCCCAGCCAATACGAGTCACCTGGTAAAAGAAAAATCACAGAGCGAGTTTTCCTTCTTTGTGGCTCCTAGAGGACACGTATGGGGAACGCTGATCGGTAAAGGAGAAAGGCACACCAAGCAGCACGTCTGCAGCATTTAGGGTCTCCAAGGAACACATTAGGAGGGGCGTTCGTGGCTCAGAGGTAAACAAAGTCCATATCATATACTGACTTAGGAGAACGACTAACTGGTGATTCACACAAGGAAAACTTGAAGTACAGGAGTGAGAAAGCTTCTTGGAATAGCTGGCTTATATACTGAAAGTGTCTGGAGGCAAACTTAAGGACATTAGCCTTTTCCTGGGTAACTATAATCTCTAAGAGTTTATTTAATGTCTTTGACTGAAGAACACTGACCCCTCATTTCTCTCTATGAAAAGATTATCAAGGCTATCTTGCAGATACTTTAATTTTAATGTTTCAAGGGACAATCAATTCAACATAGCAATTCCATATTTCTTGTGTATAATCTTGTTATATAACCAAATGACAGTAATGTTATTATGTAAAATATTTGCATTTCTCGGTCTTAAATGATAAGATGAATTGTAGTCCAAAGGCTTCAGGCATCGGAAAATATCCTCTTCAAGATGTAAGGTTCATAAACATATAACTAATCATTGACTGCTCAATCGTAATTCTGAGACCGTTGTAATACCACAACATCTGAACAGAAGATGAAAAAACTAAGAGTCCTTTATCTGGTGGTTTGTTTCTACATTTATTTCAGTTGGTTGCTCTTTCAGTGGCTTGACTTTTCACTGACTGGTATGGTATTTCAGTCAGATTTATGTTGATAAACACACACACACAACTGTAAGGAAAAGAGAACAGAAATGGTAACCTTCTCAACACATTAAAGATGTAATTTCTAAATAAAAAATTGACCTCAATTCTTCTTCCTCTTCCCAATCTTTATCAGCCCAGTCCTGAAGCTGGTGTGAGGTGTGCCTAAGCTAGCAACTGTATGGAAACGGATGGGGCCTAAGCAATATACAGAGGACTCCACTTGGAAGACAGGATTGGTTAGAGGAGTAGGAGCTGAAATGGGGTAGGGGTGTCGCAAGCAAGGGTGGCCAACAATGGGTGTCAGGACACGAGCAGATGGGAGGAATCTACATGAGGAAAAGACTTAGTGTGGAGTATCAGAGGCCAAGCAGGGTGAGGAGGAAATCCGGGTGGAGAGTCAGGAGTCCTGGGATGGGAGAGGGTGAGAGAGATATCTGTGTTAAGTGCGCATGAGAAAAAATGAGGATAGGGATTTGGTTACATTCCAGGGAACTAACTAAATATATCATGGATGAGAATATATCATGGATGACAGGAGCCCAAGTCCTCACTGATGGAAAAATTACAAATACAGAAAGTGAGAAAACCAGAATAACCTTTGTAGTATCAATTGGAGTTGGTGGTGTGAAATCCTGGACTTCCACAGATGCATAAATACAGGTGTGTGTGTGTGTCTGTGCTCATGCACTGCGCACTGACACACACTTTCTGTCTCTCTCCGCTCAGAGAGCCCACATCTTGACTCCTAAAAGAAACTACTTCGAAGCAGGGGTTTCAGAGAAACAGCTGATTCCAGGACTGCAACAGGGAAACTATAAATCAGCTTGTCAAGCCAAATGCAAGGAAGTACTAAGAAAAATTAGGGGACACAAAAGCCTCCCTGAGAAGTTTGATGGAGTTGGAGATAATGTACAGTTTCAGTGTACTTCCCTATACTGATCAGCTGCAAAAGGTTAAAAAAAAAGGCTACTTTTATTAGAGAGAAGCCTGGCAGACACCACCATAATCAAATCACCAAGTAAACATATTAGAAATGGGGCACATCAAATTCATTTGCCACTTAAAGGAAGTAGTAATGATTATTCAATACCACCTCTAGAGTACTTAAAAACACACATGCTCTGAATCTAATCCTGAGGAAACATCAGACAAATGCTTGCTGAATGAACAGTGGGTCTGTTCTATTAGAATATGCCAATATCATGGCAGTCAAGGAAAGACTGAGGACCTGTTCCAAACTAAAGGAGGCTTAAGAAATTTAACAACTAAATGAACCACGAGTCTGACCTGGATCTTTTGCAATAAAGAATATTATTAGGATAACTGGAAAAACTTGGGTAGAGTCTGAGGGCCAAATAGCAGTAATTTATAGAAGTTTATTTCTAGCTTTGACAGTTGTGTTCTGACTATGTAGGAAAATGTTCCTATTTCTAGGAATTGCTTAAGTTTTCAGGGGTAATAAAGCAAAATTTTCAGGAAAAATAAAACAAAAGCCCGATTTGACTGAACTTGCAGCTACTCTGTAAGCCTTGCATCATTTCAAAATAAAAATGAACATATAAAATTGATTTTTGGGGAAATGTTTTTAGGAAAAGGACTTACTTTTTCTGCAACATACTAATTTTTTTGACAAATATTTTGGAAAATGAAGAACTTATTCTTTTCTAGCCTCTAGACTGCTGGTACATATATGTGTGTGAGGGGTTAAAAAGCACAATTCCAGAGAAACTGGAGATAAAAGAATGAGAATAAATGGAAGGATGTAAAGTCAGAGCCTGGACTGGAGCCTATCACGAACAGCTTTTAAGACCACAGACATCTTTAAAAGATGACTCTGGATGTTTTAGGTCAACTAAACCGTGCAAGGGAAAAAAATGAAAGCAAAAAGATCACTACAGAGGTACAATGTACTATTTGCTTGAGTGGTAGTAGTCAGAAGTGGTTTGATTTGAAATAATACGTCTTGAATGGAAGGCCCAGTGGATTTCCTGATGAACTAGATGTGGGTTATGGCCCCCAATGTTTTGACTGAGGCAACTGGATGAGAGATGATATTAATTACTGAAAATGGGAAGACTGAAGAAATGGATGGTCAGCTTTGTCAACTCGATGCAAGCTTGTACCACTTGGGAAGGCCGTCTCAGGTTCTGTCAACACTGAGGTGGGCAGTATGCATGTCTGTAATTAAGTTAATAGATATGGGACGATCCAGCCCACTGTGGTTGGCATTATGTCCTAGGCAGGGTTTCTGAACTCTAGTCAGAATGGAGAAATCAAGTTGAGGATCAAGCAAGTGAACATAAGCACATTCATCTTCTCTCTGCGTGGGACTGTGGGTATCATGTGATCATCTGGTTTAGGGTCCTGCCCTGTGACCCCCCACAATGAGGGACTGCAACCTGTAATTGGTTTCTCCCCTCAGCTGTCTTCTGTCATATTTTATCACAGCAACAGAAATGAACACTAAGACAAGAAGTGACTAATGATAGGAAAATGAAAAGAAATGTGGACTAGACAGTGGAGCTGTGGGGATGAATGTCCCATTAAAATGGGTTAACAACAACAGAAAGCAGAGAAGTAGACACAAGAACTCTGGCAATTATCATGCAAGATGGATACAGTTTGTTTGTGCGGCAGAAATGGCATTTTGGACGAGATAAAATACATTTGCTAAAACGGAAGAATAAACGGACTTGACTATTTTCTCATGGCAGTGAGAAGCCAACCTCACTCCAGGAAGGAGAACATGTTGGGCAATAGTGAGAAAGAGAACAGGTCAGGTGGGGCCAGATTAGGAGCAGCCTGAGAGCTGGTAGAGGTGCTTAGACTTGATGGAGTAGGAAATGGGAGTCATGAGATCGTGTCGATTAGGGAAGTGATTTGATGAAAGTCATAGTTAAGTTAAAGCAGGTCAGATGGTGGTGTTGTGGGGTGGAGAGGAAGCTGCAGAGGGTCTGGAGGCAACAGTAGCAATTCACATGAGAGCAGATGGAAATCTGGACTCATGTTTTGTCAAGATCACTGGAAAGGGAAGGCTTGGGAAGAAATCCGAGATACTGAGAGGCAGAGAAGCTGGGTAGGGAAATGTGTTCTGGGTGTGGAAGGGGAAGGGCAGCAGAGAAAAAGTGATGTGTGTACTGAATTTGACACGATAGTGGGACATACAGGGAGAAATGCTGAATTGCAGTTTAAAGAAGCAGAAATGGAAGTTTGGGACAAAGTCAGGGCTCAGGACAAGACATTTAAAGCCAACAGCATACACACAATGTCTGGAGCCCTAAAAACAAATGGGTCCACCAAAGAAAAGCACATAGAGCTGAGAGAGTCAAATCTTTGGAGATGCCAGGAGATGCCTACCTACAGTTAGAAGTGGGAAGGAGAACAGACGCAAGAGAGAAGTGGATCCAGGTCAGACAAAGGAAACGAGAAGAGTACGTAACACCAGAAGAAAGGAGGGTCTGCAGAGTGCATGGCCAACATCACAGAGTAGATCTACAAGGATGGAGTACAAGAAAGATTACGAGACCTCTTAAGTAGAAAACTGTCTTTAGCTTGAAGAGGATAGTTACAGAGTGAAGTTGCAGGAAGAAGCCTGCTTTCTGCATGAAGAACTGGTAAGGAGGGGCACATAGGAAGGATTTGTAAGGAAGGGCAAGAGACAGGACAACAAGCAAACCACGCACTCGGGAGCATTTAGGCCTCCACTCCTTGTTCCCTGCTGGTGGCAGACCAACTTCTTTAAATTTCCTTACTTCCCTCTTCTCTAAGAATTTCAAAGTCCAACTTTTTAACAATTTCAGGTTTATGACATAAAAGCAAGTGGAGAAATTTTACTTCTCTGTCTGTCCTTAATATCAAAAGAAAATTATCTTTTTTACTAATTTTGTTTCCAAAATTGAGCTTAGAATTGTTCTGACAAGCTCTGAAAAAAATTCTGTAGGAGTGAGAAATTTTTTTAGGTCAAAGTTTTTTTTTTCTTCAGATAATGTAGCTTATGATATCCAGTGGCCTTCTATCCAGCTGAGTTTCTTATTTCCAAATAGAACACAATATATTAGTATTTTTTTTCCAGGCCATTCAGACTTATTCTCTAAATATATTTGTAGCATTTTTACAGTTTTTTTGAAGTATTTTTCATGTTAAAATTTTATGTCATCTTTGTCAATTCTCAAATCCTGTATGAAATATATTTATTTATTCATTCATTCTTCAGATCAAAATGCATAAAAATCTTTCATTACTAGGCCCTCTAACTATTTCTTGAAGTATTATTTAGAAATATATTTACTATCTTCTGGACAGAAATGGTAAATTGACATTCCATTTACAAACCTCACTAGAATGAACGATTGATTCAGAAGGAAGAAACTTAAAAAGACAGAAAGTATAAGAAGACAACAGCTGGGCTGGAGAGAGGGTTCAGTAGTTAAGAGCACTGGCTGCCCTTTCAGGGGACCTGAGTTCTGTTCCCAGAGCCTACTTCAAGTGGCTCACAACGGCCTATAACTCCAGCTCCAAGGGAGCCAATGCCCTCTTCTAGCTTCCACAGACACACACATATAGGCAGCTCATATGCAAGCATGCAAATGCAAACACACGAGGGAGGGGGGAGTGGGAGAGGGAGAGAGAGAGAGAGAGGGAGAGGGAGAGGGAGAGGGAGAGGGAGCTTTACTCCCTTGTGTCTATTTGGCTAAATGCCTTACTTTTGCAAACACTGACAAGCAACAACAAAAACTTTAAAATACAGACGTTGATAATTTTCCCAAAGACCCAGGCAATTCTCTTGTGAAGGCCACCACAAGCCTCAGAGCTTTGTAGTTCCTGAACTCTTAAGTGTGAGGATATAGAACTACCAATCTCCAAAGATCTTAGTGAGAGAGAGAGAGAGATAGGATGAAGAGTAGAAGAAACCAACACAAACATGTAGGGAGGGGAGGGAGGAATAAACACTCTTAAGCTAGACAAAGAGGTGTATGCCAGGACTTGGGCTATACATCTAGACTCTGTTTGAATAAATAAAATTAGAAATGCAAAAACCCTGTACAGACAGACAGACAGACAGACACACACACACACACACACTCACCAAATCTATATACAGGTAATTAATATTTTCAAAGACAGACAAATCTATATATACTGTATATATGCATATACAAATCTATATACACTAACAATAACAGGATCCCACCAAGAAGCTATGTTCAGAGAACAACAGCAAAGGTCTTGGAAATGAAAATGTAATCATATAAATTAAAAAGAATCAAAAAATAGGACTGTTTTGAGAGTTCTCTGTCCCCAGAACAAGACAAAAATACAAACATGAAAAATTGATTAAAAATTAAAAAAAAAAAGAGCACCTACACCAAAGGTCTGATATCTATATGGGGTCCCGGAAAGAAGGAACACAAGATGAACTTGATGGGACATTGTTCCCCTTAAGGAAATTTCCCTCAAGAAAGTTTCCCAGAACTGATGGAGTGCCCGATTTACCAGGCTGAAATGGGCCACTATGTATCCAGGACTAATAATGTATGCAAACAGACTTACATCAAGGGAAGCTGCTATGAAATTTCAAAACCTTGAGAAACAAAGCTTCCAGACAGGAATAGCCAGATAATGAGCAAAGACTCAGAATCAGAGAGGTCTGAAACTTCTAAAAAGCAACAATACTGAAAGCTAGAAGGCAGAGGAACAATGTCCTCAAAATTTATCATGACAAATAGTTACCATACTATAGTTTTATTTTAAAAAAAAAAACCTCTCAGTCAAATACAGAGGTAAAAAAAAAGATATTTTTAGGACATGTAAGATTTTGAAAATATACTTCCCATTCAGTTATCTTTAAGGAGGAAACAATAAAATATGTTCCACCGAAATACGGGAACAAACCAAGGACGGGAAACAAGATACCCAATACTGGCAGAGAACCCCCGGATGCTAGAAAAGGACGTTTCTAGGAAAAGAGCAGCATCAGGCAGAAAACCC
Organism: Cricetomys ansorgei; assembly: GCA_026225945.1. Classification (NCBI taxonomy): domain Eukaryota; kingdom Metazoa; phylum Chordata; class Mammalia; order Rodentia; family Nesomyidae; genus Cricetomys; species Cricetomys ansorgei. The sequence goes on along the minus strand of JAMJFZ010000435.1, from coordinate 25,494,185 downwards.
ACACGCTGATCAGAGATGAAACTGATGCTTCTGAGTAGCCATGCCAGAACTTTGTATGACGATGGGAGGTTTTATATTCATACAGTCTCACACCACAAGCAAGACTGTTTCAGATGTGCAAATATAACCATCAATGGAGTAAGCCATTATTTTAATTGCTCTAGCAAAATTTATCAAACCAATCCTTTCCTGAGGGACATTTAGGTTATTCCTAACTTGGAACAATTATAAACGTAACTTTATCATAATCCTATAAATTAGGGGTCAAGATCACTTGTTGATCTTCCAGAAGACCCAGGTTCAGTTCCCAGTATCTGTATCGACTGCCTGTTACTCCAGTTCCAGAGGGTCAGATACCCTCTTCCTGTCTCTATAGGTACCACACACATTCAATGCACATGCATTCAAGACACACACATACACAGAAACAATAAATCAATTTTTAAAAATAAAAAAATACTATGCTCAATGCTTTTTAAAATTCAACTGCAGGCAAGTAGATCTCTGTGAGTTCAAGGCCAACCTAGTGTACATAGAACATACCAGACCAGCCAGAGCTACACAGTGAGACCCTGTCTCAAAACAAATTCAACAGGAAAAACACAATGAAATTCACAATAAAATGTATCTATTTTAAGTGTGTATCTTTCTGTTTTGGCAAATGATGATCATAGCTACCATGAAGATATAGAATATTCATCACCCTAAAGAGTCCTCTTATGTCACTCTCATTAACCACCCCAGCCGAATATGAATTTGTTTATTCTCTCTATAAGTAAGTTTTCTTTTTCTTTTTTTTTTAAACAAAACAAAACAAAACAACAACAACAACAAAATCAAGTCCTCACTATTTAGGCCTGGATGTCCTTGAACTCATTATGCAGACCAGGATGATCTTGAACTCACAAAGATCTGCCTATCCCTGGACACTTCACCTCCCTAAAGTTGTCTTCATTAGAAACCTTCTCACAGTGATGAGAAATACTAACACTGCCCCTGAAGCATCACTGCTGCTCAGAGAAAAGCCACGTATCGTCCTCACTCCTAGAGTGCTTCAAGGGAGTTAATTAACAGATTGCGGGAGATACAGGCAGAAGACGTTGTAAGACGCTTCTTTCATGGGCAAGAATCAGGAAACGGGTAATTTTTTTTTCTGGGATCAGAGCAATTTTCCAACATAAGAACCCCAGAAACATCCCTTCAAATGAGTTTAACCATGACTGAACTAGGCTAACAACTTGTGATGGGAGCACTGTTGGAAACAGAAAACCAATCACTAGCAATTAGCTGGGGAAGTTTAAATCACGTGTGGTCTTGTAAAGAGACAGAGGAAAGCCATGTTAAACTACTCTCATCCCAACATACCTTCAATCCTAGCACTTTGGAGGCAGAGACAGGTAGATCTTTGAATTTGAGACCAGCCTAGTTTTCATAGAATATTCTAGGCCAGCCAATGGTACACAGTGAGACTATATCTCAAAACAAACAAACAAAACCACCATCACTGACAAAAGCAACAGAACAACCTACTGCCATGCCAGAGTGATTATGGACAAACCCAAAGTAAATCCCCAAGTAGCAACATCAGAGACAGTACCGCAGATGAAAAGTCAGTTTCACTATAATAATCTAGCCAGTCCTTAAACAAATAATCAGTAGTAATCAGCCCTAAGGAGTAGGGAAAAGACCAGAACTCACGTTACTATTTTATCTAAAAGATCAAGTTTCAAACAGAAAGCTGTGGAACATGCAAAGAAACCATGACCTCAATTGACAAGGTGTCAAAGTGATAAGATGTCAAATTAAACTAGACTTCAAGATGCCCATTATAAATATGTTTCAAAGAGCTAAAGGAAACTACGATTATATAAATAAGTGAAAACCAACATCACATTAAATAGATAATATTGGAAAAAAAGGCAAAAATTACTAACCAAATGGAGATAATAGAAATGAAAAATACACTAGAGAGGTTCAGCAGCAGATCTAAACTAGTGGGAAAAACAATTATCAAATCTGTAGATAGATCAGTACACATTACGAAATTAAAAAAGAAAAAAAGCTTGAAAAATCAACAACCAACGACATATGTTCAGTGATCCATCAGGCTATAATAGAACTGTAACATAGCCATTGCCTAGTGAGGCATGGATGAAGAGGAGAGAGAACTGCAGATAAAAAAGGACCGCCAGACAATGAACAACGAGCAGGGCACCGGAGGCTTTGTAGGCCTAACATGTTTAGAGCAAAACACGGACTTACAAAACCCTAGATGGTGAAACTGAAAAATCTTCACCAATAATGAATATTTGTGATGCTTACAAGCAAATCTACAAGAAAGATAAAGGAAGAAAGAAAGTGGCCATGGTTTTAAATGATCTGTCCTCAAGAAGAGCCTTAGGGAGTCCTTTCAGGAAGGATCTCAGAAAAGGGCGCTGCCATCACCGGAGCTGACAGGTCCAAGAGTACAGCTGACCCTGAAGACCAGGGGCGACCGTGTGGAGAGACAGACAAGGCGCCGTGTGAGAAAATAGTGACACTAATTATTCTGATCTTGCATAAGCTTATGTTTTTGTTTTTATAATCAAGTTTTTGAAATTAAAATAATAAAAATAAATTTTAGTATTAAAAGTTTCTAGACTACATAGAAATAAACACTATATTATACTACATGAATGTGTATGTTACGTTGAATGTTATTGTAAATAAGTTAAATGCTTTTCTAAAGTTTATAAAGCTAAAATGTTAAAGTAAATCAATTGATCATCAAAAGAGAATTTTAAAAATACATTTAGTGTAGTCTAAGTGTAGCGCGTCAATCAGCGGTCTGCAGTGAGGTGAAGCAATGGGGGCCTGCACAGTCACTCATCACTCAGGTACTGACTCATGCAGAACAGCCTGCAGCCTGGCGAGCTTCTCTGTGCTAAGTGCCCTTTGGAAGTACACTGTTCTAAAATCTGCCACACCATATTTTACTGAACCTCTTACATGTTTAGACACAGAGTACTCACTACTATGCTGTAACTGCTTACAGCAGTCAGTACAGTAATATGCTCTCTAGGTTTGCCGCCTGTGATGATGGGTTATACTATACTGTTCAGCTATGTTGTAGGCTACCTCATCTTAGGTTTGTTGAAGTACATTCTGTGATATTCATACAACAGTGAAATCACCTAACAAGAGTTTTCTTAGAATGTATGACCATCTTTCAGCAATATATGACTATATTAAAAAAAATTCTTAAGCTGAAAGCAAGAGCCCCAGTTAATTCAAATAATCCAGAGAAAACAGAGTACTGCTAAACTGCTCTTGAATTCAATTTTCTGAAGCAGTATAAATTTGCATTTTTCTTTCCTCTATTAAATGAATCAAAAAGAAATTGTAAAATATGCATATGATACACAGTTTTATCTATAACACAAATAAGTGTAATTATTTTTATGTACTGCACAAAAGAGCCAAGTGTCAATTAGAAATGGAAATCAAGCCAGGCAGTGGTAGTGCACATCTTTAATCCCAGCACTCAGGAGACAAAGGCAGGCAGATCCTTGTGAGTTCGAGGCCAGCCTGGTCTACAGAGTGAGTTCTAGGACAGCTAGAGTTACAATAGAGAAACCCTGTTTTGAAAACAAAAACCAAAAAACCAAACAAACAGAAATAAAAAAGTAGTTCTCTAACTGCAATAGAATGAAATTAGAAACCAATAAAGAATAAAATTTGAGACACTAAAAAATATGTAGAAATAATTTCACCCAGGGCATGGCACCATTACCTGTAATCCCAGCACTTGGTTGGCTGAGGAAAAGGGCTTATGATTTTGAAATCAACTTGGGCTACACTGTAAGTTCTAGCCCATTTTGGCCTACAGATGCCATCCAGTCTTATATAAAAGTCAATCAGGTTGGAGAGATGGCTTAGCAGAGGTGCTTGCCTTCAAGCCTGATGACCTCAGTTTGATCCCTGGAACACATATGGTAGAAGGAGAGAATTGAATTGACTCCTGCAAATTTTCCTCTGACCTTTAAACACACACACACACACACACACACACACACACACACACACACACACGCCAAATAAATGTAAAAAATTAAACAAGGCTGGAGCTACAGCTCAATAGTAGAATACTTGCCCAACATGCAGAAGTCTCTGGGCTCTATTCCCAGTACTACAAAGCAGAACAACACAAGAGCAACAAAAAATAAGTAATCAGCATACTCTTTTCTAAAAATTAGTTGAGAATATCATACAATGAGTTTTGATTATATTTACCTTTCCTAAACTCTTTCCAGATCTACCCACCCCGTTCCCCTGCACACGCAACTGTGTGTCTTCTACATTTTTTAAAAAAGAATTTATTTATTTTTATTTTATGTGCATCCTCTTCATGTTTGTCTGTGTGGAGTTACAGACAGTTGTGAGCTGCCATGTGGGTGCTGGGAATTGAATCCGGGTCCTCTGGAGGAGCAGCCAGTGCTCTTAACCACAGAGCCGTATCTCCAGCCCCATGTCTTCTTTTTTCCCCATCAAATACAAGTTGTGCTGCCAAAATCTGTAATCAACATACACTTAAATATTTGAATACATCAGAGAGAAAGCAGAAAACACTGTGAGGCAAAGTAAAATGAAAACACAATAACCCACACACAGCAAACACATTGCTCACAGGGAAACATAGCTGCACATGCAGCGGAACTCTCATGCACTCAGTGTGCAAGTGTGCGGCCTGCCGAAGTGTGTCACTTGTCTTACCCTTTACCACAAGAAGGACGACAAACAGAAAGGCAAACAAAGCCAGGTGCAGGGTAAGGATGTCTCCAACGACATACTGCCCGCTGAGCTGTCTCTTACAGATGAAAATCTCCTTAGAGCCCAAGACCTGAGACCACCTTACCACCCGACAAAGTCTGTTTTCTTGTCAGTAGACAGTCTGACTCTTACAAAACACATGCTGTCTCCTATTTCCTCACTCCTTTCCTCACTATTAAAACTTTTTCCTGAAAGATTATCCTCTACATCTCAGCCATTTCTGTAACTGAGAGACCAGCGTTCCTTAGTGTCCAGTACGATCCTAGTAACTCTGAAGGTCAGTATGAGGATATGCAAGAGCTGTTCACCCTGGAACCAAAGCATGATCTCCACCAATCACCGAGCAGTTGCCTGGGTCTTCGCTTCTCCAGAATAAGTTATCTCTGGACATCACTCAGTCTGTCAGTTCTTCCATCCCGAAGTCCTTACTCTGCCCTGCACTTGTAAGTGGTGGCTGGACAGTGGAATGTGCCATCTCTGGAACTGTTGAAGTTTCTAGATTCCAACCATGTCAGCGCTCCTGGGTTTAAGTTTCTTTCATTTTTTCCTCTTAGCCCTCATTTAAGACTCTAGTCCCATAAGAAGACCTCCACAGGGCCAGCCATCCTAGGTTCAAAATCACTGGCGAAAAATGGATAATATGCCATCCGACAGGCTAAAGTTTTGTTGTTTACCTAGTGCAGTTGATTTTTTCCTGTTCTCTTCTTTCTTTTCCTTCTTTCCACACTGCTCCCATCTGTCTTGGAACCCATTTGACAAACCTGTCTGTGCCTCTACCCTCTGTACTTTCTTTTGAGGAAAAGAATCCTTTGATCTACCCTGACAGTCCAAATGAGTCCTTTCAGAAGCAGGCCGTTCTTATTATACATGGCTACTATCTCAGCTACATCTGCATTCTCTCCATAAAGCCACCTACTACCTCAAACACCTTGCTTGCTGTACTAACCTTGTACACAAATTGGACTGTGATTTTGATTAGAACTGAAATTAATGAAATTAATGAAAATTAACATCTGTGGGGCTGGAGAGATGTCTCAGCTGTTAAAGACTAGGCTTACAACCAAAATTACTGTCTGTGGACTGTGAAGATGGCTCAGTGAATAAAGTGCTTTCTAAGCACGAGGCCTAAAACGTGGGTCCCCAAGCCCATGTAAAAGCTAGGCAGGAATGGTGGCCTATCTGTAACCCCAGTTCCCAGGAGAAAGACAGGGAATTCCCTGAGCCAGCTGGCTACCTCGAATAGTGGATCAGCAATCTCTGAGTGCAACTGAAAAATCCAGCCTCAGTCAATAAAATGAAGAGCAACTGAGGAAGACTCAAAGCATAACTTTGTGAGTATGTGCACACACATACCCCAACGTACACAAGTACATACACAAGGTTAGTTTTTAGGTCAAGTTGATATAAGCTATAGTGATCTGAGAGGTGAGAACCTCAGTGCCTTCATAAGATCAGCTGCAGGCAAGCTGTAGGGCATTTTCATAACTAGTGATTATTATAAGAGGATCCAGCTCATTGTGGGTAGTGCTGCCCCTGGACTGGTAATCCTGGGTTTTATAAGAAAGCAGGCTGAGCAAGCCATGAGGAACAAGCCAATAAACAGCATTCCCACACAGCATCTATATCAGCTCCCACTTCCATGTCTGACTGCCTTTGATGATGAACTGTGAAATGGAGTAAGTGAAATAAACCTTTTCCTCCCCAAGATGCTTTTAGTCATGGTGTTTCATAATAGCTGAAACCCTGAGATAACCACACATACATACATGCATTCGTCACCGGTGAGATTTTCTTAAAACTCAAGATCCTGGATGGATCCCTTTAAAAACTCAGCCTATACACCCTCAGGCTACCTCTGCCCTGTTGTGACAGATCCATGAACATAGCCTGGGGGAGAGGGGCATCATTCCTGGGTTTATCATCACATCCCAGGCCACTTATGTGAGCCATTAGATTTATAAAAGTCCTAGGTATGGAGGCTCTGAAAGCATTCCAAAAGACTCTTTCCAGTCACCCTGGAAAACATTCAAACTAGGTTAATCTAAAGAAAAAGAAGCTAATTGTCTTTTGTGATACTGCTTGGCCTCAATGTGCTTTTTTTTTTTTTAAAAAAAAGATAGGATCTCACTACATTGTAGGCAATCAGGCTAGTCTCAAACTCACAGAGACCCTTCCACCCCTTTCTCCCAGATGTTGAGATAAAGGCATGTGCCAGCACACTTTGCTCAATCTGCTTTTAATAGCCAGAAAAGATGGCTTCTATCTCCTTCCTTCCTTTTTTCTTTGTGTATTTTCCAGACAGGGTTTCTCTGTGTAGCCCTGGCTGTCCTGGAACTCACTCTGTAGACCATGCTGGCCTCGAACTCACGGAGATCCGCCTGCCTCTGCCTCCCGAGTGCTGGATTAAAGGTGTGCATCACCACCGTCTGGCTACATACAAACTTTTATGATCAGTAATCCAAGATCCAAAAATTAAAACAAAATCCTTTATCATCTACGTAGCTTACAATTGTCATTAAAAAAAAAAACTCAGAAAAGACAGACATTAAATTCTATTTGACCCATTTTAAGCCTCACCCTTACGGCTGGAGTCAGGGTCTCTTGACATGCTGCCTCTCCAGCGTTTTCTCTACCACCACTGCCACTGGCACCAGCGCCCTTCTGCCTTGCCATGCTGTGCTCCTTACTTCTCCTATAGAATTTTTAGACAAGGCTGGAATCAACTATCGGAATTTTCCCATTAAGGGACGTATCTAATTGGAGAGGTGAGGTGGCTTTCATTAGAGTATACAGTCTCTTCCCCATCTCAGATTTAGGACACAAAAGGAAAATTTTATCAAGCTTTCAAAGGATTCCAGTACATTCTAGAATGAATTCATAAAATTCATATTTCCTCACCTAGCAGGTGTAATGATAATTTTGGCTCACTGCTGTATAATAGCTATAAACACTAAATATACTATTGGGGCTAAGGAGGCAGCAGATGAATCTGTCCTTACTTACCAAGGTCAAGCATATATAATGTAGGATCTGTCATACAGACTGTGGGTTTGATAAGAATGGCCTCCATAGCCTCATATGTTTGAATGCTAGTCTCCAGTTAGTGGAACTGTTCGGTAAGGATTAGCAGGTGTGGTTTTGTTGCAGGAGGTGTGTCACTGGGGGTGGGCACTGAGGTTTCAAAAGTCCAGGGCAAGCCCAGTGTGTGTGAGTGTGTCTCTCTCTCTGCTATGTGCTTGCAGATCAGATTTAAACTCTTAGCTACTGCTCCAGCACCATGCCTGCACCATGCTTTCCCACATGATGGAAACAGACTAACCCTCTGAAACTGTAAGCTGACCCCATTTGAATGCTCTCTTTTACAAGGTGCTCTGGTCTGGTCACAACGGCAACTAGGACACAGACAAAACACCCTAACTGGCCACAGCTGTGACGCCCACAGGGAACACGTGGAGATCGCCTTACCTGCATTGCCAAGGGTATAAAGACATGCACAGTGAAACTAAGTTACTACAGGGCATAGGAACTCATTCAGCAAAGGGATGGAAACCCAGCTCCACTATTTTTTCTGGTTTTTCAAGGCAAGGATTCTCTGTGTAGCCATGGTTGTTCTGGAACTCACTCTGTAGACCAGGCTGGCCTCGAACTCAGAGATTTGCCTACCTCTGCCTCCCAAAGGCCACATTTTTTCTTTAAAAAAAAAAACATTTATTTTTTACTTTATTTTATCATTCTCCATGTGGTAGGCAAAAGTACCAGACTCTTTGTTGATACTAGATTTGTTTATTCTGTTCTGACTTGACTCACTGGGCCTTTTATCAAATCAGAGTGTTCTATAATACTAGATTATAGGCCTAAGTGGGTCAATTTTTTCCTTGTCGGTGAAATTGATATCCAGACAACAGACCATCACCACCACATTATATAGCTAAGAATGGCCTTGAACTCTTGATCCTCCTGCTTCTACCTCACAGCTGAGATAACAGGTGTGTGCCTCCATGCCTAGATTCCAAGTCAGTTCTTTGTGTCCTGGAAAACACCACCCTCTGTTAGGAGGGGATCTACTAACTAAATGAGGAAAAAGAAGTTCATTAACTGGAAGCCAAAGTTGGAGATATTCCCAGAACAGGATATTCATCCACTCATCCTTTTTAAACGGAAAACTTTTTCCTCTTAATATCTTCCAAGGAGTTCTTGATTCAGCAAAACTCATGCTCTGGGACAACTCCAGGGCATGCTATTAATTGTCCCCTGATCAGATCAAATTAAAACCTTGGGTCCAATACTCTAGAAAAGACAATGCCCCTTAAGGTCTTTTGTAAAATACAGACCCCACTACAAAACTTCTTGGCCACTAGCTTATTCAAGTCATGTCAATCTCTAACAACACCTCAATAATCCCACTAAGAAGCCTTCTGGAAAGTATTACTATGCACAAGATTAGGGATACAAGTAAAATTGTTTCCATCTATTTTAGAGTTCTGAAATTCTAGACTTTATTCAAATACCAGCCAATATTTCATTCAAATACCAGCTAAATATTTTACTGTTTTAATTTTAAACTACACCTTACTTTACATACCATTTTACCCAGATACACGGCATTTATTTGTTTGTTTGTTTGTTTGTTTGTTTGAGACAGGTTTCTCTGTTGTAACTCTGGCTGTCCTGGAACTCACTCTGTAGACCAGGCTGGACTCTAACTCAGAGACCTGCCTGCCTCTGCCTCTGCCTCTCAAGTGCGCCACCACCATTCAGCTTATCTTTATTTTTAAATCGAAGAACTCTAAAACCCAAGAAGCTATCCAGTATACCTGGATGGTGTTGCCTTAGAGATTTAGGGAGAGTCAACCTGTTTGGTAATGCTTTAGTCCAGGACCTAATGACATTACAACTTTAAATGGAATCCTGATATAATTTGGTGATGATGACTTATTGATATCACCACTATGACAGATTCAGACTACTGTATCATAGTTTCTTTTCTTTTTTATTCTTTTTCATGTGTGTGTGTGTGTGAGAGAGAGAGAGAGAGGGAGAGAGAGAGACAGACAGACAGACAGAGACATAAATAGGCAGATAGAAACAGTCAGAGTTACTCTGTAGCCATGGCTGGCCTGGAACTTGCTATGTAGATCAGGCTGGCCTCAAAGCTGCTTCTTCCTCTGCCTCCCAAGTGCTGGTGTTACAGGTATAAGCTACAGCACCAGAACACAGTCACTTTTAGTTTCCTTGCTGATCACCTTTCCAAGAGTCCAACATGGAGGGTCCTCACCCTATGCATTGACCTCCAACAGAACGCAGCCTATCATTTGTTGTCTAACCCCAAGTCTAAAGACACAACTTTGAGGGTTTCTAGGCAGGAAAGGTTTTTGCTGAGTATGTGCCCTAAATTATATCCTACTAGTAAGAACATTAAATGGAAAATAACCCTTTGCTGTTTTACTAAAGAATAGGGTATTTGACCAGCTGAAGACCAAATTAAGTAATACACCTCCACTTCAGGTCTCCCTAATTCCTAAAAAACGTTCACAGCTTCTATATATGAAATACTATGCTGTGGAAGCTTATTTTCAGTTGTGTTTAAAATATTGTTTTGTGCACTGTTAGGTGAGGGCCTACCTAGGTCTTGGCGTTTTGTATCGTTTGCAGGTGTTGGATTTCTGTGGGGGATGTTTAATTGTTAATGATCTGCATGTGCTATCAGTAGCTCACCTGAGGAGTTCTGAAAGAATAAACACACCTAAGCTCAGACGCTCAGGGTTCCACTGTCCATGATGGTGCTGGCCAGGAGAATTGTGGTTCCCTCTGCTGAGGTCTGGAAGTGTTTGCACCTATGAAAGTGCCTCCTTGTCTTCCTTGCTGAGCAACACCATGGGTGGGTATACAACTACAATGCTAGGTTTGGCTTTAAGGGTTTTAGCTTAAAAACTAGGATATAGCCTAAAACCAGTAGCCTATTTCTCTAAACAACTAGATCCAGTGGCCCAGTGATAGTCTAGCTATTTAAAAGCAGTAGCTACAACTACTCTGCCAGTTTGAATAAATTACAAATTAGCTTTGGGAATAACATAAGAAGTTCAGAAACACTGCCAAGTTTAGAGAGCTTCAGAAACCAAGGGGCATCACCAACTTATCAAAAGACTGACAGCATATCATGTCCTGCAGGTGTGTTAAAACTTGAAATTCAACGATCCCACTCCCAACTTTGACTCCTCTAGATTATCAATATATAGAGATCGTTAAACAAACCTTTTCCAGCCAATCATACTAAAAGACATGCTTCTGGATAACTCCAAGGCTGACGGCTTACAGAAGGCAGCAGCTTCACAGGAGAAGCTGTTAAGGGGGTGGGGTGATGCAGGAGCTGACTGCATGAAACCATAGAAGCAATGCCCTTTCTCCTTATATCTTGGCCCCCAGTGCAGAGTTCTGCTGCCTTACTCAGGTCCCACAGTCAAGCCAAGAAAAGATCTTAAGCAGCTACACAGACTTAATGTAAGGGTTCCTCACACTGTATGTCCATGATTTCTGGAAGAGAATGTTAACGGTTAGAAATTCTACACAGTACAGCTCTCTTAAACAAGTGAAATGACTTACTACCAAGAACATGAACAGAATGGATTCTTAGCAAGCCAAAATAATAATGTGGCAGATAAGATCGCAAAGCATATTTAAAATCCAAGCTCTCACAAAGGATCAGGATCCCACACATAATGGGATAAAAGAATATTAGTCCTAGATTCTCCTGACCCAATCAAAATGCCAAATGCTTTATGATCAGGTGTATAAAAATGGAGTAAGTATTCTGTATCAATGAGGCAAACTATTTCACGATGGACAGATGATTGGCTGTAGAGGCTGATCAAGAGAAGTTTGTTAGACACTTGGATAAAGTCACTCACCATAGATGGCATACCCCTTTTAATAAAAAGTTGCAGGAAAAGCACTTATGAAGTTATTTTAAAAGTGTTTACACCCATCAAATTTGCATACAACATAAGCCTCAAACCTACCCACCGCCTCCACAACTTGTAAACCCTGTCCGATACCTGGCACCTGATAAGGGGAAACTGGCAGTTTCACTTTGCTCAAATGCCTCCTAGAGCTGGATATAAACACTTATTAGTGTTTAGCACATGCAAGAATCTGAATTCAGGGGCTGGAGAGATGACTTAGCAGTTAAAAGCACTTGACTGTTCTTCTAGATATCCTGAGTTCAATTCCCAGCAACCACATAGTGGCTCACAACCATCTGTAATGGGATCTAATGTCTTCTTCTGGTGTACATGAAGACAGAGCATGTATATACATAAAACACATAAATACATAAAATCTTTGTTAAAAAAGAATCTGAATTCAATCCCCAACAACAACTAAAAACAAAAACAAAACAAAAAACAAAAAAGCCTTCATGGTTGTAATCCCAGCACTAGGATAAACTAAGGTAGAGGGATCTCCAGTTCAAGGCCAGCCTGGACTACATAGCAAGTTAGTTCCAGGCTAGCTTGGGCTGTACAGTAAGACCCTATCTCAAAATACCAATAATCCCAACTTAATCTTCTACCTAAAGATCCTAAGAAAAAGGCTGGACATGCTGGGACATGCTTTTAGATCAGCACTTGGGAGGCAGAGGCAAGCAGATTTCATAATCTGAGGCTTGTCTAATCTACACAGTGAGTTCCAGGGCAGCCAGGGTTACATGGTGAGATTCTGTCTCAAAAAAGAAAATAAGAAGAAGATTGTTTCTGTCATTCATACAGCCTCCGGTATTCTCATAATAGATAGGTGATGTCTCTTCAGTTAGTTCTCAGAGCAAAATCTACATCTTTACTTTTGTTTTTCTCACAGTAAGGCAACTTTTTTTGTTTTCTGTTTTTTTGAGACAAGGTCTCTCTCTATAGCTCTGCCCATCCAGGACCATCCATCTCACTCTGTAGACCAGGCTGGCCTCAAAGATTCACAGAGATCCACTTGCCTTTGCCTTTTAAGGGCTGGGATTAAAGGCATGTGCCACCACACCTGGCCAAGGCATCACTCTTAACAGGAGTTCAAAACACATCTCAGTAAATCTTCACATGACAGAGATCAGTTTAGTTCAACCATCCCCTTGAATCATTATTTTTTGTAACTTAAGTCTAGAGACAAATATATATATATATATATATATATATATGGAATATAAGCACAGCTGCTAACAGGGAGCTTGCACGTCACAAGGCAGCCAGATTTATCAAGTAGTTGTTGTAATCAAAAAAGCCATCCTCAGGAGGTGGGAAAATTCCAAGTTTCTAAAAAATGATTTGATAATATTCATTCAAGAGTTATGCAATTTCTAAACTATGTGAATTCACTCCTGCTACTGACTACCCCAACAGAAAGCAAGGAAAGGAGCTTTCACACCTGCGAAGGTATTTATTACAATGTGATTTATTATATCATTATCAGGACTTAACCTATGCATTAGTCAGCTCTCTGTCACTAAATGGTTGATTCTGATTTACAGCTTTGCAGGCTCCTGTCCCTGACTGATTGGCTCACTGCTTTGGGCCTAAGACAAGGCAGTACATCATTGGGGGGAGGGGGGCTATACGGCAGGATGAACTGCTCACTTCATCACCAGGAAGCAAAAAAGAGAATAAAGATGCTAACTTTCAAAGACATGCCTCAGCGACCCACAGACACCTCACTAGGCTCCACCTCTTAAAAGGTCTCATCAGTTCTCAATAGTTCAGTGTGGGAATCAAGTCTTTAAAATGTTCAGTAGTGAAGAACACTCAACAGTCAAGTATGATAACCTAATATTTAAAAATAGAGAAATAGCAGAGAACCCAAATGATCCAAAAAGTCATTAAACTTCACATATGAAGGCCAGGGTAAGACATATTTACAAAGTTATTCCTAAATAGAAATAATGTTATATATATTTCAAGACTGAAATAATATTTAAGTAAGTCTATCAGGTGGAAAATACTGGGAAGAATGGGGCATACAAAAGTAGAATTTGTACTGATAGGGCAGTTGAAAGATCTGAATTTTTGAGTTACTTTAATGTCAATTGTATTGTTTTAGAAAGTTCTTTCAGGCTGTGGATATAGTAGTTCAGTGGTAGAAAATAAGCCTAGCATGTACAAAGCCTGGATTCAGTTCTAACCACCGAACCCAACCAAAGAGTTCTACTGAGTCAAAGCCAACCTCTTCCATACCTCTGCCCTGCTCACAACTGCTATTTTCGTCCACTGTATCTTTATGCTCCTTGGAACCACACAAACAATACGAGTTGAAGTATCTGAAAATGATAGCTACCATCTTAGTACCTTCATTCTATGGCACTCAGAAAGATAGACTGGCCGTCACAGAGACCTGGTAAGAATCTGTAGATGTCACCAAGAAAGCTTCACATAGCCTGAGTCAGCACAGTCTTGATGAGGCCAGGGTTTCAAAGCAGAGCAGACTGAAATGCTATCCAAAATGGAGGTCCACATGCTCCTGGGCAGGTCTCCGGAGAAGTGACAGTGTCACAGATAATGAGCATGAGAGGAAAATAACGTTTGGTCAGAAGTTGAAAGGTCAGAAGTTGAAATTGCGTCTAAAGAGCACTACGAGGGACCTGTAGGAAATGCAAGGATGTATGGTGATATGACTATGAGGAGCCTGTAGGGACTGCAGTAGTTTGAACAGGAATGCCCTGATAGGCTCATACATGTGAATGCTTAGTTGCCAGGTAGTGGCACTATTTGAAAAGATTACAAGGATTAGGAGGTGTGGCCTTGTTGGAGGAAGTGTGTCACTGGGGTGGGATTTGAGGTTTCAAAAGCCCATGCCACGGCCAGAGTCCCTCTGTCTACAGATCAGGGTGTAGCTCTTGGCTACCGCTCTAGTGCCTCCCTGCATGCCACCGCACTCCCTGTCAAGATGATAATGGACCAAACCCCTGAAACTGTGGGCAAGCCCCCAGTTAAATGCTTTCTTTCATAAGAATTGCCTTGGTCATGGTGCCCTTCACAGCAATACAACAGTGGCTGAGACAGGCATGCAGGCCTGTACAATGATGGAACTATAAGGAACCTGCAGGCACGTGGGTCTGTACACTGATGGCAAGATCAATGTGAAGTCAGGAGGAGAAGACAAAGATAAAAGAAAACAGAAGCAATCTATGTGAGCAGCACAATCAAAACATGACTTTTTGAAAAGGCTGATGAAAAATACTGATTTGGGCCAGGTGATGGCGGCACACGCCTTTAATCCCAGCACTCGGGAGGCAGAGGCAGGCGGATCTCTGTGAGTTTGAGGCCAGCCTGGTCTACAGAGTGAGTTCCAGGACAGCCAGGATTACACAGAGAAACCCTGTCTCAAAACAAGACAAAACAACAAAACAAAAAGTTATCTTAATCTTAAAATAACTCCTGATTTTTAATAGTATCCCTTCTCATTAAACAACCTGGAAATGTTTTTGTTCCAGAATCCTTTAACTACAATGTCAGCACACAACAAACATCATCATCCAGACAACCGCCAAGTCACAGTATGGACCTGCCTACAAAAGAAAGGGCCTTAGCAGCTTAAGTCCCTTCAAAAACAAGCGAAACCAAGGGTGCTGAGCTCTACTCAGTAGCCCAATGGCTACAAGCCCACTGGCCTCTCAGCTCTCCCCAGTGACCCAACTGCAATGCTTGTCACTGAAGTTGGTACCAGTTTGTTTTTTCTTCTCCGATTCAGGTTAACCTATAAAATTTTTCTTCCCTAACCACCTCCTGCCAGTCACTGTGGTAATTAAGAGTTAATTTATTGAGTGTGAACATGTCAGATACTTAGAATATTTTAAGCATTAAAAATGTTACTTGCATATGAAAAAAACAAAATTTATAGATATACAGGTACATTTAGTTAAAAATAAAGCACATTGGGACTATTTCTTATTATTAGTTTCAGTTTTCACACCTGGCATGCTCCACTGGACTGTTACTGTGACATGACCTGAATACAAACTGAAAATGTCAACTGCGTTTAAATGAAGCAATGAAGGATCACTAAAACTTGGCCTTACTTGATCGCTGCAGTCCTCTTCTTCCTCATCACAGTCTAGACCTTGATGGGCTATCTCAGTAGTGCTGTTCTCCTGAGCAAGACTGTTCTCCCCATCAAGCATTCTGGTGGCCTCAGTTGTGACTTTTAGTTTCATGATGTGAAAGCCAGAGGAGACCGAGCCCATTCGAAGGCTCACAGGCTCCCCATCAAACAATAGGAAGTGTGAGCTCCCTCCTTCTTTAAAACCAGGGGGCTGGTAATCATGTGGGGTCACTACAGAAGGTCAAAAATACTGCAAGTTAACTTTCAATAGAATAAGTGGCATTAATATCTCATATACAGTAATACACATCCTTCTGCTTATATACAACACTTAAGCAGTTAAGAAGGAACTTGACCAAAGGTCTCTACCTACCTGAGTTATAATAATGGAGTTTCATAGTAAGTATAACATCATTAGGAAGGGGTCCAAGGTTCTGCATCAGTATATACAATTGACGAATCAGTAGGGAGCAGGCTTTCTTAATATCGTCACTATTCGTCCCACTTTCAAAGCTTGTACTACTGCTATAGTCACAGAAAAATGAAACCTTTCAATCATAAATAATGTTCACAATATACTCCAAAACAATACAACTTTTGGCTGTGTCATCTAATAAACTAAACAATAGGACATTTGTAGATAATTTTTAAGAGATAACTTAAAGAAATGGTAATGCTTTCTGCAAAGTATATGCAAAGGATATCTGAATCACAAACACTCCTAAAGCATTTTAAATATGGTCATTTAAAAATTTTCGCTTTCAAATAACTACATGTCAGAATAATGAGAACAATGGATTTGTAATTAGGTGACCTGGCATCTAATATCAGCTGTACTGTTAGCCAGCTGAATGACCTCGGTCAAGTCACTTACACACATTCTAGGTCAGTAGCTCATTTGTGAGATAAGCTTATGGACATTTCTGCAGCCCTCCAAGCATGAAATCAGTCACCACCTCTACAGTTATCGACCATCTGATTGTCTCTCAAAGAAACCCTCTCCTCACTCTTGCATGGGTTACCACAGCATCTATTCTTCTTGCTTTCTTTTTTTGTCTACCTTGCAAGACATTCTCCATACTGCAGCCAAAATCGTACTTCCAACAGGAAGGTCTGTTCATGTCACCTTCTTGCTAAAACTCTTCTATTACGTCTATCGCCTTTCAATCGAATACAAGTAATGGTGTATGTACAACTCACTCTCCTTTCACCTCCACTCTCCCGCAGCTGCTACCCAATTTGTTCCAACTACAGGCACTTGCAAATGCTGTTCACTTCAGCTGTACAGTGTGTGCTTTGTTTCTCTCCCTGATGCTGCCCTAGCACCTACCTAGCTCCTGTGTCATCTCTTCAAGGATCTCTTTCCTTATTTGTTCCCTATAGACTATGAGTGGCTAAGTCTTTCGCCTCCCCAGTACTAGGCGTGATCCCCAGCGACCCAATAAATACTTGCTGAATTAATCAAGGAATGAAAGAGTTGGGCTAATTATCTTCCAATTTAAAATCTTCTTTATTTCTATACAAATTTTCTTCCCAATTAATTTCACCTTTGAGTGCCTTCAAGGAAGAGCTGCAACTACAATATGTTTACAATATCTTGAACATACTGGCACCCAGCACTGAAAAATAATCCCAAGTAATGAAACTGGTAGGTCTTTCTCTGATTTTTGGAGGCAGTAAGAATTCACAAGTAAGCATATATTAAGTGGATATTTTAGCTCCTCTATCAATTTCCAACAACTTTACAGCTTTGTCTCCCAGGGTTTTCTATCAGCAGAATGAAGGGTATAGACATGCAACTCACAGGGCCCAGGAAACATCAGAGGATCATATTCAGGACCCTCATTTGAGCAATCTTTCTAGAAATTTCTACTACATATTACCTTCTCCCCTCCTTAGTATCTGCAAGGTTTACCCCTCTGATTTACTGTTTGTTTACCTTTTGGTGTATGTGTCTCTAAAACAAACAAAAAAGATTAATCTGCTTGTCAAAACACGCATATTGGAGTGGAGTTTTAGAGTTTAGTGTGGGGAAGACAGGAGGAATGTGCCAGTGCAGCTTGGTAGAGCACAGCCGTGCCTGCACGCTCAACTCAAGCTCAGCCTGAGCCACAGGAGATGCCGCCACAAAGAGAAAGTGTTGTGCAAACTGTGAAATAGCACACACATAACTGTGGCTGCTGTTTTAAGTCTCAATTCAAGACCTGACTTTTCTTCTCGCATCTGAATACTTTCTGCAAGTCTCACAAACAAGACTGAGTGAGTACTGGAGAGAAATCCTCAGTCCCAGGGGAACTAGAGAAAAGGCAGCATTTTACCCAATTTCTCTTCAGAACTGCTCCTTTCCAGGTAACTCTCTCCTCTACTTGCAGTACTTTCCTACCAGTCTCTTTTCAGTTTCTATTTCGTCTATTTCTATTCCATTGCATCAGCGACCCTTAGTTCTCTGTGCCTGTTGGCTGATCTGAAGCCAAAGATTCTGAGAAGAATCTTGCTCCTTAACAAACACCTCCATATGAGCGAGAATCTTCCTTGGTTTTGTTCTTTGAGCCGTTAATGTATCTAAAACATGGATTCCTAGACTTTTTTTTTTTTTTTTTGGTGTTTTGGTTTTTCTGAGACAGAGTTTCTCTGTTGTAGCCCTGGCTGTCCTGGAACTCATTCTATAGACTAGACTGGCCTTGAACTCACAGAGATCTGCCTGCCTCTTGAGTGCTGGGTTAAAGGCGTGTGCCACCACTGCCTGGCAGATTTTTAAACTCAATAGGAAAATACAGTGCATATAAGTTTTCCCATATAGTGACACACATAGAAAATGATATGTGTATATGTATGGATATGCAGGTAACAGTTTGTGTATGTAGGCAAATAACCCAGGAGTTTCATTTCCTTCAGGCTCAGTCTGCCTGTATGAAGATGGAAAGGATCAATATCTTTGCATACCAACAGAGCCACTGGATTAATGCTAGAAACATAGATTCTTTATCTAACATCATGTTGACAGCCTTATGAATATATTTTTAAATTAAATCTTTTGTGTTTTCAAGATTCATTTGTGATTATTTTTAGTTATGTGTACGCATGTGTCTCCAGGTGGGTATGTGCACATGAGAACAAGTATCCTTGGAGGTATGATTCCTCTGGAGCTGGAGTTACAGACGATTGTAAGCCGCCTGATGTAGGCACTTGGAATAGAACTCAGATCCTCTGGAAGAGTATTTTCTTTCTTTTTTTAATTAACTGATTTTTTTAAATTTTACTTTTTATGTACATTGGTGTTTCGCCTGCAGGAAGGTGTCAGATCCTCTGGAACAGGAGTTATAGACAGTTGGGAGCTGCTATGTGGGTGTTGGGACTTGAACCTGGGTCCTCTGGAAGAGCATGCCAGTGTTCTTAACTGCTGAGTCATCTCTCCAGCCCTGGAAGAGTCCATTCTTAACCACTGAGCCATCTCTCTAGCCCCTTTGTTCGTATAATTTTAAGTGACATGACATCCACCATTGCCTCTGCTCCCACCAGCTTACTCTATGGACTTCAGACAGTAAAATAATTGTTATAATCTCTATTCACAATAGTAGGGTTTTATAGGGCTTACGAAAAAACTACAAAGATATAAGGCTTGCCTCTGGTGGTACAGAAGCTTATATTAACTTCACTCCTATTCATTTCTCATGTTCATTAAACAATTACCTGTCAAAGTCCATAGTGGTTCCCTTTCTTGTGTATTTGAATTTGAATTGGTATATCTCAGTCACTTTCTAGAAAAACCAAAGAGAGCAGAGAAAGAAGTTAATTTTGAAACAAAACCAGATTTTTACCTCATAAAAAGGAACATTTTCATTGAATAGTTTCTATACTTCCTCTGTAGGTTTGTCTCACAGCTTTACTTTATCCAGGAGTAATGGTTCTAGTTTCTCTCCTCTCAGCTAAAAACAAGTCAGGCAGCAAATACTTCCATTAAATATTACCAGTTGAGAAATCATTCATTCATGCAATAAATGTTTTATCAAATGTCTTATTTTGAGCTAGAAACTGGAGTGAGAGTTGTGAACAAGGCAGAAAAGACTTCTTTTCCTTTTTTTAGTTGAATCTACAGTGCTAGCTAGGAAACAAACAAACAAAAAGATGATTTCAGATAAAATAGGTGCCATGAACAATATAAAGCAGATGCTGTGGTATAAGGTACATAATGGAGAGAAATCTGTGCAGAGTAGATTTAGAGGAGTCGAGAAGGGTTTAGAGGGGTCATGCCTGAAAATGTGATATTTTGAGATGAGCCTTAAGAAGTGTTGATCATTTACAGACCTTTAGGGCAATGCCTCAGGTAGCCAGAACAGTAATGCAAAAGCTCTGAATTGAGAAGGGATGTATTGTTCAGAATCTAAAGAAGCCAACTAGCTGGAATT
This sequence comes from Cricetomys ansorgei, assembly GCA_026225945.1. Lineage (NCBI taxonomy): Eukaryota > Metazoa > Chordata > Mammalia > Rodentia > Nesomyidae > Cricetomys > Cricetomys ansorgei. The sequence continues at coordinate 25,473,900 of JAMJFZ010000435.1, read as the reverse complement.
AAGAGACGTAGTTGTGAAACCTTGTTGACAGTACTAAGGACTTTTTATTTTATTCTAAGTTCATCAAAGTCTATTGAAGGCTTAAACAGGGCAGTGGTTTGCAGTTTTTAAATCTCTCTCTGTATACCTGAAGAATACAGACAGCGTGTTAGTCTGAGTAAGAATGGCTCTCATAGGCTCATATATTTGAATTCTTAGTCACAAGGGAATGAGACTATCCGAAAGGATTAGAAAGATTAGAAGATGCGGTCTGGTTGGAGGAAGTGTGTCACTGGTGACACCAGGCCCAGTGTCTATCTGTCTTGTCTGTCTGTCCCTCTCGCCACCTCATCTTGGCTTACAGTTCAGGATGTAGCTGTCAACTACTGCTCCAGTGCCTGCCTGTGTGTTAGCATGCTCCCCATCATGATGATGACAGACCAAACCTCTGAACCTGTAAGCCAGTCCCAACAAATGCTTTTTCTGATAAGAGCTGCCTTGGTCATGGTGTCTCTTCACACCAAAAGAACAGTGACTAGACAGACAGAGAAGGACCAGGTGTGGCGCATGCCTTTCATCCCAGCACTTGGGAGGCAAAGGAAGGCAGATCTCTGTGAGTTTGGGGCCAGCCTGATCTACACAATGTGTTCCAGGACAGCCAGGGCTACAGGGTTTTGAGGGCTACATAGAGAGATCCTGGTTTTAAAAAAGAAAAAAATGAAGGAAGGAAGACTACATAAGAACAGATAGGAAGCCACTGTGGTAATTTAGGGAAGAAGTGAGCGAATGACAACAGGAATCTTAAAGCCTGGAAAAGAAACTAGGGTCTATGGAATCGGGTCTTGTTTCTGCGCTAAAAACTGTTGCTGCTATCTGCTCTCATCACTGGTGAGGATGTGATAGAATACAGAAAACAAGTTTCCTCATAAGAAACATACACTGTTGAAAATAAAATAGTCCTTTCCAGGCTGGTAACCAGGCTCAGGGGAATAGTGCTTACACTGGAAGCCAGACAACCCAAGCTTTATCCCAGGGACTCATAGTGGAAGACACTCCTGAGAGTGTCCTCTGATCTCCATACACTTGCCACTCACACCTGCACACACACATACACACATAAAATGAAAATAAAATTGATTTAAAATATTTCTGCCTAAAAATAAATGTTTCGCCCACATAAGTTATAGTTTGTAGACAGAGCTGAAGGTGCTAAAGGCCGATAAAGTACGAGCTGAAATGAGAACAGAGAATATGACCCTTATTCATCTGGCTCAATATAAACCCCTGACAATGTGGAAATGAGGATGTTAGACTGATCAAAAATAGTTTAGTGTTCCAGTCACTTTTTTCTAAGATTTGGGCTCGTAGCTCTGCTGCTCTTATACTTGAACTTACGATTTATTCACAGATGATCAGGTCCTGGGAAACCAGCTCATACTGCATGAACCTACAGAGACTGATGGTAACGAGTTAATTTTAAAAGAGAATTGCATTTGTAACTGGTCAGCCTATTTGAAAAGCAGCCCAAGCTCAGAAGGCCGCTCTGTGAATACAATAGAAGAGATAGCTGAGATTAGAGGCGGCTGCAGGTGCCTGAAAGCAACATGTTCGCTCCAGATGGGCTGGATACACTGTGTCCTCTTTTAGCTAGTGCTAAGAATAATTGTCCTGTCAAGCAAACAATGCCTATTCTTCTTGCCTGTCCAGTTTCTAGTCAACTCTAGCCTCTTAAAACTATGAGAATGTATTTTGTAAATAAAAGAGATCTTTAAGTAGCTAGTATTTTTTATTATTATTATTTGAGTCCAAATCTGATTGTTTTACTGTTTAGATATATACTGTTTTACAAAAGATGTTAAATCCTGGGGCTCGGGTTAAAGAGCATTTACTACTCTAACAGAGGAACTGGGTTCAATCCCCAGTACCTGCACCAGAGGCTCAAACACCTGAAACTCCAGTTCCAGGGATCTGGTGCCCACTTCTGGCTTCAAAGGGGACTGCACACACACCATGCACATACAGACAAGCAGATTTGCATACAAATTTAAAGAATTATTATTTAAAAGTGTTAAATCTTGATAACTTCAAACATGTTCAGACTGCTTCATACCCCACATTTCAATCCACAGGAAAGACTTCTCGGGTCTGTCCCCAAAGTGAATCACAAATCCGTATGACCTTTATTCTCTCATCCCCAGCTACTCAGTAAGCTGAGACCAGGAAATCACAACTTAAGGCCAACCTGAATAACATACTGAGATACCCATCTCAAAATAATTTAACAAACAAAACAACACAAAGGTGAGGCCAGGGGAGGAAACAGGCAAGGCCTGAGTTCAATTCCCAGGACTATAATAAAAATAAACTTTTCAAGTACAAACCAGACCATGTCACTCCTCTCCTTAAGTCCCTCTCTACTGGCTTCTCGCTGTCCTTAATAGAATCTATGACAGCCTCTCATCTATTCTCTATTTACCTCTTCTGCCATTTTACCTTTTACTCACTTAAGTGCTAGACTCAGGGTATCTTTTCTGTGTACACACACTTCCTGCCTTAGGGTCTCAGTACGGCTATATTCTGGATCACACTGTCAACACTCTGATGTAGGTGTTATTGTTCTCATTATCAGTGATGCTATTAAGTGGTAAAGCAGCTCGCAACTGTCTATAACTCCAGTTCCAGGGGATCAGATGCCCTCTCACAGACACACATGCAGGCTAAACACCAATGCACATAAAATAAAAATAAATAAATTTAAAAAAGAATGTAAGCTTCTAGAGGTCAGAGATTTTTTCTGTCCCATTTATGTCTATAAACAATTCTTTATAAAAGGAACACAGAGTTCATCTTCAAGTGGAATTTCACCTTATAATTTCATCTAATTCTTAATAGCTTATCACATGTTAAGATTCATTTTGTGTCAGGCAGTGGTGGTGCACACCTTTAATCCCAGCACTTGGGAGGCAGGGGCAGGTGGATCTCAAGTTCCAGCCTGGTCTACAGAGTGAGTTCCAAGACAGCCAGGGCTATACAGACAGACCCTGCCTCAAAAAAACAAACAAAACAAAGACGTACTTGGTTTCCATGCCTTACTAATGCTCTCCCTCATTCCAGTGTGTGCTTGTAGATAAGCTCACTGTCACTTTCCATTACTTTAGTTGCTTTTCTCAGGTCTCTTTCCAGATAGCAATCAGAACAAAACTGTAAGTACAAATGTACCACAACTGTGTGCACTGCTCCTAATTCTGTTAGCTTCTGAACTAGGAAAACACACTTGGATTTAAGCTATGGTTCAGCTGTTGTACTATGATATATTCTTCACAGGTGTGCCGTGAATTTTAACACCATGTGTAAAGTCTATTTTTGTTCCAAATAAATAATATTGTTGTTTTTGTGCCATTTCGTTTAGGGGAGACTATCCTTTCAGTGATATGACTCAAGCCTTCTGACACAGTATCAGTAAGTGCCAGAGACTAGGTTTATCTGAAAATGTTTCATGAGCATCTAAGAGAATGAGATCAGAGAGCTACACAGTTTTCTCGACGACTTGATGTTGTGCTGCAGTCATCAAATAGTGGAACCTTGTACATGTTTTTAGGTAATCGTCATTGCTATGGTGGTTTAAATGAGAAATGTCCCTCATAATCTCAGGTATTTGAACACTTGGTCCCCACTAGCGACACTGTTTGGGGATGTTGAACCTTTAAGAGGAACCTTGCTGGAGGAAGTGTATCACTGGGCGGGGGGGGGGGGGACTTCAATAATTTAAAGCCTCATTCCCACTTCAATTTGCTCCCTCTGCTTTGTGTTTGTGATTGAAGATGCAAGCTCTCAGCTTCCTGCTCCTGCTCCATGCCTGCTATGCCTCCCTGTCATGATGGAACTGACCTCTCTGGAACTATAAGCCAAAGTAAGCTTGTCTCTAAGTTGCTCTTAGTCATGGTATTTTATCACAGCAAAAGAAAAGTAACTAATACAATTGCTGACCTTGTTTTGGCTTGTTCTTTGTTTTTTTGTCTTTAAAAACAAACAAACAAACAAACAACTTGTAGTGCTTTGTATTTTTTAATAGACTCAAATATTCTACTATATTTTAATAATCAGAAATGTAAATGAAAACCTAGCACTTAGGGATTGCTACCATAGAAAATAACTGGTAAGTGTTCAAAAATATTTTTGTTGGGTCATAGATAGCTTGGAACTTACCATATAAAAAGCTCTCTTTTGGGGAGCTGGAGAGAGGAGTTAAGAGCACTGGGTTCGATTCTCAGCACCCACATGTCAGTTCACATCTGTCTCTAACTCCTAGTTCAGGGGACCGGCACCCTCACACAAACATATATGCAGGCAAAACACTAATGTACATAAAATTTTAAAAAAATTTTAAAAGCTCTCTTTTAAAAATCTCATTATTATATGTTAACATCAAAACTAACTTAATAGTTTTATTCTCATTCTGTCAGATTTTTCTTGAGGTGAGCACGATTTTACCACTTCTAAAACTACTGATTTCTTTTTTTTTTTAAATAAAGTTTATTATTTTTAAAAATTTTGTAAATAAACCAGGTGGTGGTGGCACACGCCTTTAATCCAGCACTCGGGAGGCAGAGGCAGGTGGATCTCTGTGAGTTCGAGGCCAGCCTGGTCTACAGGGTGAGCTCCAGGACAGCCAGGGCTACACAGAGAAACCCTGTTTGAAGAAAAAAAAAAAAACCAAAATAAATATAAATAAATAAATAACAAAATAAATAAAAACATCACGCCCCAAAATTAACCATACTTCAAATTAGGAGATATAAATGCATAGAAAAATACGATAAACACTGGAAGAACAAATCAATCTACTAACACGTTGTCAGGGAGTTTTTTGTTTAGGGAACTTTTCCTCAATCTGATTTAAAATTAATAAATCATTTTGAAACTAAACAGGAGAAAACGACAGGAATGAGGATGTAGCTCAGTTGGGAGAGCGTTTATCTAACATGCACAAAGACTGGGTCCATGCTAGGACCCACAGACCAGGCGGTGGTGTCTTGTGGCTCAGCACTCTCACATGAACAACGGGGGCATTTGGTGGAGGCAGAAGATCCCAAGTTCAAGGTGACCCTCAGCTACACAGTGAGTTCTAGACACAGAGGGTTGGGGAGAGATCAAGGAATAGAGCCTAAGACCAGTCTGGGCACTAAGGAATTGCTAGTGTGCAGCAATCCCCGCACCCCTTTGCTTACAAAGTTATTTGTAATCTTGCAAAGAGGTCTACTAAGGACTTAAAAACAATTTAGCCTTGAATGTCACCAGTTAGACTAAATCCACTGGCTGAAAGAAGGAAAATTCAAAGCAAGGAAAAAAGAAAAGAAAACCTGGAGAGAGACAAAGTGGATGAAAAAAACAAAGGCTCCTCTCTCTGTGTCACAGACACAGAAGCCATTAAGTAGGAGAGTGACTGTCGTATGTGTAAGGCCCCGCTATTCACTCTGCAAGGCAGAAACAACCCCCTTATCCTCAGAACTCCGAGTCTTCTTAGATGAATCAACTGAAAGATTTAAACTGTGGGGCTCTGCTGGGAAAGAAGTTTAGAAAACGCAGAACTTAGTACAGACAGTGAGCCAAAGAGGCTTTCACAAAAGATCAGATCTCGGCGGCCAGCAAGGTGCAGGAATCACTAAGCAAGCCGGGGAGTCCAAAGATAGGCGTAAAGAACTAATGCTATCAAAGACTGAAAACATCAACCAGGAGAATCAGGTGTTAAAGAGCTCAGAACAATGCTGAATCTTTTATTTTCCAGAAGATATAAAAAGAAATAATTAAAATAAATAATAAAGTGTGACTTTTACACATTTATGATTAGGGGATCTCAATGTTGACACGTTACAGAACAGCCTCAGTTCTGATCAATATTGTTTTTCTCTTTTCTAACATATAACTTCTGAAAAAAAATCCCATAATAAAAGACTAATCCCATTTATAATAAAATACAAAGTTCAAGATGAATTGCTCTGCTCACACAGTAGTCTAGGAACATAATCCACAGCCTCAATTAAGATAAACACACTTAAATATAGCATCTATATGTTACCACCTTACCTCAGGTTCCTTGGGGTTTGTGTAAAGCTGTTTAAGGGAAAAAATATAAAGCACTTAATTTCCAAAACTTACTAGAGTCCTTCTCTTTGAATATATTGTCTATGTAAAGAGTTCAATTTGTGCTTTGTTAACTGAGTGCCACCCGGGTATATTTCAAGCTAGAGATAAGAGGAGCTCTTAATTTATTAAAAACACAGAATCTTTAGAACTTTCTATGAACACTAAATGAGGAAGATTCTTATAATTGACATAGAGTATCTGTAATTAATATGACTGAGCTGCGAATAAATTCTTAATTTGTTATTCTGTAAAATATTAAATAATTAATATATGTAATATTATCAATGATATCTCAATTTTCTACCATAATTTTATACCCATAGGTATATAAAACTTCAGAAAATGTCCACAAAACTTCAAAAACAATAAAGTTTGTACTGTTACATAACTAAAAAATATTGCAGTCCTAAGAGTTGATATGGTATATTGTATATGTTCTCTCATGTAATATATATGCCAAAGAAATATACTGAACATTCATAATATATTATTAAAGTTCTGATATATCATATTTTAAATATTTTAAATGCTAAAATCTCAAAAAGGGAGAGAGGGAAATATTACTGTTTAAATGCTTCACTTGCCGAAAGTCCATGTAGAGACAGAGACTTAGTCCAAATGTGTACTTACTGTTAGCACTGCCATTTGGAGCTTCAAGAGAAAAGAAAACTGCTGTTATTACGTGCTTGTACTATAGCATCGTCATTTCTGATAAAAATTCAATATTATCAGAGAGGTTCCAAATACTTGGGGAAAATATTCAGAAAAAGGAACTAACTATTCACTCATTCAAACGTCCATTACAGGCACTGGCTTTGCTGGAACAGACAGACACCAACAAAAGTTCTTATTTTCTAATTTGGGAACTAAACGCAAAACAGTTCATTATTGCTCAAAGTTAAACATCACAAGACTCTCTAAAAAGTGTTCCTTTTGAAATTAATCTAGCAAGGTAAAAATATTAGAAAGTCTGATGTGTCTTACAAACTCTTGCCTCTCTTATAGCCACACACTATAAAGACATAATGAATTTTTAAATATATAGACATAGATGCAATCAAGCCTATGATAGATTTTTAAACCTAAAATATAAAATGTAGGGACCATAATTCCATAGCAATTGACTAAAACTTTGGTGCCACCATGTGGCTATTTTGGTTATAACTGATTTTTGGCATATAACTGATTTTATGACTACATAGTAAGTTGATACATTAAAAAAAGGAGAAGAAGAAGAATATGGCCACTAATCTCAAGAAACACACAGACTGACAAGAGAGACTAACATTAAGAAAAAATCACATTACTACATCATTACATTCACTTTTTTTGCTGTGAAAAAACAGCAAAAGGTGTGAGAACATTGAATGGGGCACGGTTTTAGCTGCAAAAGACAAACTGGAGTTAAGCAGGCTATGTGCATGGGGTCTGGGGCATAAGTCTTCAGGTAAGAGGAATGATACGTGCAAAGGAAAAGGAACTGACAGGCTCTAGAGTCTTCATGTAGCTTGAACATGGGAGTGGGGCGTCTTAGAAGGGCAAATATGGGATCATCAAGGCATTCTCAATCATGTGAAGGCCTTTGAAATTTATTTTAAAGTCACTGGAAAATTTTTAGGCATAGAGAATAACATGGCCAGGCATTGGTGGAACATGCCTTTAGGCAGATCTCTGTGAGTTTGATGCCAGCCTGGTCTACAGAGGGAGTTCCAGGACAGCCTCAAGAAACCCTGTTTCAAAACAAACAAATAAACAAAGAATAACATGCTCAGACTTCGGCCTCTGAAGGAATGCAGTGTGGAAAGTGGGTGGGATTGTGAGAGACGAGAGTGGGAATAAGGGGGAAGGCATACAGTTTCTTTTTATTAAAATCATTTTAATATGTCTTTATTTTAAAGAATTCAAATTTATCATAAAATATAAAGTACCCAGAATTTTATAATTAGTAATATCATGTTCTTCAACAGAACATCTTCCAAGCTATTCAAAACTTGGTTTTACTTAAACTTTTTTTTTTTTTTTTTTAAGGAAACAGGGTCTTGTCACATAGCCCAGACGGCCTTGATCCTGATCTTTCTGCTTCAGTCTCCCCTAACTACTTAATTTGTATGCTACCTACAACAAGATCATATGAAAAAAGTTATAAAATACTAAAATACTAACAATCAAAATAATGGAATACTATTTAAGAGTCCATCTGACATACCAACCTTTTGATAGAGTGAAGTGATACTGTCATCTACAAAGCTCACAGTGGAAAACCATATAACAGAACTAATAAAAATCACATAGAGTCTCATGTTTTAATGATGTTTACAATTTTGCATTGGACCATATTCATAGCTATCCTAAGCCACATGGTCCACAGGCTGCTGATTGGACACATTTGTAGCTAAGGTTTTGTCTATTCTTAAGTTCTTTTAGACTTATTTACTAATGTGTATAGCTGTCATGTCTGCGTGTGTATCTGTGTAACATGTACCTGCAGTGCCCACAGAGGCCATAAAAGGGTCAGATCCCCTGGTACTAGGTATATGTGCTAGTGAGCCATGTGGGTGCTGCGTTTGAACCCTTGTCCTCTGAGAGAGCAATCAGTCTTCTTAACTACTGAGCCAACTCTCCAGCCCCAGGGTTTGTGTTCTGTTCCCAGGACTATTCAACCACTGTCTTCTATTATTAACTCATTCAATTTCCTTTAAGTTTTCATTTATTATTGTTGAATGAGTATGTAAAATACAGGTGTTTGGAGCATACATTCCATTGCATGTAAGAGCAGAGGACAACTTTGTGGAGTCGGTGTTCTCCTTCCCACTTTTACATATATTCTAAGGATCAACAGGTCCCAGGCTTGTGTGACAAATACCTTTACCTGCTGAACCATCCTGCCTGCCTCTAACTCATTCAATTTCAAAATAACTCTTAAAAGGTAGGCTCTATTATATCATCATTTTATATGCTGAGAAGTTAAAGTACTGTGGTAGGTTGTTTGCCCAAAGTCAAAAACGTGTAAATAACAAAACTGGGATTTAACTCTGATTGCAGAATGCTGCTCTTTTTTTAATTTTATTTTTAAGATTTATTTTTATGTGCATGAGTATTTTGCCCAGGTGCATGTATGTGCACCATGTGTGTGTGACTGTTAGATCCCCTGGAATTAGATGGTTATGAGTCATCATGTGGGTGCTGGGAATTGAACCCTGGTCCTCTGCAAAAGCAACAAGTGCTCCTAACCTCTGAGCCATCTCTCCAGCCCAAGAATGCCAGATTACACTGTACTGTCTCTGGATGGTGAACACCGAAGAAAGGTTGCTAATGAATGGATAAAGGAGAATGAGTAAGCACTGTTAAACCTTGCGATGAGTTTCTCAAACCCTTCTCAGTTTGTCCAAGTGCTCAGAGGCTTCAAAGCTCAACAGTCGTTTTCTCTGACTGGAGCTCTAGCTTGAGGACACAGCACTTGACTAGGATGTGTGCAGCTGCCCTGCTCCCATCCCCATCAAAGCGTGTCATTTTCTTTTAAAGATTCCCCTTGAATCTCTGCTGGGTAGATCCCTCCTTTGCTCTAGTCCATGCTGCACAGAATCACCATTTTTCTTTGGCATGCACAGTTAGGAATAGTATTGTTACTTACACTGTGATAGGAGGGTGTCAAAATATGTCTGTATTTTTACATGGAAGTTTCAAACTGACATGGAAAACATCAAGTATGATATGACAAAGGTATGACCAATCAGAAAGGGTGCAAACTTCACTCTAGAGTTGGGTTCCTATAAGTAGCTTTTAGACTCTTTAATTGGTGGCCTTTATAGAAGTCTGGGGAGTTCTCAAACTCTGGTGGGGTAAAGGGAGAGGTACTGATGGGGGTTCACACAGGACTCTAAACAGCAGCAACTTTCCATTGATACAGAAGTATCAATGTATCATTGATACAGCAGCACCAATCGATTAGCAAAGGCACAGCTCATCATCAGCCCTCGCATGAGCACCACTCACCCTCTGTCATGGTTCACAAGCCTCCCCTTACCTGTTCTACCCTCACAGCCTCCCAGCCCCTGGCCAACACGGAATAAATCATGAATAGTAACTGTTCACTAGAAAGGGAACGTATGACTACATTAAATAATTTGATAATTCACTTCAACATTTCTCAAATTGGAGCTGAGGAGTAAAGACACAGGGGAAAGTGGAAGGGGCACATTTCATTTATATGCGTCTGATCTCTTCAACCAGACCTAGAGCCTTCTCTTTTCATACTCTTCATAACTGTCTAGGGACGTATAAGAGACCATATGCACTTAAACTTGTGTTTCCAAAAAATTCAAAGTTATACACATGAGCTACAGTTACCAAAATAAAATAGAGTAAAACTTCATTATTTAACTATTTTTTCCTTTTCCATCTGCAAATTGAATCATCACCATTTTGAACATGTTCAATGTGCTAACTACCAGATCTTGTCTTCCCTAGCCCACATCCAATGGATGCTGTCCACTGACTCCAGAGGGAACTCTGTGGTTTAAAAAGATATGCGTATATAAAAGAGGGGAATGAAGCTTTCATTTCTGACTGGTGTAAGGGAGACATCAGTGGGGCAACAAAAGCAAAACAAAAGGAAACCGACAGTAAATACAAGGCAGGCACTGCCATCCTGTCACACACAGCAACATGAAAAGTCTAAACTTTAAAGGGTGAAAGATGAATCTTTAATCCTGAGGTAAAATTTAAAACATTCTTACGTATCTCTTTTCCAAAGCATCAAAACAACCTTGAATCCTGTTAAGAAAACAAATACCCAGTGTCACGTGGACCATATACACAGCCAAAGAACAGATCCAAGCACATAGCTAATGTGCACTAATATCTTGAAGTATATAAACTGTCGTTTTGTCTTTTCTGTTTGATCGCCTTTTAAAACTTCCAGCACCTTTTCATGTATCGCTGCCACACTGACAGACAGACAGCCCTGAAGCACAGCAGCTCCCTGCCCGCAATCTTCACATGACCATATTCATGTCACACAGACATTCACATGATGAAAAACCAAATTTACAACTTTTTTCTTTATACAAGTTCATTTTCTTCTAAAACTAATGCATGATTTACAATAATACTGGATAGTTGCTACAATCTCCAGGAAAGGGGACTAAAAAAAGTGGTTTAAGGAAATGATTTTTCAAAATAAAATCTTATGGGTAATTTTTCAGAATTTACTTACCATTTAATAATATGTAATGACCCGGGACACTTTTTGTCTTCCCGGAGAATTTTTAAACTGAGATCTAAAAAAGTAAAAACATATCTATTATACTGAAAAATCTGCCAAATAGGGCACTTCCTTTATTTTTTATTTAGAAAATTTAGTTTTATGACATATAAAGCATTTTTAATTTCTTGTCTTTCTTTCTTTCTTTTTCTTTTTAGGTTTTCGAGGCAGGATTTCACTGTATAACTCTGGCTGTCCTGGAACTCGCTCTGTAGACCAGGCTGGCCGCCAACTCAGAGACCCGCCTGCCCCTGCCGCTGCCCCTGCCCCTGCCGCTGCCCCTGCCCCTGCCGCTGCCCCTGCCGCTGCCCCTGCCCCTGCCCCTGCTGCCCCTGCCCCTGCCCCCCTGCCCCCCCTGCCGCTGCCCCTGCCCCTGACGCTGCCCCTGCCCCTGCCCGAGTGTTGGGGTTAAGGGAATGCACCACCACTGGCCAGCACACTTTTTTAAATTTATAAGTAAGATAAATTCTATGTTGATAATTATCTCAGTCCTAATTTCGAAGGCAGTTCAGCAGATTTCCTATTCTATAGGGCAGCCTCGCTGGGTTTGCTGCAAAGCTGCTTTCTGTTCCTTCTTTGTCTCCTTCTAAGTGAGCTGAGGTGTCAGTGAGGCCATCTCAACGGACAGTTCAAACACGTTCCCAATTTCATTTCTTATTGTTTGTTTTCCTCTCAATGAAAGAAATTAAACATGAATTCATAAATTACTCTCAAACATTTCCAGGTGAAATCTAACCTTTTGATATTAGGGAAGAAAAGGAAGACATTGCAAGTTTGGGTTGGAACCAGTATAAACTCTCATTCATGTATGATTTAACAGGAGCCTCTTGAATTCTGAAGTTTTTATTCGTCTGTGGATTTGTGTACATGTGTGCAAGTGTGCAAGTGTGTGTCACACTGCATGTGCAGCAGTTAGAAGGCGACCTACAGTAGTCTCTCCTCCCACTGTGAGGTCTCAGGAACTGAACTCTGATCACTGATTATCAGCAAGTATCTACACCTGGTGAACCATCTCACCAGCTGAGCTCAGTCTTTCACCTTTTCGTATTGTTTTCCTATGCTAAAATTAACATCACCTCCAACATTGCTGAGGGTTATGAAAATTATTCTACCTTGACAAAATACTTATACATTATTAAAAATAAGACTGTCATAAATACTGAGCATTTTTGTGACATGTCACTTTAAATACAAATACATTGAGGGAGACATAACTCCTACTATTACATCCACAAAAAATATGAGCAATGGTTTTGCCTCCATGCCTGGGGTAGTGTGAACGAACGTTCCTTGAAAGAAGCTGCACTTTACAAGGCTCACTGACTAAAACTTTAATGGTGCTGAGTGGTGGCCTTTGGTCCCAGCACTTGGGAAACAGAAGCAGGCGGATCTCTGCGTTTGAGGCCAGCCTGGTCTACAGAGTGAGTTCCAAGACAGCCAGAGTTACAACAGAGAAAGAGTCTCGAAAAAACCAGAACAACAAAAAAAGAAACTTCAGTGGCTATGAAGAGGTTGGAATGTTGCAGATCCAGAGCCTAGCTACAAATTATATTGAGCTATCTTTAGCTCCTTAATAACCATCTATTGCCTCCCTCTGTTTCTGAGCTAACATCCTTGTGGACATTAGGAATGTACCAACAGACTCCCTCGCTTACACCAGAAGCTGAAAGTACCAGCAGCAGCACCTGCGCTGACAGCAGAGACTTCCCTGCTTGGCTGTACCTCCATCTGATGTTCCCACCAAGCTATTTGAAAATGTCTTGATTTATGACTTTGTTCTGTTACTAAGGGCTTCATGACACTACTTCCACATTGGAACAGGGAAATTGGGGCAACCTAAGTCTGTGTCTCTGGGCCATCTCACTCACATTTGGCTCTAGAATAAACTATCTCTTTTACCTTTTGAGGTAAGAGCTGTGTTTTTTAGTTGTTGTTGTTTTGTTTTATGTCAGCAGTAGAAACTGACATACAATAACTGCTTAATTTCCCAAAGTATGTCTTCTTTTAATTCTATGTTCCAAACAGAAGGGAAAACTAATTATATGCTATTTGTAAACACATCGAATCTTACATATTTATCCATAAGTTAAAAGAAGTCATTAACACAAAGGAAGGTGCCATGATTATAAGTACCATGCTTATATGTTTATAGCAAACATGCATTTCACTGATGTTCATTTGGAGAACCAATCGCTTAAGAAAATTAAATTGTAATGAAGCCACAGCATATTATTAAATATAAAGATGAGAAATTTCTAATTAGATTTGGAAAAATAGCATCTTACAAAGAAATTTATAATTTTCTATATTTATTTCCCAAATGACAGTTCACATTTTAGTAGCCAATCACCAAGATTCACAACAAAACTTTTTTAAATTTTATTTTATTTGTATTCTGTGTATGGGCATCTTGACTGCATGGGTGCCTGTCATGGTGTCTGGTGTCTGAGGAAGCCAGAGCAGAGTGTCGCATCCCCTGGAACTGGAGTTCCAGATGGTTATGTGCCAGCACGTAGGTTCTAGGAACAGAACTGGGTCCTCTGGAAGAGCAGCCAGTGCTTTTAACTATGGAGCCACCTCTCCAGCCCCACCAGCTTTTTTTAATGTTTATTTTTTAATGTAGTTGTGCTACAGCACATGTGTAGAGGTAAGAGGATAACTTGGAGAGCTGGCTTTCTCCCTCCATTTGTGGGTTCTGGAGACTGAACTTAGGTTGTGAGGCTTGGCAGCAAACACCTTTACTGGCTGAGCTATCTTGCTATTTATCTATGTATTTGTTTGTCTGTTGTTGTTTTTTTAAAGACAGTGTCACACTGTGTAGTCCTGGCTGGGCTAGAATTCTCCTGCCTCTTACTGTGTGCTGGGATTAAAGATATTCACCACCAGAATTGGAGAACGTAGAGAAGAATCAGGAGACCTAGAGCAGTGGAAATTCACTAGAATCAACAAAGGAGACCCCAGCAAAGACCTCTAGTAATAATAGCTCAGTGAGAAAAGTGCTTGGGCTCTACCGCCCTGATGACTGGCGTTTGTTCCTAGAGAGATCACCGTGAAGGACAGAAGTGACTGAACTGGCCCTCTGACCGCCACACAGGCACTGTAGCACATGTCTGCACTCACCATACAGAATAATAGCAGTAAAATAAAGGGTAGAACAGGGTATGTAAAAAGAACAGAATTGATTAAAATAACTGTCTAAATAACCATGCTAATCAACAAATGGATTTGCCTCTCCAGTGCATATTTATATATGTTAACAGGAGAAGTTTCTCACCTGATTATTTTGAATTGTGTACCTCAAAGAACAAATTCAACCGAGGCACAATATAATGTAAATCTTCAACATTAAGACAGATTTTTGTTCTCCTACTGCTTTTGTAGGTATGGCTTAGAATTACTAGATTTAGCTCTGTGGGTTTCTTCTTTCATTTCATTTGATAGATAGCTAGAAGCTAATGGTTCCTATAAGTAAAACCAATGCACACAGAAAAATTAAATTGGAAAATGAATTAGTAAATTGATTTTGAAGAGCATGCCCATGAGTTGGAATTAAAGCACCACGAGGAAGGAAAGGTTCAGTCCTGCTAAGTAGAAGAAGGGACATTAGCCAAAGCAATCATTTAATTTACTTTACCATCCAAATGGCGATCTCTGTAAGAACTCTCTGGAAACAGGCCCCTCAAATATGTTATACACGATACAGAAGTAGCAAAAAGTTTCTTCACCATTACCACTGACTCATGCTCATTAGTGATTTGGGATGGGAAAATTGTGCTCTGGAAGAAAAACAAAGATGAAAAAAAGTCAGTATTCATAAATACCACCATCACAGGATGGAAAGATTTTTAAGGCTTCAAATCTGACACACTTACAGATGACCGAAAGAAAGCTCTGAACACTGTGTTAAAGTAAATCTTCACACCAGCAAGGCAGAACAGAAAGGCAAGCAATGATTCAAGGAGTTCAGGACTAACACACTTTATTTCAAAGACCCATTGATCCAGGGCAAGATTGGGAGTTTCACTCTAATTATATAGCCTCATTCCTCTCTACCAGGTCTCAGACTTCACTGTAATCTGAATTTTACCCTTGTCTATTTCACACAGCTCCATCCACAGTTCCATGTACATCTCTTCCTGCTCCTGCTCCTCCCCAGTGTCATCTCCTCCTGCTCCTGCTCCTCCCCAGTGTCATCTCCTCCTGCTCCTGCTCCTCCCCAGTGTCATCTCCTCCTGCTCCTGCTCCTCCCCAGTGTCATCTCCTCCTGCTCCTGCTCCTCCCCAGTGTCATCTCCTCCTGTTCCTGCTCCTCCCCAGTGTCATCTCCTCCTGCTCCTGCTCCTCCCCAGTGTCATCTCCTCCTGCTCCTGCTCCTCCCCAGTGTCATCTCCTCCTGCTCCTGCTCCTCCCCAGTGTCATCTCCTCCTGCTCCTGCTCATCCCCAGTGTCATCTCCTCCTGCTCCTGCTCATCTCTCCTGAGTGTGTACCTTCTCTGCAGCACTGACACTGTGCCCATATTTCTCCCTCAAGCTGCCTTAACATTACCTTGCTCTGTTGTTTTGGCAGACCTGGGAATCAAATCTTACACCTCGCTGCATGTTAGGCAAGAACCTTAGCCACTGAGCTGAGCACCTATCTGCTAACAGTGTTTCAGCTTGCACCTGTCCCTACATACCTATACCTGAACCACCCAACCCTTCACGCCTAGCTTTTTGAAACAAGGTCTGTGTACCCATGGCTGGCCTAGAACTCACTCTGTAGACCAGGCTGACCTCCAAATCATAGCAATCCGCCATCTCTGTCTCCCAAGTGTTGGGATTAAAGGGTGCAGCACCATGCCAGGCCCACCTCTCTCTTTTTTTTAACCACTTGTCCTCCCCAGAGTCTGCCTTCAATCCTCTCTCTCTTCACAGTTCTCTTGGGTAATCTTGTCTACTATCACAGCTTCAGCTACAGCTATAGAGGAGACTTTAATTTCCGACTGTGTTCTCTGTGTATACTTCTAATATCTGGACATCTGCTCCTCCACTACTTTGTAGGCCCTCAAACGTTTATATCTGCTATCCTACTTAGAGCATGGTCCCCGGTCTCATTCCTAGACAAGTAAATCAGTGTCTATTCCAGTTACCAGGCTAGAAGCAACTTCATTAATCTTTGGGTTTTCTCCTTCTATCATATGCTATATGTAACCACCAAATTGGCTCTTTTGATAAACTTTTTAAAGCAGGAAAAGAAGAAGAGTTCTCTGTGTGCTATGTGTATGCTCCTGTGTATGCAGGTACATACGTGCGGGTATACAGCCATGTGTGTACAGATCTATATGGACACCAGAGGTCAACCCTAATACTGACCTGGGAGTCAACCTAAGCAATGAGGTTAGGCTGACTGTCCAGCAAGCACCAGGGATCACTGTCTCCCCCTCACCAGTTGGGATCACCAGAGTGCACAATGCCTGGGACAAAACTCAGGTCCTCACGTCTGCACAATGTAGAGTCACCTGAGAGTGGCTTGAGGTACAACGGTGGGAGGAGGCAGCATGCTGGAGAGGCTACGGACACAAACTGCATCCAAACAGCCAGGCTGGAATCACTGTTCTGTTACTCCATAACTTATGATTTGGGCAGAAGTCCGCAACCTTTTCTAGTAATATCCAGATGGTGAATATGTTAGGTTCTGCAGTTAATTCTGCCATTGCAACATGAGAGAAGCACTGACGCTTTAATACTCAAAGCTGTCAACTCATCTCAGTGCCTCAGTCCCTTCATCTGTAAATAGGAGTAATGGCAACGCCTACTCAATTGAGGATGGAGTGGGCTAAGGTCTATAAAATGCGTCATATGGTGCCTGGTTCGATAATTTACTTTTTTGTATGTATGGTTTCACTTGTTATTCAAACATGTATTACTTTGTTAATTTGTAAAACATTAATGACAAAGCAAGTTCCAGGACAGCCAGGGCGACACAGAGAAACCCTATCTGAAAAAAAACAAAATGAAGAAAAAAGAAAAAGAGAGAAAGGAAGAGAAGAGAAGAGAAGAAAACCGAAAGGGAAATCCGTACTATAATTTACAACCCAGATGGAGAAAGAGGAAGACTGGGACTGAAAGAGCAGAAACAAGGTGTCAGATGAGTGGGGAAACTCTAGGGGCTGCACTTGCAAGACAGGAGCATCTGTTTCCCTGAGCAGGAAAGGGAGACTAAATTGGGCCCTGAAGACAAGTGGCAAAGCAGAGGAGCATCAGCAGTGCAGCCAGGGCAGGAGTGCCATGCATAGCAGGGGCGTGACTGTCAGAGCAGGCCCCCCCGATGCTGAGAGCTCAAGGAGAACAAGAATCAGAAGCCCACGTGAAGCATGTCTAGGACGCCATATTAAAGAAACTGTATTTAATCTTTAAAACAACAGGAAATCCATGGAAGTTGGATAATGATGTTCCTTTTTAATTAAATACTTGAGGTGGTTTCCTTTTCTGTTTTGTTTTTGTTTTTATTCTGGCTCTGGGACTATGAGAAATATTTTAGAGAACTGCTGAGCCCTGCCAAAATTATAAACAGCAAAGTACTAAAAGCTGACAAAGTTCTTCTTAAGACTAAGTCATTCTTACAACTTTTTGATGTCAACAAATCTCCAAATGATAACGTTAGAGAAATTCCAAACTTTAGTGACAGAATAAGCTTCCCCATTGTTGCTGGAATGATACTGCACTGATGTAGCCAGAACCTTAGTAATAAACAGGTAAAAAGCTTCTCTTTCCAGGCCAGCAAGATAGTTCCTTGTGTAAGGGCACCAAACATGATGGCCTTAATTCCATCCCTAGCACCCACAAAGTGGAAAAAAGAATCCATGATGCAAGTTGGCAGTTGACCTCTGCAAGTACCCCAGGGCACACTGCTCCCCCCCATACTCAGTGATGAAGCACCAGGACCAAATGCAACACGGGGAGGAAAGGATTTCCTAGATCACGCTGCTGCATCATTGCTCATCACTGAAGGAAGTCAGGACAGGACCTCACACAGGGGAGGAGCCTGGAAGCAGGAGCTGATACAGAGGCATGGAGGAGTGCAGCTTACTGGCTTGCTCCTCATGGCTAGCTCAGCCTGCTTTGTTATAGAACCCAGGACCACCAGTCCAGAGGTGATCCTGCCTACAATGTGCTAGGCCAGCACTCATTAAATACTAATTAAGAAAATGTCCTAAAGGCTTCTACGGCCAATCTTATAGAGTCATTTTCTTAATTGAGGCTCCCTACTCTCTAATAACTCTAGCTGGTGTCGAGTTGACGTAAAACTAAGCGCACTCAGGCACACACATAAATAAGCATGTGTGCACATACATAATAGATAGATAAATTAATAAATAAATGTGATAATTATTTTTAAGTTCCCCTTTCCTTGTTGTGATGGTGTGAATGAGAATCGCCCCCAGACGCTCACATGTTTGAATGCTTGTTTGGAAGAGGTGCATCACTGAGGGTTAGCTTTGAGGTTTCAAAAACCGACAGGGTCACTCCCAGAATATGCATGCATATTCATATAGCCTCATTTCCTCTTCTCCCTCTGCCTCGTGCTTGTGGATCAGGATGTAAGTTCTCAGCAACTGCTCCGTGCCATGCCTGCCTGCCCGCCCACCTGCTGCCATGCTCCAGCCATGATGGTCACGGGCTCACCCTCTGAAACCGTAAGCCCCAATACACTATTTCTTCTATAAGCTGCCTTGGTCATGGCATCTTATCACAGCAATAGAAAAGTGACTAAGACATTCATCAAATTAAAGTTAATTCAATCTAATATAACTGGAGGGGGAGGCTTTGCACAGTATTTTTAAATTTGAAAGACTTTTAAAAATTCATTTAACTCAATGTGCTCATGTTATAGGGGCTAAAGGAAAATCTGGAAAGATAAGTGATTTGCCAGACCATAAAGCTAGCAAGTAACAAGTGTCCTTTTGTGATACTGTATAAGCTAACTGCAGAGCTTACAAAAATTCTGTTACTTAGAGGTAGTTACTACTAAAGGGTAGTTTCACCCTTTGGGTGAAAAAGAACTGCACATGTACAGGTGAACAAAGAGAGAAGCATGCACACGTACACACACAGGATCCTGGAATGTCTTCTGGATAGTCTAGATATGATTTTGCCGTATGTAAGAATGTGTCTTCTTTAGTAGTCTATATGGTAATAATGACTTGCCACTTTACGTTTTTGTCAAATCACATTATATTCAGTTATTTTAAAGGTATTTTAGACTTTCTTTTTGAGACCAGCCCAGGTTACCCGCACCTGTAACCCCAGTACTTAGAGGTGGAAGCAGAGGACTGCAAACTCATGGCCTGCCTGGGCTACATAGTGAACTTGGGCCATGCAGTGTACTCTGAAGAGTAAAAGGAGAATTTGAGGTTTTGAACCTATAGATCTTGAGAAGTTAGGATTTCTTTGAGTAACTGGGTAATAGCTGACATGGCACGCATGTAACAATTCACAAAAAACACTGAGGTAATACATGAATAACTCATTTGTAAAGCTAAATAACTTGGAAGACATTAAACACAGGAACGAAAAGGCTGGAAAAGCTTCTCTGCCGTTTTGTTACTCTGGAGATTTTCTCCTAAGCTCAGCTAGTCTGATGGTTTCAATGTTAATGGTGATGCCTTTGTAAATATCTACTATTTGAAAATACCATAGCTTGAAAATAGAAAGCGTTATCATGTTTTGGTGGTAAAGCATGCTGTGTTGACAATTTAGCAGTTAAGTTGTGTGACCTTGAGCTGGGTTACTTTACTTCCCAAAGCTTCAGTTTCTTCCTTATTTGAGAGGTTTAATGGAAATGGTAACACAATGCCCTCGGCACAAGGCCCGGCATAGAGTTAAGTGATGATTAAATACTTATTTCTATAGTTTTTATCATTGCTTTAAGTGTTAGATAACAGAACTGTACTGTCATGAGTGTTGCTGAAAAGCAGTTTATGTAACTGAACAACAAAGGTTTGGTTGAACCGAAACGTCAATTTGTTCATTTACAGTGAGAAATGCCTGTCACACTGACTGCAGTTCACACACAGGGCACCCCAGGAGGGAGTGCACACTCAGGAGACTCGGTGAGATTAAGGGTTGGCTTGGGGAGTACGCAGCCAGAAAGATGACTGCTTGCTCTACGCCTGATTTCAGCTTCAACTTCAAACTTTCTATCTCTGCTACAATTTAACATTAGCACTCCTGAAACAAGTGCTGTCCTCAGTCTTCTGATCAGACAGGCCTTCTGACGAGGCACTGACCACAGAAGAAAGCATCATTCTGTAGCCTGGCTTCTAAGATCCAAATTAATCTGCTCCCTAAATTCCTATTCCATTCATTTCCCACCCCTGGCCTACATGCCGGCTTTACTGCAGAAAGAGCAGCTTTCCCTGGAACATGCCATGCTTATTTCTTATTCTGAGCTAAGGCATAGGCTAGGTTTCCTCATGAAATTCTCTCTCCTCTATGAGCCTTTTAGTTGCTTCAGAGGATAAAAAAAAATCCCTAAATTGCTACAATTTGAAATACTGTACTCTCTTGTGGGTGGAGAGGTAGAGACAGCATGTCAGTCTGGTTTAGGGTGACCTGGAACTCACTCTGTAGCTCCACTGGTCTAAGGCTTGTAACAATTCTCCTGGCCTCAGCCTCTCATTCTTTTTTACATACATGCAAATATAGATAATACTGACTTAATTATCATAAATCTTATTTTTCTTAATCAGAACTTCTAAAAAAAATAAAAGATCATTTTTTTGTATTTTCTCATAAAACAATACATTATTATATATATTATATATTGGATCTAAGTAAATAAATAAATAAGTGATGCATTAATGGCTGTTCCAGGATGTGCTGAACTAGCCTGAGTAAATCCAGGACAATTTCCTGGCCTAGGATATCGTAGCCTGTTAGGTCTGATCTTAAACGTCCCCCAAAGGCCATGTGTTGAAGGCATGGTCACCAACCTGTTGCACTACTGGGAGGTGGGAGAACCTTTAAGAGGCAGAATCTAATGGACTGGCTAGGTTATCAAGGGTGTCTCCCCATCCCCCACTGCTGCTCCTGGCCACCATGGGTGTGCCACTTTGCTCTACCATGCATTTTGCCCTGCGTGTCCCATGACGTTCTGCCTTGATTCTGAGTCAAAAACAATAGAATCAACTTCTGAAACTGTGAGCCAAAATAAATCCTTCTTCCTTTTAAGTTTATTATCTCACATACTTTGTCACCACACAGGAAGTGACTAACCCACTCTCCCCCAGATTCTTAGCATCAAAGCTTCTCAGTGCTCTCCTCTTCGCTTCTGAAGATTACATCACAAGTTTCCTAATTGCTTCAGGAAGTAGATGTCTAACAAAGAATCATTCTCTTTAAACATCTTTTTTGTTTCTGATTTCTTTTACTCTAGTAAACATGAAACAAGCACCCAGTAAGTAACTTTTAATTGGTCTTAATTTTCTGAATATCCCCAGTCCCTTGGGCATTAAAATGTAGACATACTTTCCCAGCATACTTTGTGCCAGTTAGCGGATAAGACTGCTGCTAAAGACATTTTAAATTAAGTAACTCACTAAATGGTCACTGATTTTCTTTTAATTCTTAACAAATACCTTGGATGCCTTCTGTGTTCTGGTGTGAAAGAGCTGAGCAGTAGCCATCGTGAGAGTGAATCAGGATTCTTTCAACAATTTTAACCTGTTAAAAAGTCAATCAGAGACTTTACCTAACATAGTACTTCCTATCTTGTTTTTCCAAAGATGGAACTGAATTCTAAAACCAAAAACTAAAATCAAGTACAGTTAAGTATACACTATTTCCCAGACTGTCCTATTGCAAGCAAAATTTGCCAAGCTCAATTTTGAAAACACAAAGGAAGAATGAAGCTAAATAGTTCTACCCAGCCCTATCAAAAACCATGAAAATAAATCTGACGTAGAAAAATTCTAATTTTGAAATTTCCAAATGAAAGCTATATAAGTTAACTGTAATTTTGGGAAGTAATTTTAATAACCATTTGAGTTTTTACTACAAGCTTTTTCTAAATCTGACATGAAGTCTCTGGATTAATTTTTCAACCACCCAATAAATATTATAAGATAAGTTATTCATTCATAAACACATTCTCAGGAGAAAGGTAAGTTGTAAGTGACATAGACTCGACAATGTATCTCATTCATCTGTGTTCCCCTCGGAGAGTAACTGTCTTCTCGTGTATAGAAGGGCTCAAAAACATTTCTCAGATTAACTTCTGGTTTGTTTGCAAAGTCGGAACCTATTCCAGAAAGGAAGATAGTGTTAGTGAGGAGGTGGAGAACCACACCTTCACGCACTGCGTGTTGGCATGTAAAGTAGCCCACACGGTGGAGAACATCATGCAGTTCCTCAAATTCTTAGACAACTTACCCTAGCATCAGCATCTCCACTTCCAAGTACGCAGACAAAATAATAAACAAGGCAGGGAAGGAGCTGAGAGGGCCTCAAACGCTTGTGCATTAACTCTCACAGCAGCGTTCTTCATTACAGTCAAAAGGGAGAGACAGCCCAAATGTCTACCACTAGACACACGGACAAACGGCAGGTGCAGTGGCATGCATCTGCAGACCAGCAACCCTAGGAGCCGAGGCAAGTCAGTCATCTGGATCCCGGAGTTTGAGATCAGCCTGGACAACACAGCAAGTCCTCATCTAAAATTATGTAACAAATAGTATATAATGGCTACTCAATCTTTAGAAAAGGATGAAATTATGGTAACACGCCACAATGTAAATGAGCCTTGCAAGCACAATCCTACGTTAAAAAAACAAAGTCATGTATAGAAGGACAAATGCATGATCTCACATGAGTACCTATAATAAGTTAGCAAACATATATAGACAAAATGTAGAACAGAGGTATCAGGGCTGGGGTGGGGATAGAAGCAATGGGAGATAATAGCATATAATTTCCAGTGTTTTGGAAATGGTAAATGGTTAGATGTAAAAGGTATTTTAAAATATAACAGTTTTTCTTTTAAAAGGGGGTGTAGGTTTGGCTGTTTTTTGCCGATTGAGTCTGGGCTCTCGAAAGCTGCTGTTACTTTTCTCTCTGGCAACCTGACTCAGCTCCTCTGTTCCCGGCTGCTGGATTTCTAACTTGTAACATTTTCTAAACCTCAGTTAGCTCATAGGGTTAGGAAGAAAAAGAAAGGAAGGAAAGAGAAACCTTTGCAGCCCTTTGCAGGCTGTCTTAATCTGCCTATGTCTGGGGAACTGAACTCACTCTAACCTTCTCTGACTCAGCCTCTCCCAGCACGGCAATTACTGAGAAGATCTAAATTCTAAGTTTTCTAAAACCCCAGTTAGTTCATTTTATCTGAGCCTTATTTCTGCCTGCCTCTCCTATGTCAGCTTTGGTGCTCCCTCTTTCTCTGCACTAGAGCGGCTGGGCTGTAACTCTGCTGGAACTCTTAACTCTAGCTGCTGCCAGCTCTGCTGTGTCAACTGTCAGTGTCTCTCTTGTATGCCTCCCTCCAAGCTGCTCCCAGAAGTCCAAGTGGCGCGCAGCTACAGGGAGAGGGGCTTTTCCCGGGCAAAGCTCCACTCTACAGTCAGCGATTGTCACATGACAGTTGAACGGTACTAGATTATACGTTAAGAATGGCTGACATGAGTAGTTTCACATCATACATAGTAGATCACAATTAAAAAGTTGATGGACTTGGTGGAGAAACCCAAAATTATACTCAAAAATTAAGTAGTCATTTTTTAAAGTTTTAAGTTATGAACTAAAAATGTACTTTTCACCCTTTTTGCTTCAATGGACTTTTTTAAAGTAAATCTTCCATTTTCTTTCTGAAGACCTTAATTTTATTTCAATTGGAACCTTACTTGTAATAACCCATTTAAAGCAATCCATTCTGGCTCATCTAGGGCAATCTGTTACATGTTATATTAGCAATTAAGGCAAGACTGTGGAAGATATTTGCAGAGAATTGCTTGTAGACAGTGCCACAAGGTGGTGACAGAGATTATAAACAGACACTATTCAATTTCTCTTAAATTATTTCTTCAAAGCAGCACTAGGGGACGCTATTACAAAATTTTTACATGAGACTAAACTCGACCTAATGGTCCTAGAGTAGTCCTTAAGACGCTGTCCTGTTGTCTTCAGAATGTGACCATCGAATCTGACCCAGCACATCCGTTGCCTCCCTGACATTTTAAGAAATAAGGAAGGGATAGAAAGGTAGGTAAAGGGTTTAAGTTCCAGTTCTAACCCATTAGAATATAACCTCTTCCAGGGGAAGTTATAAATATGAGAAATGATGGCTTTTAGATAACTTTTATATTGGTAGGATTTTAAAGTTTCTTACGATCATCAGGTATTTCTGATGGCATGTCTAGAGAATCAAGACCTGAAGGAGCATCAGCTGATTAGACCACCATGCACTGTTATGCACCCACACTTTTAACATATGTGGGTGGTCCCGATTAAATTAATATCACTGAAAACCAATACCTCCAGAGCCGCTGCATCTGAGAAAGGATTAAAAATATTTATAAAATGAGTAAAATTAAATTTTATGCAACACAAATGGTTATATCAGAAAAAGTAACCAACAGTACAATCTAACAGAACCAGGCTTTGGAATTAAGAAATCTGAGTTCAAATTTGGGTTCTACTACCTAGCAGTTATATAACTCTGGCTAAATTAATTCTTCTGAGATTTCTTTTCTTTTCTGTAAATATAAACATAGATCTAACTTTCCAGGTCTTGTTCAGTGACTATCTGGAGTAGGAACACAGCATAGTCAACACATGGACTTTCTGAAACAAAACCGCCTAAGACCACATCTCACTGACTAACCTTGGACAAGATGTATGCCTCGATTTCTCCATGTGCCATAAAAATGCAACAGTGACTACTTCACATTATTCCAAGATTAAATTTATTAAATGAATATTGTACTTTTTAATACACACTTCCCTGTGTACTAGCCCTCCCTCTCCTGGTTTCTCCAGACTCCCCGCTCCCTCCTACTGTCCTCCGGTCTTTTCTCCCTGCCGATTTTCCTCCAGCCATTTATTTACTCCTCGAATTTCTGTCCCAGTAGTCGTATTTTTTTTAACTTCTAACCCTAACCTCTGAAGAAGACATATACTCTCATTGTCGCAGTGACTATTTCTCTGCTAATGAGTTCACATGTGTATCCCTAGCCCAGGTCACTCTCTGGAGTTACTAACCAACAACTCTGTCCATTAGACAAGCCCCACTTTGATGTTCATATTAGCACACCCAAATGTAAATTCTCGCCCCTCAAATCTTGTTTCCTAGCAAATGAATGACATAATCAAATACTTAAATCACTCAATCTGAAAACGCATGACTCAAGTCTGCCTTTTCTTATTTCTTTGTTTGGTCAGCTTAGTATTTCTCATATGTGTCAACTACTCACTTTCTCCAAGTTTTAAACTTCTATTTGTTTAGGAGGGGGTGTCTTCCTTTTTGTTGTTATTGCTGATGCTGCTACTATCGTCTTTGACAGGGTCTCACTACACAGCCCCAACTTCCTGGACCTTGCTATAGCTATACAGCCCAGGCAGGCCTTGAACTTGAGGTGATTCTGCTGCCTCCACTTCTCAAGGGCTGGGATTTCAAGTGTGTACCACCACACTGAGCCTGTCCTCTCTAGATCAGACCAGCCTCATCTTCTGCCTGAACTGCTGCAACCACGCCATCCGCCCGTTGCTGTATTCAGCCACCTCCATGCTGTGTTTCATACTGCAGCCAGACTTTCCTAATTACAACCTTGATTATATATTATTTCCAAACTGAAGTACTTATACAATTCCCCCGCTATTCTCAGGAAAAAACAAAAAACAAAAAAACAAAACTCTTTTCCACGGTTTCAAGATTTGCCTCACGCTTCCCTAACCTCTTCAATCGTTTTCCCTTCTATTTTTATGCACCAACCATTTGTGTAGCTTGTTCACCCTAAAGAACTGTATTCTCTCTGGCTTTCAGGCTTTGGCAATATTTTCCTGGTCTGAAACATCCTTTCTATTTCAAATTCTTACTTATGTCCTGAATATGGTTTAGTGTTTCAAAGAACAACGCCCTGATTTCCTCTACCACCTCCGCCGAGTTCAAGCTGTGTCCCCACTGCAGTGCACAGCATATTCTATCCACGCTGTGGATGTGATTTCCTCCTGAGAGCTCATGTAAGAGTAAAATTGTGTCTGTTGAACTTGATATTTTTAAAGGTTTTTTCAAGTGTGATTCAAAGGATTTTAGTGCATTTACCAGGTCATGTAACCCTCAACACTTATAATTCATCACCTCTAAAAGAAACCTCATGTCTTTCAGCGATCACCTCATTCTTTCTTCCATCAACCCCTGGTAACCACTAATATATACTTGGAGACAGGGTCTTACCATGTAATCCGGGCTGGCCCAAGCTCCTGCTCCTCCTGCCTCAGCGCGCCAGATTTCAATGATCTGACAATATACATGGCTTCTAATCTACTCCTCATCTTTATTGCTTTGCATATTCTGGACATCTCACATAATCAGTGACCTTTGTGTCTTGTTTAGCCGAATTTTTAATCCTTAGACTCACCACAGTTCTAGAACAAAATAGGTGATCAGTAAGTATGTATTGGACCACTGAAAACCACTGTAGGACTCAGACTTTGGTCTAAGTGGCTAGGGAGAGGGCTCAGCAGTTAAGAATGCTTATTGTTCAGTCGTGAATTTAAATCTCATGTCTGCAGGCTCACACAACTGTTCATAACTCCAACTCCAAGAGACCCTTATGCCCTCTTCTAGCTTCCATGGGCATCCAAACACACGTGTATAAATACTCACATAGACACACATGCACAGACACAAAAATAAATATTCTAGAAAAAAGAATTCATGTTCTAGGAAATAACCATAAAATTGAAAGCTAGAGAATTTTAAAGATCATCTATTCCAAATGCCTGTCCTTGTAGATTAGGAAAGCAAGATCCCCAGAAATTCTTGGCCTTCTCAAAGCCTACAATACAAGAAGTTGGACTCACAATGAAGGAGTACCACAATAATGAGTCCCGAAATAAAATTCTCCTTTGGTTTCACTTCATCTACATGAAACGCTATCAGTGTGTGCCTACTGTTGGCTTACTTCCTTGTTTCTAAATAGGACGGCCTCTTTCTGGGGTTAGAAGGAACTTATTTCAAGAAGATAAAAAAAAACCCAAATGATTTTTCAAAATAGACAATCTCCCTTTAATCTCTAATTACTCTGTTATTGCTCTTTCTCTCTCTTTGAACAGCTTTTTTATGGAGGTCTCTGACTCAAGTATAACCCTTGATTAACTCTGGAAGCTTACAAGCCCAGGGCCTTGGAGCTATGGATGAGCCCAGAGATCACTGTCTCTCAGAGAACGCTCTGATGTGTTCTGATTCATCATCTGTGGTGGTTTGAGTAAGAATGCCCCCACAGGCTCATATATTTGAATGCGTGGTCCCAGAGGTGGAACTCTTCGCGAAGTATCAGGAGGTGTAGCCTTATTGGAGCGTGTGTCAAGGAGGATGGGCTTTTTGAGGTTTCAAAAGCCCACACCATTCCCAGTTCCTTCTCTCCTGCTGTCTCGGGGCCTATTGCTCTCCACCCCGCCCCCTCTCCTTCCCCCTCTTCTCTCTTCGTCCTCTCCCTCCGCCTTGTGCTTGTGGATCAAGATGTAAGTTTGACTTCTGCTTCAGTGCAATGCCTGACTGTTGCAGGAAGGATAGTCCCTCTGACAGCATGAGGACCTAGCTAGGGTTTCCAGCACCCACGTAAAGAGCCAGGCATGGTGGTGCGCATCTGTAATCTCAGCTCTGGGAGGCAGAGATAAAAGTATCTGGGGGCTTGCTAGCCAATCAGGCTAGCCAACTGGGGAGCTCCAGATTCAATGAGAGCCCTGTCACAAAAAAAAAA
Organism: Cricetomys ansorgei; assembly: GCA_026225945.1. Taxonomy (NCBI): domain Eukaryota; kingdom Metazoa; phylum Chordata; class Mammalia; order Rodentia; family Nesomyidae; genus Cricetomys; species Cricetomys ansorgei. The sequence continues at coordinate 25,445,563 of JAMJFZ010000435.1, read as the reverse complement.
AAAAAAAAAAAAAAAACCCAAATAGAAGGGCTGTAGAGATGCCTCAGTGGTGAAGAGCAAGGGCTGTTCTTCCAGAAGACTCGGTCAATTCCCAGCACTGGCACAGCAGTTCACAGCCATCTGTAACCCCAGACCCGGGGAATCTGATGCCCTCTTCTGGCCTCTGTAGGCACCAGGCACCCACATACACACATGAAGGCAAATCATCTACACAAGCTAAAAAATAGTAATACAAACAAGAACGGTTTAAAAAACAGCACGTGAAGAAGACAGCCGCCATTGACATCTGACGTCCGCGTTTCCAGGTGTGTGAAAACACGTGCGCAGGGAGAAAGAGAGCAAGACGTAAAAACATAAAGTAAAGGAAACTGAGGATCCGCAAGAGCATTCGGTTTGTCAGAATTCCGCTAAACCCTTCGCAGAGCTTGCTTCAACAAATTAATTGCCACCATTTTAGCAAATGCCATTTGCCCCTGATAATTCTGCTCTTCCATGCTTACTCATACTACATGGTCCCTACTATATTAGCTGGGAATTTGTTCATGCTCTTTGCTTTTTAAAATATCTTTCTCATGCTATTCCCACTATCCATTCATTCAACATTTACTGTGCAATTGCAACGTTCCAAGCAAAATATAAGATTACGAAATGTAAAATACGGTCCTTGCCCCAAGAGACTCATGGTCTGATAAAGGAGAAATTATGCTCTCAACCCTCATGAAATCTAACACCCTTTTAGGAGCAAGAACCACACGTCCACTTTGCTTTCATTGTGTGAGCAGGTGATCTACCGCACAGCCCATTTAATGCTCACATCGCGTACGAGTACATTTAAACCTAGATTCCACGTCAGAGGGAAAATGCGGCATTTGTCTTCCTGAGTCTGGCTTATTTCACTGAACACAGCGGTCTCCGATTTAAAAAGAAGACCTGAATCTGACAGCTATTAAAATGGTGGCAATTCAAGGTTCACCAGTCCGTTTCTCCCCACCACACCACCACCTCGTGGTGTTACCTGAAGCTCCCGATCCTCCCCGGCTCTCCACGCGATTACACTTCTCCTCAGAGGACTTTCGACTTCCACAAGATACTTTCAAATCAAACTTCTCAAGTAAAAAGAACGACGGAGAAGTTTGAACCCGAACACGACAACATTCCACCCGAATGCCTTCCTCCAGAGACCCGCGCGACGGTGTGGCTTCCAGCTAGGCCTTCGCCTCAGCCCTCACCCGAGTCCTCCCCTCCTCCCTCACTTCAGTCCTCACCTCAGCCTTCACCTTCACTTCAGCCCTCACCTCGGCCTTCGCCTTCGCCTCCGCCCTCACCTCAGCCTTCGCCTTGGCCCTCACCCGAGTCCTCCCCTCCTCCCTCACCTCCGCCTTCGCCTCGGCCTTCACCTCAGCCCTCGCCTTGGCTCTCACCCAGGCCCCCAGCCCTCACCCCGGCCCCCCAGCCCTCACCTCGGCCCTCGCCTTCACCTCAGCCCTCGCCTTGGCTCTCACCCCGGCCCCCCAGCCCTCACCCCAGCCCCCCAGCCCTCACCTCGGCCCTCGCCTCAGCCTCCGCCTCGCCTTCCCCTCGGCAGGTTGAAGCCAACGGCTCTTCCTCTGGTTTAGGGATGAGCCTCGCAGCCAAGGTCAGTCTCAAAGGCTCACCCTTTAGCCCGCCTTGCTCCGCTTCATGAATATGCAAAAACGGGGCCTGTGGGCGGGGCCTCGCTCACTGAAGAACACGTGGGACGCACGTGGGGAGCCCTGGGCCTCCAGGGCGTTAGGGGGTGGGGCTTCCCCGGGGCTTCCCGGGCCCACCTGCGCGCCTGCACCACAGCCAAGCCCTGACCTGGGTCCCCCCGGCCTGACCTGGGTCCCCCGGCCTGACCTGGGTCCCCCGGCCTGACCTGGGTCCCCCCGGCCTGAGCTGGCGGCCCTGGGTGCAGCCTGGAAAGGTCTGGACTCCCAGAGGGCAGCGCTCTGCAGTCCTGCAGGGATCTTATCTCCTTCCTAGGCCTGGACCCAGTTGTGGTCTTCTTCACGTTAGTGTTTAATTATGCGACTAGACCGTGGCTGGAGTTGCTCATCAGCCTGGGACTCCCCGGGTCCTTCCCTGAGTGTGCACTTGGAGGTTTCCAGAGCTAGCCGAAGTCCCTTAAACCTCGGCAGTGGGATTTCCCGAGGTTGTAATGAGCGAAACACTTGACATTTCTTATTTTATCCCCACAGGATAGGAAAAGGGGGCGGGGGGGGGGAAGGTTATTGAGAACACGGCTTAAAACATAATGAGCAAACCACAATTCGGGTTAAAATAGGCTGGCTTTTCTCGACCTCGGCAGTAGTAAGTACCCCTCTCTCTAATCTTGACCATCAAAACGGTTCTAGACTGCCAGCCGTCCCCTCCTGAGCAAATTCGCTTCCAATTCGCATCCGCTTGGAACCTGTATTTTCCAGAAATAACTTTTTGTTTTGTGTTTAAGTTCCAACCACAGCACTTTCCAGTCTCAAAATTAACTTGCTTCCTGGCTGGGCCATTAGACTCCCTGCTATGCTCTCTGTCTGTCTTAGTTTGTCTATTGCTGTAGTAAAGGCATCATGACCAAGAGCAGCTTGAAGAGGAAAGGCCTTGTTTCACCGTACAGAGGGAAGTCAGGTACTCAAGCAGGGCAGGAAGCTAGAGGCAGGGTCTGAAGCAGAGTCCACAGAGGGTGCTGCTTGCTGGCTTGCTCCCTCTTGCTTGCTCAGCTTGCTTCCTTACACAGCCAGGACAGCCTGCCCAGAGTGACACCGTCCACAGTGGGCTGAGCCCTCCCACATCAATCAAGAAAATGCCCCACAGACTAGCCCACAGGCCAGAATACCAGAATATCAGGCAATGTCTCGACTGAAGTTCCTCTTGCCAGATGACCCCTGGCTTTTATGAATCTGACGTGAGTGTGTGTGTGTGTGTGTGTGTGTGTGTGTGTGGTATCCAGGATACTGTCCTAATTGTCATCTGCCTTGGAGTCTGTGCTCAGCCAACTGCCGATGTTCAAAGACCTCCCTTGCCTTGACACTATGGCCATCCATCATTTTCCCACAGTTATTTTCTCTCACTTCTTATTATTCTGTCTTCTTCTTGGAACTTAATGTAGGTTTCATTTCTTTGTTAGCCTGTTCTATCTAGAATGTACATGAGCTAAACAAGCTTCGTCAGAGGATCTCCTGATATATAGTGCCTGGCAAATGGTGGACATTGATAGACATGGTGGGCCAGGTGTGGTGGTGGGTGCCGTAATTCTCAGCCATTTAGAAGGTTGAGACAGGAGGACCACTCTGAGTAGCTTAGTGAGGCCCTGCCTAAATAAATAAATAAATAGAAGAAGCCACGTGGGTGAACAGCTCAGCAGAGCACCTGCCTAGTCAGCATGCAGCCCTCAGTTAAATCCTCAGGATCTCAAAAGTAAATGTTAGACACCAGTGAGATGAAACAGTAACTTGCTCGCTCTTCCTCCTGTGACATCAGTGTTCCTCCACTTTCCCATGGCTGGTCCATGTAATTCTTGTTTAGAATGGATGAGTAAGCGTCTGTCCCTCGAGCCATGGGTAAAGCTTCCTCTCTCCCACTGGCTTATCAGCTTCTTGAGGGCAGGAGAAGTTAATTTTACTTCCTGTTTTATGTTCATTGAACCTGTACAAGGAGATAACTGAATGAACTGATCACCAACTTAAAGAAAAACGTTAAGACAATTAAAATCGGCAGGGCTGGAGAAAGCCACTTCAAGGCTCTTCCTGTCCCTAGCCGAGCTACTTTCTAATTACTTTTCTGTAAGCCCAACTTACAGCTCAAACACAGAGGTCCCCGCCCAAGACTTGCTTCTCACTTGAAAGGTTTGCGCTTGTGACTTAGATCCAGTTCACACTAGACAGAGGCCCAGGGAACACAGATGACACCTGTGATTTTTGTGGCCGCTGCCACTTCTGTGACAGGGCTCCAGACCTTAGCAGAGCCCCGAGACCTTAATACAACTGACTCCATGATGGAAGTGCCATCCAGGCTGTGAGACTCAGCACGCGGACAGCACCACCTGCCAAAGCTAATGATCCATCGAAGCCCATACAGTTCTGGGAAAGTCTAAAAATATACTAACCTTGCTTTTTAGCTTCTGTAGTTCCACTTTTGGCTAACTGTTCTTGTTGGCTGAAGCATGTCAACCCAGAACATGGTTTTTGTGCTTAAAAGCTCACCCCGAGAAAGGCTCCGGGCTACACTGGGATCCCGACACCAGGTGTAGTTGCCAGCTGACTCATAAAGACTTTCTATTGGCTTAAACCCATGTCTGAGCAGTCTTCTCTGGTGAATCCCTGTGACAACCACCACTGTCAGTGCCATCTGCATCCTCCTCCTCTTCTTCCTCTTCTTCCTCCTCTTCCTCCTTCCTTTCACTATTAAAAACCAACGCTGGGCAGTGGTGGCGCACGCCTTTAATCCCAGCACTCAGGAGTCAGAGGCAGGGGGATCTCTGTGAGTTCCAGGCCAGCCTGGTCTACAGAGTGAGTTCTCCAAAAAATAAGTAAAGAAACAAAACAAGAAAAAAAAAAAAAAAGGAAGAAAGAAATGTCCGCATTCATTTGACTCATCCCCCTCAGTCTCTAGTTAGAGCCTTGCCCTTGCACGCTGGGGAGGGTTTTGCCTTCCTGATTAAAAGAAATGTGGTGTTTCTTTGCTCGCCTTGATCCTTCTGTATACAAGCAGTATCCGGTGAGCAGAATAACACAGAGTCTTAGAACTTCTGCATCACAAGAAACACAGCTAGCCACCAAAAGGTAGCTACTTGGAATGACTGAGCTCAGCACATTACATCTAGTTTAATCTTGGGGCTCATTAGAGGTGTCGGAATAGACATCATATAGTGTACACAGACATCGTAAATTGTACTCCAAAGATGTAGCGGGACGCTTTGAAGAAGTTTGTGATTTGGGTTTCTTTAAAAACACAAGATGGCGTTTGGGCTGTGTTTTTGTGCCCGTCCCAAGTATGATGGATGGTGATGGGTTGGTTTGGAATGTTCATTACTGGTGGCTATCATTCGATTATTGCAGCTGTTTGCCACGTGTAGCTTGTCCTTATGATTGTGTGCCGCTTGGACTTCTGGGACCTTTGTTTAGAGTATTTAAAGGTTGAGGCCCGGAGAGCCAGGGTGGGGTGGTGGTTGGTCGTTGGTGGGTTGGTTTGTTAGTTGGTTGGCTATTGCTTAAAGGAACTTCGGTAGGAGAATTCGGGAATACTGAGTGAAGACGCTAGTGAGCTTGCTGTCAGCTCCTGCTCTTCAAGCTTCCGACAGCAAAAAAGCTGCGAATATGTCTTCCTTTCCATCCTTCTCTCTTTCAAGGCCGCCTACGAGGGTGGTGAAGAGTTCTCTCTTCCTTCCTTTCTCTCTCCTGAGCTAGAAGGTAAAAAAGCACGGTAGCAGCCTGCTACGAGGGACACTCCACCGTGGGGCAGGAGAACCGGCGCCTGCGACAGCGGACATCTCCAGAGGCACCTCCCTCCTCCGTGTACACCAGGGATACAGAGCTCAGCTGCCAGGTAGGAAGGGTGAGTTAGTTACCACATCTGCTTCCAACCTTCATTAGGACTCTTGGTCCTAGGCTGTGGACGCTTACAGTCCTGTGAGAAAAGGGGAGCAGCACGCACATTAGGAGCACAGAAAAGAATTGTAAACGGTGTCGGGGTAGAAGTGTGTGACAGGACCAGGAAGACAAACATTCCACACAGGCAATCCGAGTGGCTTCAGAAAGAAAGGGCATTTTAGAAGGAGAGTGTGTGTCTAGAATTCCCTTTATCTGTTCTTTGGCAATGGCTGGATCACTCCGAGCCAATAACAGCAGCCGTTTTACCTACGCCTTGGGAACCAGGAGAGACAAGATGGTGAGTTCCCGTCTCCCCAGTGCTGACAGCTGTGTGGCCGCTGCTGCCTCCAGTGCCTCACTCGAGGTTAAGAGCAGAGCCGAGCACACAAAGTCCCCTTGGTCTTTGTTCTCTTCCTCGGCAAGGTTGAGCTGAACGCAGCCCTTTCGTGCCGGCTGTATTCTGTCAAGCCCTCTCGTTTCCAAGTCAGGGTGTTATTTTATTCTAGTTTCCAGGGGAGCATGCAGGAGTGCTATAGTTTGGATCTTAGATGTTCTCCGTATACTAAAGGCTTGGTTGCCAGTCTGCCATGCTATTGCAAGGTGGTAAAGCTTTTAGGAGGCAAGGACTGGTGGAAGGCGGGAAGGAAGGTCGTTGTGGGGTGGACCAGGCCTTAGGCCCTCTTCTGTTTCTCTTGCCTTCCCAGCAGGAGTGGGTGAGCAGCATGAGTGGCCCCCACTGTGATGTGCTGCCTCTCCTCAAGCCCAGAAACAAAAGCACCAACCAAACTGCTGCAACAGTGAGCCAATGCACATTCCTAAGTTGTATCTCTGCAATATTTTAGCCATGATGATGGAAAACTAAAGTAAGCAGGCCTGTGGTTTATAAGATGCGAGAGTCCTCAGTGCTCAGGGTATATCTGTGAAGTGACTCTGGAGTCCTAGGAGTTTTGGCACCATAGAAAGGAGAAGCAAAACATGGAGAAAACTGAGGTTATAAATGAAGCCTGTGTGTGCAACCTGACTGCATTGTTAACTTACTTGGAATTTTTTCCCTTTAGAGAGAGAAAGACACACACACACACACACACACACACACACACACACACACGAGCAGAAGGAGCAGGGGTTTGTGTTTAGACCTTACAGTTTGGAGTGGGCGGAGGGAGAAGGGGAGAGGGAGAGAGATTGCAAACTTGGTTGAGCTTCTGAACTTTCTTCATCCTCTGGCAGCTAAAGAGAAGCCAATCAATATGAAACAAACTCCCAGCTGTAAGGCTGGAAGGTCTAAACACAAACCCCTGCTCCTTCTGCCCTCCCACTGTCAACCTACAAAATGTGGCTTCATGTGTAAGTGGCAATTTACCTCGGCCTTTGTGCCCACTCAGAGCTGCATATCAACCCCTGCCCCCTTGGGAATGATTGTTCTGACTGGTAGAGGCTCTCCCTGTGGATGGTATGCTTCTAGCAAAGCCAGAGTTTAATGAGCTAGAACAGGGAGTGACAGGGCCTGTGAGTGACAGGCTGCCTGCTGTCCGCTTGAATGCCCAGGCTAAGAAGCGATGTCGAGGAAGACAGAGTCGCCAGCACTAGAGAAGTGCTGGCCTACTTGCTTCTGCTTTCCACTGAATAGCAAGTGGCATGTACAACACGTTCCTCTTCTTAATGTTTACGCTTACTGTGGAAAGTCTCAAATAAAAATAGTTTTGAAACTGGCTTTCCAAGACAGGTACTGGGAATATCTGCACAGACATCTAAGAAAAGGTGATGTCAGAACCCAGTATGCAGCGAGCAGCCCGTATTTTGAGGCATTTGGTGATAGAAAATGACAGTTACCCCCATCCCCCACCCCCACCCCGAAAAAAGATTTAGAACTCCTGTGAGGCCAGATGGCAGCCTCGCCCCGTGGACTTGTTTTTTCTTTCCTTAATTCACACTAACAAGGGATAATTAAATTAGTGTCTCTGATTGAGAGGGTCTGTAATTTAAGACTGAGAATTCTTAAGATCTTAGCACAGACTGAACACAACAAGTTAAGAAACATGAATCGGGCTTTTCAAAGATCCTTTCTGACGAAAGAAACAAGCGTCAGTTCTTTCCTGCCAAGAAAAAGGCCAAACAGCTAGAGACAGTGCGCCACCACCGGAAGGAAAGTCACCTCCATCCATTTGGTGGTGGGAGGGATGTGTGTGACAGAGACATTGTTTGGGTGTTTGCAAGGTAGACTGTCTTCTTCCTGGAAAGCTATATTTACGTGTGTGTGTGTGTGTGCACGCATGTGTGTGCATGTGTGCATGCGTGTGCACACGTGTGTGTATGCTCATGTGGGTGCATGTGTATGCAGAGACCAGAGGTCCATCTCAGGTGTCATTCATTTCTCATGAACCATCTACCTTGTTTTTTCAGTCCAGGTCTCTCATTGGTCTAAGACTCTCTGGCTAGGCTAGGCTAGCAAGTCCCGGGAACGTCCTGTCCCTGCCTCCCCGGCACTGGGGTTACAGGCCTGCACCGCCAACCTGAACTTCCTTATGGGTGTTCTGGGGATGGCACTGAGTGCTTGTGTGGCATTCACCTTACTGACTGAGCTGTCTTCCCAACCCCAGGGGCCATACTCTCATGTGCCAGGGGCTGTGCTGACTTCAGTACCCAGCCTGGAAGTTTCCACATGAAGAGGAGAACAGGGAGTAGACCTCTCCTTTCTAATAATTTGTCGATTCCACCCTTTTTTTATTGAAGGCCTAGACAGACACGAGACATATTGAACTGATGCGTGTTTGTTGTTGGAAGAGCCCTGAATATTATCCAAGTGATCTTCCGGGATATATTCAAATTAGGAAATAATAAGATATATCTTTAAGAAGAAATATTGTAAATGTCCTTTTTGGTTGTTTGTTATTATTTTGTAGGTAGTAATTTGTTTTTACAGTTGCCACCTAGGACCTGGATGTTCAAGGGAGCACTGCATCGCGGAGATATGTTCCCAGGCCTTTTACACTGTGCATGCTCATGCAGTGCGTGTGTGTCTCTGTGTGTGTCTGTGTGTCTGTGTGTGTATGTGTGTGTGTGTCTGTGTGTCTGTGTGTCTGTGTGTGTCTGTCTGTGTGTCTGTGTGTGTCTGTCTGTGTGTGTCTGTGTCTGTCTGTCTGTGTGTCTGTGTGTGTATGTGTGTGTGTGTCTGTGTGTCTGTGTGTCTGTGTGTGTCTGTCTGTGTGTCTGTGTGTGTCTGTCTGTGTGTGTCTGTCTGTCTGTCTGTGTGTCTGTGTGTGTCTGTGTGTCTGTGTGTGTGTCTGTGTCTGTCTGTCTGTGTGTCTGTGTGTGTCTGTGTGTCTGTGTGTGTGTCTGTGTCTGTCTGTCTGTGTGTCTGTGTGTGTCTGTCTGTGTGTGTCTGTGTGTCTGTGTGTGTGTCTGTGTGTGTCTGTCTGTGTGTGTGTGTCTGTCTGTCTGTGTGTCTGTGTGTGTCTGTGTGTCTGTGTGTGTGTCTGTGTCTGTCTGTCTGTGTGTCTGTGTGTGTCTGTGTGTCTGTGTGTGTGTCTGTGTCTGTCTGTCTGTGTGTCTGTGTGTGTCTGTCTGTGTGTGTCTGTGTCTGTCTGTCTGTGTGTCTGTGTGTGTATGTGTGTGTGTGTCTGTGTGTCTGTGTGTCTGTGTGTGTCTGTCTGTGTGTCTGTGTGTGTCTGTCTGTGTGTGTCTGTCTGTCTGTCTGTGTGTCTGTGTGTGTCTGTGTGTCTGTGTGTGTGTCTGTGTCTGTCTGTCTGTGTGTCTGTGTGTGTCTGTGTGTCTGTGTGTGTGTCTGTGTCTGTCTGTCTGTCTGTGTCTGTCTGTCTGTGTGTCTGTGTGTGTCTGTGTGTCTGTGTGTGTGTCTGTGTCTGTCTGTCTGTGTGTCTGTGTGTGTCTGTCTGTGTGTGTCTGTGTGTCTGTGTGTGTCTGTGTGTCTGTGTGTGTGTCTGTGTCTGTCTGTCTGTGTGTCTGTGTGTGTCTGTGTGTATCTGTGTGTCTGTGTGTGTCTGTGTCTGTGTGTGTCTGTGTCTGTGTGTGTCTGTGTGTCTGTGTGTGTCTGTGTGTGTCTGTGTCTGTCTGTGTGTGTCTGTGTCTGTCTGTCTGTGTGTCTGTGTGTATCTGTGTGTGTCTGTGTGTGTCTGTGTGTGTCTGTGTCTGTCTGTGTCTGTCTGTGTCTGTCTGTGTGTCTGTCTGTGTGTCTGTCTGTGTGTGTCTGTGTGTGTGTGTAAGCCAGAATTTGAGGTCAGGTGTCTTCCTCAATTGTTCTCCCCTTATTTTCTGGTTCAGGTGTCCACCCATTCAGCTGGACGGGCGGCTAGCAAGCTGCTGGATGAACCCTCCTGCCTCCAGCTCCCCACTGCTGGCACTGACGGTGCGTGCCGCCATACCCATTGTTACATGGTGCTGGGGATCTGAACTCAGGTCCTCACGCTTGTGCAGACACGCCTCACCAACTAAGCCATCTCCCAGCTCCAGCTTGCTGTCTTTGAGACCTAGTTCACGGGAGTGCTCAGGCTGGCCTTGAGCTTGCCATTGTCCTTGCTCGGCCTTCCAGGGAAGAGGGATTACAGGCTGTGCCACCAGGCTTGGGTTTTATTTTATTTTTTTATTCATCCTAAATTGAAACCATTATCTTTCTGTGTGTGAACTTTTTATTAAAGTATAGTACATTTGCATAAACTCGTCTTCTTTTTAAGTGTATTTTATTGACATATTTATAAAAGTTGTCGCTTTGAAATGTACAAATCAGTGGTGCTCAGTTTAGTCACAAAATTGTGCACCCATCACCACTCCCCGATTCTATAATAGTATCACCATCCCCAAGAGAAAGCCGGCCTGTGAGCAGTCACCCCTGTTCCTTGGAGACACTTACGCCGGACACTTGTAGCTTCTTTGACATCGTACAGTAATTAAAATATAAGATCCATGTTGTAACATTCCTTTTGTGACTAATGTTTGGGTATATGCCACATGTTGTTTGTGTTTCCAGTTGATGGTCATTTGTGTTGGCTGCACCTTTCGCTGTGGAGAACAGTCCCATGTGAACAGAACCCTGTACGGTTTTGCGTAGGCAGGTGCTTCCTAAGAGTGGAGTCCCGGGCTCTTCGTAACCTTTTGACTTTCCGAGGAGCTCCCACACGCAAGGCATCAGGACGTTCACACCAGCAGCTCCCTGACCTGCGCTTGCCCTGCTGTTCCTCTGCCGGTTCTTTAGTTGCAAAATGATGCCTGTTGTTTTGATGTGCTTTTCTCTTATGACGTGACGTCAAGCATCTTTTAATTTGCTTATTGGCTATGTGTATATCTTTGGGGGAAAAAAGGCTTATTGACATTCTACGCCCTCTTTTAAATTGAGTTGGTTTTTATCGCCTTGTTGTAAGAGTTCCTCGCATAGGCAAGGGTGTGCAAACCCTTTGCTGCGTGCTTTTTAAATACTCCCATCCTTGAGTTGTTTGCTTTCTTGGTGGCATCCTTTGAAGCCCAGGAGGTTTTAATTTCTCCTGCACTGGTTGAATCTGGGCTCCCATCCCAGGCCAGGACTCAGGGATGAGCTGCACCCCTAGTCTGAAAGGTTGTTTGTCACAGTACACTTGAGGGGTAGCTCAGCATGAGAGACAAGGAGGCATTCTCATAGGTGCAAACTCTGCCAGACCTCAGCAGAGGGAACCACCATCATGGCCAGCGTTGTACTCAACAGTGGAACCCCGAGCATCTGAGCTCAGGTGTCTTTATTCATTCAGAACTCTTCAGGTGCACGTCATAAGCAATCAAACATCCCTCACTGAAATTCAACACCTGCAGACAATTCAAAATGCCAAGATCTAGGCAGACCCTCACACAACAGTACACAAAACAATTATTTTGCATAACTAAAAATAAACTCCCTCAACATTTCCCCTTTTCTGTATAAAAAGAAATTGCTTTACCTTTACAACACAGTTTCACACTATACCAGTAAAACTATTTATAAGAGGAACAACCATGAGACTTCCTAATGCACAGGCCCAGATGAAACCAAACATCTATCAAGCTTCTCACAATGTCTTTGGACAGCAGAAAAACATTATTAATGTCCAATTATCTGGAATTCACTCACGATCTTCTGGGCTCCTCAAAATAGCTTGGGTCGTTTCTTTGGCTCTGACCTCTGCAACACACACAGTTTGTCCTCCAGGCTCTGGCTGGCTCCTCTCCACTGCTATTGCTGCTCTTGGTGGTCATCCCGTGGTACTGGCATCTCCAAAACTGCTAGGGTCCCTTGCTGCAATTAGGCTGCACTTTCACCAATAGCCTCTCCTGGGCTCTCTTCATGGTGCCAAGCCTCAGCTTCTCTGCATGACCCCTTCAATCCTGGGCCTTCAACTGCTACTGAGGCTGCACCTTCACCAATGAGCTCTCCTGGCCTCTCACAGTGCCAAGCCTCAGCTGCTCTCCATGACCCCTTCAGGCCTTTAGAACCAGCACCATCTGGGTGACTCTTACAGTACCAAGTTCAGCTACCAGCACGTGACACAACCTTGGCCGGTTCTGGAAGACAGCTTCTGCGTACTGTCCCTGAGGAAACACTTTCCAGATTTTAAGATAGAGTCTGGTTTGCTGGAAAGATAACTGGGCACTTTGTCTGCAGGAAGGGTCCCCTCGTGGGTGGAGTTCTCATCACCACAGCAGATGTGTCTCATCAGGACCGCTTGTAGATGGGTTTACAGAAAAAAACAAAACAAAACTGTCCAGTTTAATTGAGCAGCTTTTTGGCTCTAAGTTGAGGCTTCCACGGCAACAGGAGGTCCTGGGCCTGTGGGAACAATCTCCAGTTGAAACATTCCGGCCATTGGCGTTCTTTCTCACCACCACTGAGGTGAAACATACAACCCCTTCCATAGATCTCAAACACAACATCTTGAGCTTCACACACACACAACGCAGCTACCAGAAAACTCAGTCTGTGGAACAGTATGCTCTGGTTTCCGTTTCCTGTGCCCTGGCTACCACCAGCAGCGGGAGGGAGAGTCAGCTTCATGCTCAGGAATAGCACCAGAAACCTTGCTTCTTTCCTGCTCCCAGCTGAACTCTGTTTTCACCATGAAAATTTATCACATTTTTCCAAAACGTGGCTCTCACTTCGGAGCTTCTTCCTCATTTACAACCCTCTCTTATAGAACTTTCCTTTTATTAATACCTTAATCTCTGTCCTCTGGGAACTGCTCTGAGCTTACTTTACCAGATTCTGCGAGATCTGGAGTTTCTTTCTCTTCTTCCTTGTCTCCATGTTGGCTGAGGCTGGCGTGATATCTTGCCCCACGTTGGTACACCATTTGTAGCAGTACACTTGCTGGATGGCTCATCATGAGAGACAAGGAGGCATTCTCATAGGCGCAAACTCTGCCAGACCTCAGCAGAGGGAACCACCGTCATGGCCAGTGCCGTACTCACAGTGGAACCCCGAGCATCTGAGCGCAGGTGTTTTTATTCATTCAGAACTCCTCAGGTGCAGATCATAAGCAATCAAACTTCCCCCACTGAAATTCAACACCTGCAGACAATTCAAAATGCCAAGATCTAGGCAGCTCCCCACCCAACAGTGCACAAAACAATTATTTTGCATAACTAAAAATAAACTCCCTCAGTAGCTGTTACTCTGGTGAAGTCCACATCGCCCTCTCCTGAGCACTGCAGTGCCTGCTGAGAACCCCCGCCGGTGTGTTTACGGGACCATCCTTAAATTGAACCAGTTGCTCTTCTCTTGCTGCTTTCAAAATTCTCTCGTTGTCTTTGACTTTTTCACATTACTATTTGTTTGTTTGTGGCAGGGCATGGGGAGGGGTGCGAGCCCCGTATGTGTGGAGGCCAGAGGGGAATTTGCAGGGATCCGTTTTCTCCACACACCATATGGGTCCCAGGGATAGAACTCTGGTCTTGGTCTCCCCAGTAAGTGCCCTGAGCACTGAGCCGTCTCAGCAGCCAGACTTCTGATAGTTTAATTATGTCGGGCATTGTATGAACCTATTTAGCTTTGTCCTAGTCAGATTCCTTTGCATTTTCTGGAATTTGAATGAGTTCCCTTCTCAGATGGGTAGGATGTTATATAGGTCCTAGGCCATTATTTGCTAGATGAGCCCTTTCTTCTAAAGTTTCCAAAATGCGTCTATTGCTGTGTTAGGTCATGTTCTGTAATCCGCTCAAGCTGTCTTTACTTTTGTTCGTTTTTCTCTTTGCTCCTTTAAAGGTTATTCTTCACTATCTACTTGCCTAGACTAGATTCAGCTGGGCGTGTGATGCAAGCTTGTAATCTCAGCTCTCCGGGGCAGGGGAGTAGCATTCCCTCCACAGCCAGCCTGGTCTATAGGGCAAGTGTCAGGCTAGTCAGGGCTGCACAGTGAGACTCTATCTTAAAACAAAAAACAAAACCAACAACAAAACAACAACAAAACCCTAGAATATAGATGTGCCTATGAGGGAATTTCCAGAGAAGATTAACTGAGAAGGAAAGGCCCTGATGTAGGGGGTGCCCTCCCGTGGGGGAGGCAGAGAGCTAGTTAAGTGCCAGGGTCCCTTAGCCTGGCATCCGGCCACGCCATGAGAGCTGGACCCCGCGCCTGCCGCTCCAGGGTAGACTAGGTCTTCTGAAAGCGAGCGCTCAGCAACAACACACGGCCTCCCTGCGGCGCCTCTCTGGGTGTTCTGGGCACAGCAGTGAGAAGCCACCATCTCCGGTGACTTGCTTGGAGGTCACGAGCGGACAGACGCTTGCAGAATCGCTCTGCCGGAGTCTTCAGTTCCTGCATTCTTCAGCTCCGGGTTCGTCTGGTCCTTTCTGCGGTTCCTACCTTTGTTCTGTTCTCGCTCTGTTCTGGCGCTGTCATCCTTATTTCCTTCAGTGGACTCTCCTCCTGGAGCGCACTTAGCTCTTTGCAAACAAGTCTTTTGAATTATTTGGAAGGTAAAGTAGATCTCTGGAGATTTATCTTGGTCTTTGGGGCCATGTTTTTCCTGTGAGCCTTGTTATCTCGCCGGAGCATGAGTAGTTGAAGACACACTGACTTCGCAGACCCCACAGTCAGCCCAGCCTTCCCTGCCCGCACCTTCCCTCGGCTGTGGGGAAGGTCTTCCAAATCCGAGCCTCTCGCCCCCCCTGGTGCCCGCACGTGGTATTGCACACAGGCGGATGGAGTCTGCTTTGCAAAGCCACCAGAGTCTCCTTTGTCTTCAGGGACTTCTAGGTTTTACCAGTTAACACTTAGAGTCAGACAAGATAAAGTCAACCCCTGGGAAGGCTTTCAGAAAGCCATGAAGTTGAGCACACATTCTGTTCTTTCCTTCCAAAAGAAGACACAAGGGCTGGGCACCTTTCCTGGTTGCAAGGAGCTGGGGGCTCGCCCTGGAAGTCACTCTGTATTGTCAAGACTGACCTCAAATTCCCAGCCCTCCTCTTGCCTGACTTAGCCTCTCAAATGCTGGGATCACAGGCCACGGTGCCCTGCTCTTCACAGCGGACACTTCCCAGTCTGCAGCTTGTGTTTTCATTTTTCTGACAATGTCTTTTGCTGAACAGTGTCTAATTTTTAGTAAGTCAATTAATATTTTATTAATATTTAAGATTGGTTTTATCTCCTCAAAAGATTCTCCCTGATTCAAGGTCAGAAAATCTGTTTCTCCTAAGTGTTTCGTACCTCCACAACTCACACCTAGTCACACTGACCCAAGGTGAGGGCCGGAGCGGGCGCGGGAGCCGCTTCTGCACGCATGTGTCTGACTGTCCGGCACCGTCCGTTTAAGACTTCCCTTTCGCCCACTAACTTACATGGGCACCTTTGTAGAAAACAAATTGCCCCTGGATGTGGGTCATTTTTAGCCTCGGTGCAGCTCCATTAACCTATATATTTATCTTTGTCCCTTTTCTGATTTCGATGTCCATGGTTTTACATAAGTCTTGAAAATGTGTAGTTTGTTTTCTCCAATTTCGTCATTTTTTTTTCAGATTGTGTCGGCTTTGTTTTTCCAGTATAATTTTAGAATTAACTTGTCAATCTCTGCAAAATCACCTGCTGGGATTTTTGGCCGGGCTCGCATTGAATCTTTAGATCAATGGGCAGTTTACCGTCTTAATAGGCCAAGTCTTTTAATCCACAGCGCGGGTTATCTCCTCGCATATGTAGGCTGTCCTTGGCTCCGCTCAGCGGGGTTTTGTAGTTCTCATTTGTAGGCCTTGTGCATATTTTGTTTAATTAATCCCCGGATGGTTTGTGTTGGCTGGTTCTGCTACCACTGCTGTTACTTCATTTCAACTTGCATGATTCTTTGTAGCACAGAGAAGCCCGATCGATGCTGTATGTTAATGTGCTTTGTATGTTTTTGTTTTTAAATGAAATGGAGACAAATGAGCTCTGCAAATGCTGAGGTTGCGCAAAGGAAACCTGTTTTCTCTCTTTGGACTCTGTGTCCCTTCAGTTTCATATTCTTTTAAGATATATGTGCCTGTCCTGTTTATTTTAACAAACACCAAGATACCTCATGATGCTTAATATTTGACAAGCAAAAGCCCCGAGTTGTAGGTAGCTATTATCTCAACTCAGAGACGAGGAGGCGGAAACATGGAACAATGAATTAATTCCCAAAGTCCCACAGACGATAAGTGGCAGGACTGGGAATTGAATCTGGCATCTGGCTGTGAGCCCGCGCTCTGCGTCGGAAGCCCAGGCCTGTTGGTATCCGGGCACCTTCACTGTCTTAACAACGACCGAGCCAAAGCGTGCGTGGAGAGCGACCGTATGGCTGACAAGTGTTGACTAAGTCGGTGAACTTAACCACCAGATTTCAGTGTTTGCCACAGGCTGCAGGTTAAAACAGGGTATACTTCTGGGTCAGGTGTAGAGAAATAGAAGACACCCACAGCAGACTCTGAGATGTGCAGGCCTCCCCTGAGAGCCCATGGGGGATATATCCCAGCAGCCCAGCCGATGCCTGCAGCTCGGTAGATTTGAATCCTAGTAGAAATCAGACTCTGAAATTTTATCTATTCCTAGAAGAGCAACATACAGTGTTGCAATGCTGGGAGGAGCAGCGAACCGCAGCAGCCGGTCAGCCACGCAGCCGAGGCAGTAAGCAGCCAGCCCTGCAGTGTGAGCTGAACTCGACTTTCCGTAGCATCCGCATATTAAGCGCATTGTTTGACTTGGGATATTTCCATCTCGCTATGGTTTCTCAGCCCCGCTGTGAGCCAGGGAGCATGTGCACTGTGTTTTCCCTCCACGCCTGGCAGTGTTGCCAGGTGGTCGCCGGCATTCAGCCGTCTATGGTTTACGCTCTGGGTGTTTTCGACTTTGCTATTCCTGTACTTTGAAGCCATTGGTAAATACCGTGACGGTGCAGATGGTTTGCTGAGATGACTAAGTGGCCAGTGAGGTGTGAGTGTGAACACTCTGAACAAAGTGGTGATTCATGCAGAATGCAGCGGGGCTGGACCGTAGCTCAGGGCTGGAACACTGCCTGGCATGGTGAGACCCTGGGTCCAGGTCCCAGCACCACGAAACGAATGAGCAAAAAAGCAAAAATTGAATGGAATGGTGTGAACTTTCATCACATTGCTCTAAACAGTATTAAAAGTGAAGAATTTAAAAGTTATTGTTTATTTCTGGAATTTTGCATTTAATAATGCTAGACTGAAGTAACTGTGAGTAGGTAAAACTATGGAAATCAAAACCATGGGTAAGAGGGGTGTGTGTGTGTGTGTGGATGTGTACATGTGTGCATTGTGTGTGTGCAAGTGTGTGTGTGCATTGTGTGTGCATTGTGTATATGCATTGTGTGTATGTGTGCATTGTGTACATTGTGTGTATGTGCATTGTGTTTATGCATTGTGTGCATTGTGTGTGTGTATTATGTGTGTGTGCATTGTATACATTGTGTGTGTACTGTGTGTGTATGTGTGCATGTGTGTGTGCATTTGTGCATTGTGTGTGTGTGTACATGTGTGCATTGTGTGTGTGTGTACATGTGTGCATTGTGTGTGTGCAAGTGTGTGTGTGCATTGTGTATATGCATTGTGTGTATGTGTGCATTGTGTGCATTGTGTGTATGTGCATTGTGTTTATGCATTGTGTGCATTGTGTGTGTGTATTATGTGTGTGTGCATTGTATACATTGTGTGTGTATTGTGTGTGTATGTGTGCATGTGTGTGTGCATCTGTGCATTGTGTGTGTGTATTGTGTGTGCATTGTGTGTGTGTGTACATGTGTGCATTGTGTGTGTGCAAGTGTGTGTGTGCATTGTGTGTGCATTGTGTGTGTATGTGTGCATGTGTGTGCACATGTGTGCATTGTGTGTGTGCAAGTGTGTGTGTGCATTGTGTGTGCATTGTGTGTGTATTTATGCATTGTGTGCATTGTGTGTGTGCATTGTGTGTGTATGTGTGCATGTGTGTGTGCACATGTGTGCATTGTGTGTGTGCAAGTGTGTGTGTGCATTGTGTATATGCATTGTGTGTATGTATGCATTGTGTGCATTGTGTGTGTGTGCATTGTGTGCATTGTGTGTGTATTGTGTGTGTATGTGTGCATGTGTGTGTGCATGTGTGCATTGTGTGTGTGTGTATTGTGTGTGCATTGTGTGTGTGTGTGTGTTTTCTCAGTTTACTGCAAAGCCTCAGTAGTTCCCTGGATGAGAGTATCACTCAAACTGAACACAAATGGTGTTTCAGGCATAACTGACCTACATTCAAAAGTTTTAAAGCTTCTAAATAAACAGCTGGAGGTCACAGGAAAATGTTTTCCTGATACTGGAGGGAGGTAGGTAAAGATCTTGTCATCACATGATGCACTGGACTGAAGACTAAACACTGATAAATGGCCCCTAATGAAAATTCATAACATCTGAGCTGGAGGGATGGCTGGAGCTACCGTGCGAGAAGAAACCAGCTCTCAAAAGTTGTCCTCTGACCTACGCGCATACAAACGTGCCTACACACAAACATACAGAGCAAATAAAATCTGATTACCAAAATAAAATGTTTTTTAAAATATATTTTTAATGTGTGTGTGTGTGTGTGTGTGCACACGCGTGTGCCCTGTGCACAGTCCCAACAGAGGCCAGAAGAGAGTGACAGATTCCCTGGAACTGGAGCTGCAGGTGGTTGTGAGCGCTGAGATTTGAGTGCTGTGAACTGAACTTAGACCCTCTGGAAGAACAGCATCACTCTTAACTGGCAGTCCATCCCATTAGTAGGGGAGTTGGAGAGATGACGCGGCAGTCAGGAGTGCTGGCTGCTCCCACCGAGGACCCGAGTGTGGTCCCAGAACCTGTGGGGACCCACAACCATCTGTCACTCCAGTTCTAGGGGGCTTAACACCTTCCTCTAGCTTCTGCAGGTTTCTGCATCCATGAGGCACACATAAAGTCACCCGTGCTCACAGACAAGGAGAGCCAGGCGTAGTGACATGCACCTTAATCCCAGGACTTAGGGATAGAGGCAGGGGGATCTCTGAGTTGCAGGTCAGCCGAGGTTACATTGTGAGACCTTGTCTCAAAAGAAAGAAAAATAGGAAGGAAGGAAGGAAGGAAGGAAGGAAGGAAGGAAGGAAGGAAGGAAGGAAGGAAGAAAAAAGAAAGGAAGAGAGAGTATATGGACTGTTAAAGAATTCATATACAAAAAAACCAAAAACTTCATATACAAATATTAAAAAAAATTCTTCAAATCAATAAGTAAAAATTAGTGCATTACCCACCACGAGACTCCTACATAAATGTTCTTGACAGCTCTATAATTGGCTAAAATTAGACAATATCCAAATATGCATCAAGAGGAAAATAAAGCAATTTGTGATATAGCCACATAATGTAATATGATTAGTAGTCATACAAGAAATGTACCAACATGCAGAATGCAGATGAATGTCAAAGATATGCTGGAGAAAAGCCAGGTGTAGGGCCGGATCGTAGCTCACTGGCAGAGCACACGCTTACCGTACACAAGCCTTGGGGTCAGTCCCCTACCCACACAAAAAGAAAGACACAGAAGAATGTAAACAACTGGGTGCCTGACACACACTTTGTAGCCTTGGTAACCTGTGCAGGAGATTGGGTCAGGAGAATCACACGTTCAAGGCCAACCTAGGCAATTGAACAAGACCTGTCTCAAAAAGGGATGGGGGTTTGTTTGGCTTGAAGCTCTGAAATACATACTACATGGTTTAATTTAGATGCCATTAATCTAAGCCAAATTAATCCGTAGTGATACATACCAGACTGGTCACCTCTGATAGACTGGGCCTTAATGAGACACAGGTGTCCTTCCAAGCAATAAAGGTGACCTGTTCCTTAAAGTGGGCTCAGGTTAGACCATATGCATATACGTTAAAAATAAGGTGTATGTTTAAGATGTGTGTACTTTACTGTATATAAACTGTCTTTTTTTTTTGAGACAAGGGATCACTATGTAACTCTGCCTGCCTGGCACTGGCTATGTAGCCCAGACTAGCCTGGAACTCACCATACTCAGCCCTATATCAATTTTTAAAACTTTAAGTAAAAAAAATTGCTGCCTGTGTTTTCTGTCTATTAAATTTTAGAAGCTGAAAGAGAAATTTTAAAATATTAACTCATTAAAATAATATCGAAATCATTACATATTAGTGTAAATAATTTCTTTATGAAAAATGACTCTATATCTTAATAATGATAATGATAAGAGCATCACAGCACAGTGTGCACGCCTGTAATCCTAGCGTTTGAGAAGCAGAGGCTGGAGGTTTGCACATTCTAACCCCACCTGGGCTAGTAGCAAGACCCTGTCTCCAAATACAAAAACAAAAATATTCGTGAGAAAACTGACAGTCACATTCTCCTTGGTAAGAAGGGCGACATTATTGTGCTACTTTGCAAATTTTTTTTACTATCTGGCTTAAAAGAAGACAGCTGAGTTCGAAAACCTGCACCTGCATTTAATTTGTTGCAGCCTCGTATTGATCAGCCTTTGGAAACTCCAGCGTGCACTCAGGGCACGCGAACAGGAAGACAAATGGCAGCTTAGACTCATTAGGAAAGCAGCTTGGACCCCACGACCCTGCGGAGTCAGAAGCGCGGGTCCCCTCGTGGCGAGCTGAGCTCTGGCTCGGATCCTCCTCCCTTGGCTAGAAACGGAATTAAATGCCTCGGTGAGATGCCTTCACCGAGGGTTTGCACCCAGTGCCTCCCGCGTTTCCCGCTGTTCCACTCGTCCCTCCACGACAGCGCTCGGGTTCGGCGACTTTGGTGCGCAGGACGTCTTTCCTGTCATCTTCTCTTCAGCTGGAGACTGTATCCGAGCAGCAGGGAGAAGGAAGCCCAGCAGGGCCGAGGCGGCCTCAAGGTGACCTGCCTCCATGTCCCGGGCAGTGGAAGGTGTGCACCCTGCCCCCACCGCACGCCCGCGGCTTCTCGGGATTTCTCAACATTCTTTTCCCTGAAGCCCGTGAAATATTTGTAAAGATTTTATTTTGCCTGTTTGTTTGTTTGTTTGTTTATGGTTTTTCAAGACAGGGTTTCTCTGTGTAGGCTGTCCTGGAACTCACTCTGTAGACCAGGCTGGCCTTGAACTCAGAGATCTGTCTGCCTCTGCCTCCCTAGTACTAAGATTAATTGCGTGCGCCACCACCGCCCTGTGTTTACTTTTATTTCTGTGTTCGTGTGTGTTTATTACACACACACACACACACACACACACACACACACATCAGTTCCCAGGAACTGGAGTCAAAGGCGGTGGTGAGCGCCCCAGTGGGTGCTGGGAGCTGAACCGCTGCCCTCTGCAGGAGCAGCAAGTCTTTGAACTGCAGATACATCTCTCCAAACCCTGAAACTTGTCTTTAATGGTTTGGGAAAATCTCCATCTTCCTCAGACCCACTGACCTTAGTTTGACTCTATCGATGTCATGAGCATTCTCCAATTTTCCCCTCGTTAGTGATAGATACATTAGGGATTTTCCTTATAAATTGTCTTAAATTTGAAATTGGAACGCACCTTCAAACCATGGAACAAAACACAACCTTTTGATTTCCCTAATACTTAATTGTATCTTCCTAAGGAGAATATATTTAACAGCAAAACTTTGAGGAAAGAAAGGAAAGCAGGTGGCCATTTCATACTTCAGTGTCTGTGTGCGGGCATCCGGTGCACCATGTAAGGGAGACGGAAGCAGGCTTCAGAGTTGCTGGCAGTGACTAACACTGCCAGTGTCTCAGACAGCTCCTTCCAACGTCTGCACTCGAGGCAGCACAGAGCCTTTCGGAGACAGGGAAAATACATCCCATTGTCCTTAATCACACACATCTCCAGGCTTGCAGATAAACTCCATCATCCAGAGACGGCTCGGATGGACATCGAGTGGCCCACTTCTTCCTCTGTTCCACTGAAGTGGCTTTTTCGTGCTGAGGATCATTCTGGGCACGTCTGTGATGTCCTTGTGTGGACCTCTCCCTGTGGAGCATGCGGATGAGAAACGTGCCTCCCAGTTGCAAAGAGTCGACAGTGTCTCTAGTTCCGGTTTATGGAGGACACTGACTATAGAGAGATTCAGACTAAGAGATCAGCTGGGCAGGGAGGGGATTTGTGGGAAGGGGAAATGTGGCCTGGGCCTTAAAATACCGCGGAACTTTTGAAGAGAATGCAGATGAGAGCCAGCCCCGCTCTGCGCAGCAGCCTGTGCCGGTGCCGCAGCCGGAGTGTGATCCCACTGTCCTGCAGGACCCTAGGGATGGGGAGTCTTACGCCCACGCTGAGATAACGGTGCCCACAGTGTGTTAGAAAGGGGTTACGTCCTCAAAGCCAACTAGTTAGTGGCAGTGTCTGGGCAAAACTCAGTGCAGTGTCCTTAGTTCTGCTCCCTTAACAAAACTCGGCAGCTATCCTCAGCTCAACTCACTAAGCTGAAAACTCAAGTGTCTGGCCAGGCTGTGTTCCTTTGTGGAAGTTCTAGAGGACACTTCTCCCCAAAGCCGCCATTCCCTGGCTCGCTCCCTTCCCTGTCTCCAAAGCTGGCCCACACTTGTCTGACCCCGGCCTCTCTACAGCAGCATCTGTGTTAAGGACACAGTGAGATTGGTGGAGACAGTTTCCTATCTCCGGATGCTCACTGGAAGCCTCTCTACAGTCTCTTTTCCATTGTAAAACAGCATGTTCAAAGCGTTCCAAGGGTTAGGGACTGGGTCATCTTTGGAGGGCCATTATTCTGACTACATCAGGTAGAGCTCATATTGCTGACTGATATTGCCACGGGTTGCGATCATGTTCTTTCTTGGATGGCTGCAAGGGGTTGAAAACTGACCCCAAATGCTGTCTTCACGGGAATTGGCTGGAGCACCAAGGAAAACAGGGACGAGCAGTCATACCCACCCTCTTCTATCTAGCGTCCCCTGTTTTTAAGACTGATCAGGAAGCTAACTTGATAAGGGGAGTTCTGTGTGGCAAAACAGGGCAGAATGGCAGGTTCAAGGGAATGGCGTAGCACTGTAACCAATGAAGACGCCAGTTTCTAGAACTGCATTGTAGACACTCCATCTTACAGTGGGGCTGTGTCTCAGGAATTCTGTTTTAAGTTGAAAATAACCTAAGTGAAAAATGCATTTAATACATGGTTGTTGTCCCTCGAGATGGTATGGATGCTGGGGCCCGGGTAAATCCCTGGGCGTGGCTGAGCCTCTCGTTGCATATCTCTAGCCCAGGAGAGGCATAACATTCAAGAGAGAAGAGTCGCTACTCAGTGAGGATTATTTCCACATCGTCACCCTAAAACTGAAAATGTCTACGTCAAACCAACGTAACTTGGGACGGTCTGTATGTTTAACTGGAAGTTCATAATTCAGATATGTAATGATTTTTTAAAAAACACAGTAAGGAGAAGACAGTCCAAGCTGAGTATGGTGCACATGCCTGAAATCCCAGCTACTCAGGACACTAAGGCGGGAGGGTTACAAGTTCAAGGCTAGCCTGGGCAACTTACTGAGACCTGTCTTAAAATGAAATTTAAAACAAAATGTGGGGAGCTGGGGGTTCAGTGATAGAGCACTTGCCTGGCCTGTAGGAGACCCTGGGTTTGATACCCACAGCCTACGTAAGCCCTTAAGCCAGTAACCCAGCTGCCCATTACCCTGAGCTGTTCCACAGCGTGCGGAATGCATGCTTTTGCACACTGGCAGTTTGCACACAGTAGGTTTGTTGGCAGCAGCACCAGCACAAATAGACGTGGCACACACCACGCTGTGACGTTATGGGACCACAATATCATTAGGCAAAAGGAAACTTTCTTTTTTTATTTTTAAGACTTATTTATTTTGTGTATGAGTGTTCTGCTTGCATGTACACCTGCATGCCAGAAGTGGGCGTCTGGTCCTATTACAGATGATTGTGAGCCACCATCATATGGTTGCTGGGAATTGAACTCAGGACCTCTGGAAGAGCAGCCAGTGCTCCTAACCGCTGAGCCATCTCTCCAGCCCGACAGAAGATTGTAGCAGTACCTCTACCGTGGAAGTCCTTCCAGACCTCAGCAGAGGGAACCACCTCAGAGTCAGTGCCACACTCACAGTGGAACCCTGAGCGCTGAGCTCAGGTGTTTTATTGATTCAGAATTCCTTAGGTGCTCTAATGATACCATGTGCAGGTCATTAGCAATCAAAGCCCCCCCCACACACACACAGAAATCCAACACCTGCAGACAGTGCAGAATGCCCTAGACCTAGGATAGCCCCTCACCCAACAGTGCATGAAACAATTTCAAACATAACTAAAAAAATAAACTTCCCCAATAGGAAATTTTCAATTCCATCACGTTTTCCTGGGACCACTGACGGACGTGCTGCCATCGCCCAGAATGTCGTCACGCGGCACGTGACTGCGTGCAGGGGGGGGCGGGGGCGCTCCTGTGGAGAACTTAAAAACAAAGCAGCAATGGTATCACCATGAAAATCCATGGGCAGAGGGATAGCCAAAAGAACGCCAGCGGCAAAAGTGGACTCATTTGAGCAACAAAAACGAAGTCGGAAGTGTTATATGACACAGGAAACCATTAAAGAGACGGCTAAACGTGAAGAGTACGCGTCCGTCACCCGGAGACTAGCAGCGCCAGCTGTGCACACAGGCCCACGACACCCCGGAATCACAACCGGAAGTATGAAGTAAATACCCCGGGCAGCGATTTCACCTTTAATGAATGTGTAAACCGACAGAGGAGATGGCAGGGCCTCTCTGCGGAAGAACTCCGGATACCGTAGGGACAGGACACGGCTTTCTCCCGGGCGTGGTGGCTCTTCTGTAACCCCAAATTAGGGAGGTGGAGATGGGGATCAGGTGTTGAAGGCCGTCATAAACTATTTGCCCGTGTGAGACCTCCAATTAGTATGAGTGGGCTTCCGAAGGGGCCGTGTGGGCCGCGAGTATGGCTCAGTGGCCGGGTGCTTTCTGAGCATGCTCAGTCAAGACCACGAGTTTGGTTCCTAGCGCCACCTCCACACCAGAACTGCAGAAAACTATTCAGAGTCCAAAGTTTCCTTCCTAGGCGCCGGGGCTTGAGCTGAGCCCTGCTGATGCACCAGCACTAAGCCACCCACCAAGCCTAGGAAGTTCAAGGAGACATTAAGCTACCCGAAACTTCTTTTACAAAAATCTATGCACATTTGAAAAAAAATAAAATGTGATATTGTCCAGCTCCAGAAATACCACTTTTCATAACTTGTAAATTAAAATAGTCCCAAAGCATGCAAAAGAATGTTAAAGCATATGATACACAACAGATAACCTGTCTACATGGCTGAGCACTGTCCCGGGAGGAGTGGTCTCCTGACGGTGTGCATGACCTTCCGGAGGTGTGGCCAGGACTTGTGAATGCTCAGGTTCTACCAGTAGCCCCATTACACAGGCCAGCAGAGATGGGACAGGCTTGGTTTGATTTGGTTTGTATTCTTGTCTTTTTCTCCCTCAGGGCTGAGAGTAGATCTGGGGTCTTATATATGATAGATAAGAATGCTCCCACTGAGATATATCCAGCCCAGTTTGGTTTGTAATTCTATTATTTTATTCAGTTTGAGACAAGTCACCCTGGCTGTCCTGGAACTTTCTATGCAGACCTGGCTGGTCTTGAACTCACAGAGATCCGACTGCCTCTGCCTCCCAAGTGCTGGGATTAAATGTGGTAACAGTTGGTTTGTAATGCTAGTTAAAAATAAAATACATGCTCTTAATAAGAAAACGCTGCACCGCCACCCCTGAGCAGTCGTCCTGCGTGGGCCCAGCCTAGTAAACCCTTTAGAAAGCATGTCACACGGGAGAGCTTTGGGATGGGTTGGTTTAAAAAAGGATTTCCAGCGGAGTGGCATTTGTCATGGGGAGATCCCTTGATACTGTCTTTGAAGAAAAGGGACCACGTTGCAAAGAATCCAACCACCCAAAGAACACGAAGAAGCCGTACCTCGAGTGTGGCGGGCTAGCGATGCCTGATTTCAGCCGTGAGAGCTCCTTGGGCGGGAAACCCAGAAACTCTCCAACATGGACGCTGTGCAGCAGCAGGTGTGCAGGGACAGTAATGGTGTATTTAGGTCACGGGCGCTGTGCGGCCTTTAAACCCGTGAAGGGGTTATGACACAGCACCTGTGTGCCGTCCTGAGCGGAAGGGCTACTCCAGAGACACTGCGCCCTCCCTCTGGCTGCCAGTTAACTCGGTGGATCTCAGGGACTGCAATTTCCTCAGGAATCTCAAGCTAGGGAGGAACTTGTCTCCCAGGAAGGGATTCTTAAGTTCTGACATGTCAGACCTCCTAGCAGGAGGGCCTGGAGTCTGGACAACGATGATGGCGGGACCATACCTCGACCAGAACTGCCTAGTCGTGCATACTCCCACCTCCATTTAAGCTACACCTCATGCCAGGATCCCCACACGAGGTTAGGTGCACAGGGTGGAGGGGTGGGGTCACTAGACATTTCTATGTGTTCCTCTTCCCAAATGGCCATGTTGAGTAAGTCTGCTTTCTCTGCGTGGCTGTTAATTGGCTTCTTGGGGACAAGTGGCTTGTCAGGGTTGCCAGGGCCCAGGTTTCCACTCCCTACAATTCCAGTAACAACTGGGAGGCTGAGGCAGGAGGATCACTTGTTTGAAACAAGCCTGGGCTACACAGTGATACCCTGTGTCATAAACCAAGACATAGCTGCCTGTGGTCCCCAGAGGGACAAGGAGTCCTGGCCACTGTGGGACAGGGGACCTGACATGTAGACAGACTAGGTGTTTGCGGCGGCAGGAAAGGCCGGGAACTGCTGTCACCCAAGACCTAATGGTGGCGTGGCACGTGGCAGCAGGACATTTCGGTTGTTGATCGGCACGTCTTTGCAGCTAGAGTTTGTTTGGGAGGGAACGGGGATGTGGCCTTGCTTGACGTCCCAGGAGCATGCATTTTGGTTTTGATGGAAAGTAAATCTCTACACTGGGTCACAACCTGCTTTACACCTCTCTTCCCCCTGCCAGTAGCTCCAGCTGCGCACACCCTGGCCTCCATGTTCTAGGTGGTCTCTCCTCCCTTCCCACCAGGTCCTCCCTTGCACTTCACAGTACTTGTTCTTCAAAGAACATATTTCTTTTATTATTCTTCTTTACAATCTCGTACATATTTTGTGTATTTTGGTCATTTTATCACCATTACCCACTCCCAGCCCCTTCTCATGTCCCTTCTTCCCAACAAGCCCCCTCCTGTTTTCCTATCGTGTGTGTGTGTGTGGGGGCTGACTCTTACTGAGTTTAATTAGGGTTGCTTGCATGAAGGAGGGTGGGGGGTTATTTACCACACGTGGCTACATCCCTGAAGAAAAGGACCGGGAAGGTGAGCTGCAGGACTCAAAACCTAGGGTTAGATTTTGTGGTTGGAGGAATGTCAACCAATGAAACAACAGCTTGGTGGAAAGAAACAGAACGGGCTGATGGATCCTTACAGCCTTCCACAGCTGGTCTGGATGGAGAGCTGGCTCTGTCTTTGGAAACGGGAAATGGGGACGGGTCTCCCTTCTGTACTCCGTGGGCACCGAGCACGTGGCACTGACGCTCTGCGGGGGGCTGTACACTCAGCATCCTCACATCCCGCCACTTTGCTGAGAACGTGAAGGGGGCAGTGGCATTTTTTAGTATTTCTGCATTTTTCTTAGCAGGAAATGTTTTTAAGGGTTAAAAACATTTAAGGTTGGGGGGTTAATCTAATTTCCTTTAGGGAGAGGTTAGTAACTGACCCCAGGGTCCCATGAATACTTCATTGCACTGCCACTGAGACACACCCCTAGCCTAGGTTAGCTTTTAAACAAGGTTTGGGGAGCCTAGCGGGGGTTTGGAGAGATTTGGGGCCTGGGAGGCGGGTGAGACTGGCTTCTTTGGATAACTCTGAGTCATACCAGAAGAGTGCTGGGGTCTGCCTGTCAGTCACTTCCACATCACCCAGAAGGATGCTGGGGTCTCAGGTAAGGTGCCCCATTCCCCACATTGGTGACAGGCCTTGTTATAGGTGAGGCCTGGGTAGAGTTCAAGGTGGAGGCTGGAGCCTCAGGAAGCAGTCCAGGATTCCTCTATGGCTGCTCCCTCTGCCTCTCCAAGGTCCTCCTTCACTACCTGTAACTGAGCACCAGAGCCGCTGAGGAGAGCCTCCACTCTAAGCCATAAAGAAACAATTAGGCACAGTTAATGACCCATAATTTGTTATTCCTATGTTCTGTTCCCAAGGGTTCTGTTCCCTCCTAAGTTATTGCCAGGAAGAAACATAAAACTGCACATAAAACTGTGTATTTCATAGAAACAAAGGAAGCATCTTTTTTCCCTGTCTCCCTGTGATTAAAAGCTGTGGCTCTCCCCAGCTGGAAACGATGCTGCTTCTCACAGATGGGACAGACTATCACTCACTGGCTCCGACCATTGCGGTGCAGACATATATATAGGGACAACCACAAAATTTGTGGGCCTGTGCAAAACACGTGGGGCCTCTTGTTGAATGTTAGGCCTGCAGCACAGGCACACGGAGCCCAGGGCAGGGCCCCTAGCACTGCAGAGAGTGCGGCCTGCAAAGCCAGTGCTGCTGGTGCAGAAAGAACAAGGCCTCACAGTGGGCTCCTCTTGTGGCAGGGCCTCTGCAGACGAGGAGGAGGGAGCCCAGGAAGATGAGAATGAGCCGGCCAGGGGCACTGTTTCCAAGGAGGAGGGTGGAGCGGTAAACTAGTCATTTTTCGTGTGTCTGTGACAAAATGCTTGGCAAGAGATAAGTAAGGAAGAAAGAGTTTATCCTCACCCGGGTTTGACGGCACACAACCCGTTACAGCACATGGCGGTAACAGTGAGACCACACTTCACCATCTGCAGACAGGAGGCAGAGAGGGGTGCTGGTGCTCCGCCCACTTTCTCCTTTTTGTTTAGAGACCCCTGCCCATATCTGGGCTGGTCTTCACGCCTTGGTTAACCCGGTAGACAAACTTCCTTATAGACACTCCCAGAGCTTTGTCTCTAGGGTGAGTCTGGGTCCTGCTAGGGTGATAGTCAATATGGACCATCACGGGTGACTAAAAACACTAACAGGCTTGGCAACCTCTCTGAGATTCAGTTCTTCTGAAGTGGGAACAATGTCAGTCTTAGAGGGTTGCTGGGAGACCATGATGGCTTTGCACATCCCAGTTCCCTCTTTGGCTCCGGGCCAGAGTGCAGCTCACTTCCTTAGAGACCGCTTTCCCAATTGGCTCTATGCAGTCCCTAGACTACTCTGCAGCATCTTTCTCCCATGTCTTCTCTCAGTGGTCCCTCAGAAGGGCAAGGATCCAGGCTTACCAACCTAACACAGGTCTGACAGAAGCCCGGGCACCTACTGCTATGTGATTGGCAACCCCAGATGTAAGCCAAGGTTCTCATAACGCCAGATAGGCAGCCAAGCCTAAGCTAGCACACCAGCGGTGGTTCCTGGAGTATGAAGCGAGGTCCTTCCTTAGGAAATGGGTCTGGTGTCTCATGCCTGTATACCAGAGCTCAGAAGTGAGTTTAAGGCCAGCCTGGTCTATATATACTAAGTTCCAGGCCATCCTAGACTACAGTGATACCTGTCTCAAACAAACCACACTTCCCCAGAAATCCCACGCCTAGGTTAGGTAAGGTCACCTACAACAGACCTGTCAGAGCCAGAAACTGGGTGCTCCAGTCAGAAGATCTAAGCTCACCAGCGAAGGAAGGAAGGTGCGATTCCCTGGTCCACTGACCCAGAGTTACATGAGTGTTTAGGCTAGCCTCAAACTGGTAACTCCCTGTGCTGACTAGTTTTCTGTCAGCTTAACACAAGCTAGAGTCATCTCAGAGGAGGGGCCTCAAGTGAGGAAATGCCTCTGACCTCCACACATGTGCCGTGGCACATGCCATATACGTGTGTTTATGTATGTGTGTGTGTGTGTGTATATATATACACACACACACACACACACATAGGCACATAATGAACAAATAAATGTTACAAATGTAATCACAACCTAGGGACTGGAAAGATGGCTCAGTGGTTAAGAATGCTTCCTGCTCTTTGGTTGTTTAAAACAAGTAGGCGCTATATATATATACAGTAGGGCAGTGGTGGCACACGCAATCCCAACACTTAGGAGGCAGAAACAGATGGATCTCTGATTTCAAGGCTGGATACAAGGCTCTGCTCTTTATCCGCTGGATGGCCTTGCACATGGGGCTTCACAGTTCTACAGGCTCCATAGCCTTTCTTTCAGACAGAAATAGAACAGTGTCTCCTTTGCTAGGGGACAAGATTCATGGGAAGTACTTCCACTGCACTGACCTGGAGTAAGCCTTAACTGGTGGCCATGTCCGTTCGTCTTCTGTTAGGTACAGGAGGGAGATCCTTGGCTGCCTCTCCTCACTCACTAATCCTGTTCCCTGGCTCAGCTCTCACACCTGCATCCTGCCCAAACTCACGCTGGCCTATTCTGGCTTGGCATTTCCATGGGCTTCCTTCTTCCTCTGAGCCGTTCCTGCAGTGTGGGGCGGAGGCTGAAGAAATGGCTCAACTGAAGAGCACTGGCTGCTCGTCCAGAGAATCAATCCCCAGCACATGCACAGCTGCTGACAAGCGTCTGGAACTCCAGTCTCAGGGGATCTGATGCCCTTTTCTGGCTTCTGAAGGAACCAGGCATGCACACGGCACACTGACATACATGCATTTATACACACTAAATAATGAAAAATAAGTTCAGGGGGCAGGAGAGATGGCTCAATGGGTTAGAGCACTGACTGTTCTTCCAAAGGACCTGGGTTTGATTCCCAGAACCCACATGCTGGTTCACAATCATGTTAACTCCAGTTCCAGGGGATTCGAAGCCCTTCTGACTCCTGCAGGCACCAGGCATGCTTGCGGTGCACAGTCACACATGCAAAATATTCATACACATAAAATTAAAAAAACATAAAACTTAGTTTAGAATACTTTTCATTCATTCATTCATTCATTTTATATGCCTGAGTGTATGTATATGCACCATGGTTGTGCAGTGCCTGAGGAGGCCAGAAGGCACCCCGGCCCTGGAGTTACAGGCAGTTGTGAGCCACTGATGAGGGTGCTGGCAGCTGAACCCAGATCCTCTGAAAGAACAACTAGTACTCTTAATCACTGAGTCATGTCTCCAGCTCCCTAACTCTTGCTTTTATTTTTATTTATTATTATTATTATTATTATTATTATTAAGACAATGTTTCTCTGTTGTAACTCTGGCTGTCCTGGAACTCACTCTGTAGACCAGGCTGGCTTAGAACTCACAGAGATCCGCCTGCCTCTAGTGCTGGGATTAAAGGCGTGTGCCACCAACACCCAGCAATTCGTTTTTAAATATTTTTTTTAATCCTTTGAAAATTTCATAATGTATGCAATGTATTTTGATTGTATTCAGCCTCTTTTTCTCCTAACTCCTCCCAGATCCACCTCAGCTCTCTATTCTCCCTTCCCAACTTTACAGCCCTGCTCTCTTTATAAGCCAACGAATTCAATTTGCACAGCTCATGTATTGGAGCATGGTCAGTCTACTAAGGACCATAGCCCTGAAGAAAGCTCTTTCCCTTAGCATTCATCAACTGTCAATAGCTCTTAGCTAGGCTGGAAGTAATATTTTGTTAAGTTTCAAAACTAGAATTTGCAGAGTTACCTTTTTCATGATTTTTTTTAGCATTTTCTATGTTTGTGTGTTTATATAGAAGTGGGCGCTCCAGCCATGCATCCGTGAATAGTATGTTCAGACGGAATAGCTGGTTCTCAGTCCACCACGTGGGTTCTGGGGAAACAAACTCAGGCTGTCAGGCTTAGCAATGAGTGTCCTTACCAGCTGAGACATTTTGCTGGTTCCTGCACCTTTTTATGAGGGGGGTGAAACTCTGGTCTCCCTTTTAACTGGTTGACTCTGAGAAAACTTTTCAGGTTCCGCTTATGTTTAGTTAATAAGTCTTTCAATATATTTGTTTAGCTGATATTTCATAGAATGTAACATATTTTTGAGGACAAAAAATGCCAGAGACAAAACGGCATGCCATCTTACGGAGCAGCAAGACAGGGAGCACCTGAGTCACCAATGAAGCCTGGACAGAGCCTCAGCCTCCGATCACATGTTAAATCAATCAGTTACAGGGTATTTTCACAGCTGATGAGCACCAAGTCCCATGGCTGGGGCCTTAGCTAGGGTCCCCATAATGGAGGGTGGGTGACAGTCAGGATGAAGGGATAGTGGGGGCTGCAGCAGACACTGAGGCTCTTGCCTTCAGCCCTCGTGGGGACCTCAGGCATTCTGATTGGCCAGTCTACCTGGAAGGCACAGAATGGGCAAAGCACTTGGAATGTCCTCCTGATCGGTCCTTTGCCAGCCCCTTGGCATCACACAGAGTCCTGTGAAGCAGCTTTACCTTCTGGGACTCACTGCCACCTGCTCTGGGTCAGAAATGCAGCCACGCTTCCTAATCAGGCCAAATGGGGGGGTTTCCCCAGGCCCAGGGAACTAGAAGGCAAACTTCCTGAGGTTGTTGAGAAGCATACAAACTGGTATCATGTTGGCCAAACCAGATGCTGCAGGCAGAGCACAGAGGCTGGGCTAGTAGAGGTCTAGTCCCAGGAGGGTGAGGCATAGCATAAGCATGGTGGAGGGAGGGTGTGTGTGTGTGTGTGTGTGTGTGTGTGTGAGTGTGTGCGCGTGCGCGCACGCACACGGGCGCGTGCACTTGATACAGCTGAGGAAAGGGCTTCCAATGAACCACTGGAAGAGGTTCATATGGGACTGTGGTTCCTAACAGGCTCCCATTTTGAGAACTCTTTTGGAGGGGGTCACTGAACCGTACCAATGCTAACAAGCGCCTCACCCTGAGCTGCTCTCAGCCTGAGTGCTCAGTCTTCCAGGAAGGAAGGGTGACAGGAGGTCAGAGAGCTTGGGACTTCAGGACTCCTGTGCCCAGGGAGCTGCAGGAGCAGAAGCACCCACAGAGGTGCTCTGTAAGTTTAAGAAGGCCAGAGAGGCGGCCCCTGGGGACACGAGCACACAGCCCAGGGGTCAGGACCCAATGAAGGAAGAGCGTGGCCCTTTTTTTTTTAAATGAAGGGAAGACACACAGAGTCCTGGAGGCAGGGGAGGAGCAAAGTCAAGTGAGAGAAGAGCCCCACGCCATCTGGTTACATTATCTGTCACTACTGAACTATTCTGTGCCCTACCCTTGAAGTGGTAAGGTTTCCAATAGAGAAGCCGGTACAGGGTTTGGCAGCAAGGCTTCTTGTCACCTATCAGAACGGCACAGCTAGTGAAGGTACTGTCACCAAGCTGGACGACTTGATGTTGATCCCCAGATCCCACATGCTATGGTGGAGAGAACCGATGGCTACAGGTTGTCCCTCTGCCCTCTGCACGTGTGCCATGGCACACGCCGTATGCATGTAGGCACATAATGAACAAATAAATGTTACAAATGTAATCACGACCTAGGGACTGGAAAGATGGCTCAGTGGTTAAGAATGCTTACTGCTCTTTGGTTGTTGAAAAACAAGTCAAGTAGGTGCTTAAAATAAAATATATATATAATTTGCAGGGCAGTGGCGGCACACGCCTTTAATCCCAACACTTGGGAGGCAGAAGCAGATGGATCTCTGATTTCAAAGCCAGCCTGGTCTACAGAGCTAGATCCAGGACAGCCAGGGCTAATCAGAGAAACTGTCCCGAAACAAAACAACAAAAAGCAAACAACACAAAACCATTCAAGGGCTGCTTTTCAGCCCTTATCCGCTGTGTACCAGGTATGAAACACCAGAGTTCTACATACTCAAGTGTCCTGAGAAAGCCTCCGGCACTCAGCGCCACTAGGCTCAGCGGACAGTCTTAGACCAGCATCCTATCAGTCAGAGGCCTTGCAAAGGCTCCAGCTGACACGCGTGTCAGTCTTTGGTAATAAGCTCCTGTCTGAGGGAAGGGGGCAGGGAGACTCTCAGGCCAGCAGCAGTGCTAACTACCATGAACGTGCAGTTGGTCCCTTATGGTGCCCGAGTGCTCTGCCCTCTTTCAGTATGGAAGACCTCAGAGCAAAATCATTAAGGAAATGGTTCAGAGTGCTTGGGCGTCTTGGGAAGCCCCTTTGCCAAGGTCCTCAGTTGAAATGTGTCATTTTCCTTTGCCAAGAGTCAAATTCCCAGCAGCTCCTTAAACCGTTCCCATGCAAGGGGGAAAAGGACAAGGAGAGTTTAAACTACAGGGCAAAGAATTAGAACTCGTTAGCAGATGCCACAGTGCGGACACTCAACTTTATTTACTTTATCTATATATTTAACAATTCTAAAGTATTTACTTCTTGCTTTGACAAAAAAAAAAAATGAAAAATATAGGAGCACTGACTCCTCTTTAGGAGAAAAGGGTTATATGTACAGCTACGGAGAGTTACGGTTCCTCCTTTACATACAAAGGAAATATTAATAAAAAAGTGCTTCATTGATCAAAAAGGGCTAAAAGCTGCAAGCATTTATTCACACTGTACAACAGACCCAAGAAACCCGTATCACAACCTCTTGGCACCTGTCACTAGGAACTGCACAATCTTCAACCGTGCCAACCTTCCCCACCCACACCCCAGACCACAGCGAGCGTGGAGAACTTCACCCTGTTCCAGTAAACCTGACCTCTGCTGCAGGAGCGGGCAACACCCAACACCCTGGCCTCGCTTCAGCCGACAGTGCTAGGGAAGGCTGCTGGGCTTCTCACACCCACACTCAGGAGCATGCAGAACCACTTCCTGAGATACAGAACGCCCATGGCCAGGTAACAGCTTCCAAAGGGGAGGGGCATGGACACAGCTAGAATGAGGCGTCCCCTCAATCTCACCCAGCCCACACACTACAATCTGCTGTTACCAGTTTGCAGCTTTTAGCAGAGCCAAACATGGCCCTTCTTGTGAAGTGGGGGGTGGGGTCAGGCACAAACATAGATGCCAACAATTCAAAGCACAAACTGAAACTACTCTCCATCCTTCCCACACACACCTCCACCACAGATAACTATTGGTTTAAGGCTCTTTTTTTGGACCACATCAAAGCACACTGAGGAAAGGTACCCCAGATCTCCTCCAGGCCATGTCATTTTCTAAGAACCTTGCAATCATCACATGGCTCTTCACTGGTAGCAGAAGTGAGGCATGTGCCCACTCCAGCAGCCAGAAGCAGGACAGGACAGGACACCCTGGGTCCTTCCTGCTGCCCCAGAAGTGGGGAGAGGAAGGCTGATTGTGTGGAGCTTCATAACCGCGGGGATTCTGTCCCTCAAGGGGAGATCATGATTGGTTTGTGTTGGGAACGGGGTACTTGTGGAACCCTGAGTCTGGATTTCCCTGTGTTGGCTGAGGAAGAGATTGTTTGTGGGACCAAGCCCCAGAGGGGACTCCCAGGTGTCTAGCTCAGTGTAGGCCTTGACCACAGCAGCAGGAGATTGCGTTCTGACCAGTCTGCACCTTTAAGTCTGGAAGCCCAAGGAGGCAAAGGGAGCCCTACCAATCTGGTCAAGCTGAAGATAGGATCCATGTCAGCCACCCAGCCCCTCAGTAACTCAAAAGAAGCACATAGCTCCCCTTTCCAAGCGAGGCCTAAGGAGCAGCTCTCACTGTGTACCCCTCCTCCCAGTGTCACCCTGTTCTTATCTGGGAGTTAGGATGGCCCTACCCTCTCGAGAAAAGTGCTCCAGCCTCCCAGAAGCAAAGGTTTACCCGTCAGCTCTGACACGGCTATGATGTGATAAATGTCACTAACGCTGACCTTCTGTCCTGCTGTCTCAAGCCTTCACTCTGGCTCCTCCCACTGGGGGGCATTGAGTCACCCCAGCATGCAGCCCAGCAGTTACAGGGGCCTGGAACCTCTGGGCTTCATTAAAAAAAAGTTAAGACAACTGGGGGGCATTTTCTCAGAAGGCAGAGGGAGCATGGAAAGGAAGGAAAGATGAAACAAAAGTCAATTTACAATCCAGTGGTGCGTCCCGAGCTGTACAGGCTGCTCCGCGCCCCCTGCAAGTGTGCGGGCCTCTCGGACTGCCCCAGCTGAGGCTGAGCCTGCTGAAGGGACTGCCCCGGCCGCGGTCCACCCAGCCCACTGGGCTTCAGTTGGAAGTGGCAGCAATAGATGTGTCCAGTTCCAGGTCGATGCTGGCGCTTGTGGGGTGGAGGCTGCTGTAGCAAGACTTGCACACTCGACTGGGTTCAAAGAGCTGCTGGCTAGGAACCGGAGCCTTCTGGTTACAACAACTGGAGCAGAATACGTTCCCACAATTCCTTGAGACATGAAGAAATAAAACAGCATTAGTTTCAGCTGGTAGGTTTTTGTCAGGGGAAAAAAACCTTTAGAAAGCAGCACGTGGTATATACAGTCTGGTTGTGCTAGAAACATGTTCATTTCTCTAGCCCTGGCTGGGAAGGAGCTGAGTGAGAAGACAAGTCTACCTAGTGGAGTCACTTCCACCTCAGGCCAAGGATGGCATGCACTGCCTCACCACTCGGGCATTAAGGCTGTCAGACGCACAGGGAGACGCTCAGGAGAGCCTTTCTGGGCAGATGTCCGAGCACTGGAGCAGCTGCCAGCTCAGTGCTGAGTCTCGACTGGGGATGTACGCAGTGGCCACACCAGCCTTGGCACTTGTCATCTGGGTAGCTTGAGGTTATAAGGAGGCCAAAGTCAAATGGCCTGTGGGCCCCACAAGGAAAAGAAACAACAACACTACCCAGCTGGGGATGAGGAACCTTGTCTAATGACCACTGCCTCAGAGGCAAGCTGGATGTAGACTGCTGTTGGCAGCATGCAAAGCCAGAGTCACGGCAGCACATGACACATGCGCAGCGTGAAAGGGAGAGAAGGACAAGGCCACGGAGAAACACATGCACAGTACATCCCTACTAGACAGTGGTCAGTCGCCTACGGCTCACTGCCCCACCCATGTACCTCCAGGGACACTCAACGATACCCAAAGGCCATACTGCACCCATGCTCCAGGCTCCCTCTCCTTTCCGCCAAGATCCCTACATCGCTGCATCTGTGAGCAGTCTGCACAGCCAGACCAACGCCCATCGCACAGGAAAGGTAAGCAGCAGAGGGTAAGACCTGTCTGCCTCACAATCCTACATTCGCTGAGTACTGAGCACAAACCAACACTAGCCAGTCAGCACAGGAAACTCCAACGCACCTGACACAGCTCTCAGAGTTAATTAAGAAGTTCACTGGAAAGCTTCCTCCATGCTACCTTCTCAGCCACACTCAGAATGCACACCACACTGAGTGGTTAAGGACCACTCAGGCCCAGGGGGAGCAGACATGGAAGGCCACATGTGACAAAGCAACATGTGGACGGGAAGGTGGGACACAGGGCAGGACAGGGGACCGGGACACAATCCTCCATTTCTAGAACGTAGGGAGCACTTTATAACTTTCTAAGAAGCATGCGTCATCAAGAACCTGTGGTTACACGAGAAGTCTTCTGAATGCCTGTACTTGTTTAACATACCTGCTGAAGTTCAGCCTAAAAGCCTGACATGAACTTGATCAATTAAGCTTTTTTATCTGACTTCCTCTCAGAGACCCTGAAGGACCCAAGTGGAGTCTTCCACGATAAGTAATTCTCTGGAAAGCCCATGTCTGTTCATTTCTGTCTATAAAATCCAAACAAGAAGGTGATGCCGTTTGACTTGAATGCTACTTGCAGCATTCTGGCACCAAGGAATGACTGACCCCTCTCCAACACAAAAAGTCCTGAAGCCCACTGGCTCCCCCGAAAGGTCAGCCCTGCAGGCACCACTTCTCATCAGGAGTGCAAAGGCCCAGCTGGTCTGTACAGCCCAGAGCGGAGCTCAAAGCTGCTGCACACGCCCCTGCAGCCTCTTTCATCAGCTGCTACGGATCCCCCACGCCCATCTGCCTGCCTGTGCTTGCCCTTACGAGGCTCCAGCCCAATGAGTGCAGAGAGGGGAATGGCAGCATTAGTGTGGAGAAGTTATTGTGGGTGTACAGACATCACAGACAAGTTGTTGCAAATGCTCACCACGTTTGATCAACACGGTCAGTGTCCCTGCAAGGAGGGGAGAAAGAGCTCAGAGAAGCCATTTGGCCAAGGGGGTGCAGGGTTGGGGAGACCCATGGTCCTGAGAGTGTCATCTATCTACAAAGAGATTTTTCCATTACTTTCAATCCAGGCTCACTTCTACATGTGGGCCAGTGTATGAGTTTGATAAACTTCCTATATAAAGAACACTGAACATCTGCCAGACAGTGACCACCCCAGCGAGGGCAGAGCAGCCTTAGTGACTGACTCACTGCCCAACCCAGGAGAAAGAAGTTGGGAGCAGCAAGGATTGGAGACTGCCCTCAGCTGTGTCTACTATCCCCAGCTGCTCAGCAGTAGCACAGGGGGCAGGGAACAGGAAAGAGTAGGAAAACCAAGCTCCTGTCCACAGCTAGAACACTGTTTTTGCTCACAGTAGCCATGCTTAGTTTTATGCTAGGAATAAGAAATTATGATCTGCATGGTAGTTGCTACCCCACCAATCTGGGAAACAAAAAAATTATGTCCACATTTCAAAATTTAATAACGATCATTGAATTGGAACAGTGTTCCCAAATACAGTTCTGGAAGAACCAACCTCAGAGGCACAGAAATGTGACCCCAACAGCAGCTCACACAGAACACTGCTGGTAAGATGCCAGAGTTGAGCCTCCATAACCCATCCCACCCTAAAAGCCACCCGAATGGCACCTGCAGTGGTGCTTCCTGCTGGCGAGCCAGAAGGCACTGTCACAGGCATAGCAGTGGGCAGCCAGGTGGTCAGGTAGCCAGCGGGTCATCTGTAAAACACACAAGACCAGGTTAGTGACAGGAGGTGGGCCAGTCAGCTCAAGTCAACAGAGCCACACAAGGGGGAGCAAGAGTCAATAGACTACATGGGCTCCAATGGTACCTGCCCAGCAGGCCCGCTGACAACAGCATAAGAAAGGTGTCCGAATTGTTTGCCTGGAGGGGACTCCAATCCCCCGAGACAATGTGGCAGCAGCGGCTTCCTGGGCTGCCATGAGAGCTGACAGAGGCAATGGAGAGAGAGAGAGGGCCAGCTCACTGAGTGTCCCTGGCTTAGAACTGATAGATGTGGGTCCCAGAAGCTGAGATGCAGAGGCTGAAGACTGTCTACTATGCGTTGCTTCCTTGGTGGGGTATGGGGCAGGGCTGGGAGTGGAGAAGAACTGTAGGCCACCTGTACGGATGGCACGCAGAGCAGGGGCTGAGCCTGTACCTCTGTGTCCTGTTTATCCACCTGCTCCCAGCTGGCTTCAGAGAAAATCTCTGTGCTGCAGCGAGACAAACAGTTCTGATCCAGATTGCTTTCCGAGTCGGGGATTGAAGTCTGTTGGCAAACAAACACAGCTGAACAGAATGAACCTGTCTCTGCCAAAGAAAGAATGGAGCACTGGGGTCTATGGGCCTGAGTGCTAAGGTGCCAAAGGTGCAGCTACATCA
This sequence comes from Cricetomys ansorgei, assembly GCA_026225945.1. NCBI lineage: Eukaryota > Metazoa > Chordata > Mammalia > Rodentia > Nesomyidae > Cricetomys > Cricetomys ansorgei. The sequence goes on along the minus strand of JAMJFZ010000435.1, from coordinate 25,405,959 downwards.
ACCACTGAGACTTGGGCTGACCAAGTGCAGAAGGGGCTGAGCTCAGAAGGTTTTGTGAAGTGACTGAAAGACGGGCCTAAGGGTCCAGGAAAGCAAGTGAAGTGTTGGGGGTGGGGGTAGGGGGTAACGACATGACTCCCTGTGTCAACTGTTCTAGTAAGCCTGATGATCCAGACCAGCACTTAATGAAAACAAAGATTGCAGTGGGCGTGTCCTCCTTTTTCTGAAGGACTCTTTGGACAACGACAAACCATTGTTAATTATAATTAGTATGAAGAAAAAACTGAAAGTTCCTTTGGTTGGAAAGTCAGTGGATCTGGGATGATTACTCCAGAAGCTGCCTAACACTTGTAATGTCAGGGCCATCAAAAAAGCCCCTCCAGGAGCCCAGAAACCCTGTGCCCTCATTTCTAGCCACCAAGCCTCACCAGCACTAAGCCCTCAACAATGCTTTAAAAAAAAAAAAAAAAAAATCAAAAACCCCTTCCCTCCATTTCTCCTGCCAGCACCCTGCCACAAAATGGGTACAAACACTTGGTCAAAATGAGCAAAGCTCTCAAAGCTCCCCAAGGCTGGGAAACCGGGCAGCTTACTAGTGGCTAAGGCAGGACACTTTAGCGTAACAGGATCAGCATGCTCTATAAATGCCATTTAGAACAGGCATGCAAAGCCTGCCCATTATTTGTATTTGGGGGTGGGTGAACTGAGACAGGGTCTCACACCGTAACCCAGGTTAGCCTGAAACTCACTATACAGCTCAAGCTGATCTCAAACCTGCGGAAACGCTCTGCCTCAGCCTCCCAAGTGCTTGATTACAGGTAGGTGCCAAAAAGGCTGGCTGACACAGGACCCTCTCTGAAGAGATCTGATCCCCATCTCATGCACCAACTCCCTCCCTTTCTCTTAACTGCCAAGGAGGGAACAGAAAACCAGCACAGCAGAAAAGAGGCAGATTGCTGTCTCCACAGCCAAGACTAATTTCCATACAATCTCTCTCAACATGGCAATTTAAGACCTTTCTAATCCTTTCAGAAATCTGTTCCAATAACCATGCATAGGGTGCAAAGGGCTCCCGGCCTCCGTGTGCCATCTCCACCGAAAGCTTCAAAGGAATCATGACCTAACTTACCACTTCATCTCCAAAGTCCCCATTGAAGCGCAGAGAGCTGGTCAAGTACTGGCTCTCCAGGCGACTCTTCAGCTCCTGGACTTGTTTCTTCAAGGTCTCCACTTCCTGCTGGTGGCCAGACTCTATCTGACGCAGGCGCTGCTGGATTGTGTCCGTGTACACAGGCATGCCATCATCATCTAGGTGGCTGCGGGAAGGCTGGTCAGGGCTGCTGGTAGTAGATGGCCTCCCTGAGTGGCTGTTCAGCCACTTATGGTGCAAGTTCCTCGAGTGTAAGTGGGCAGAGTTGCAGCCTGTGACAGAGAGCTGGTGGCTCAATGAGTCCTTACTCCTCCCAGCCTCCCCGTTGGCACAGTGACCATTGGGTGTAGGGTACTTCTGAAGGGTGCCAAACCCTGCAGGCTGTTCTGAGGCCTTGTTTTCGGTGTCTAGGGCACCGTTGCACACAATTCCCTGTCTACATTTGTCTAAAGGCACGGCACAAGGAGCCCGCATCAGGCTGAGGGTGTTTCCTGGGGATGAAGTCCTATATAGCACAGAGTCCCATTGGGGCTTCTCGGTAGACTTGGGCTCCGGTGCTACAGGAAAAAGCATGTCCTTGCCACTGAATCTACAGCTGCTTGCCAGGCAAGGTCTGTGATGGAGCTGGGGCCCACTCTCTGGCTTCACCTTATCTTCTAGTAACATATGCATGGAGCTGTTTGTGTGTGGTCCTCTTGTCTCGAATGGGACTTGGGAAGGCAGTGGAGAACTAGATTGTGAGGTACCAAGGCCAACCTTTGCGTCTACCAGGACAGCAGGAGCTACCTTCTCCCTGCCCTCTGAAATACTCTCTACTTGAGGCTGCTCTACAGGGACCTCCTCAGAGTCCTCTCCCCTGAGGGGAGCCTGGAGTGAGCTAGAGAGAACACTGTGCCCGTCTTGCTGTTCAGGAACACCCTGTGAGAACAAAGACGGGCTAGGATCTAGATGGCTTCTTGGAGTAGCATCATCCAGCTCTGGTTCCTGGTGAAGTCCCACTGAGCCCTCAGCCGCTATCCTGTTCTCCTTTGCTAAGAGTGCCTCCTCTTTGACCTCTGGCGCCTCAGTGTGCTCCCTGTGGGCAGGCTCTTCTGCCCCACTCTCCTCTTTGGTGGCCTCTTGCAGAATGTTCTCCATCTGCCCCTCGGCCACACCAGCTGCCACAGATAGCTCAGCACCTCCGAGCGGCTTGCTGGGTTTCCGTAGGCTGTCCGCAGCAGGCGCCTCTTCCCCAGAGCCGGCAAAGCTGCTCAGCTCCAGTGAGCGCCCGTGCTCCTGCCACTTCTCATTCAGGCTGGGGTCGCTGCTGCGGCGGCTGGCCAGAGGCGCCGTGTTCTCGCAGGCTGTGGTCAGGTTGTCAAATGATCTAGTCTTGGGTAGCCTAAAAGGAAAGGGTTTGGGGAAAATGAGAGTCTGGGAGGCTATTCAGAGGGCAGTAGGGGACAACAGGCTTTCAATACGTCACCGTTTCACCGCTGGACCATTACAGCCACATGTCGAAAGTGAGGCTGACTCCCAGAGCGGTGAGCCTCCTGCCTCTGCCGGCACTGCCTGCACTGCTCACTGCCAGTCCCCGGCCCCAAATAAGCTAGAGCACACACTATTTCTAAAAGGCACTCTTTCGTTGTTTTCCTTTCTTTTTTGATTTTTGAGACAAGGACACATGTGTCCCAGGTTGGCCTCACACTCTCTATGTAGCCTAAGAATAGCCTTGAACTCCTGGTCCTCTGCCTCTACCACCAATGTGCTGACAGTACAGAAATGTGCCGCCATGCTGGGTTTATGCAGCCCTGGGGCTCAAACCCAGGGCTTCATGTCAGTATTCTATCACCTGAGCTGCTTCAGGCCTCAACAGGCACTCCTCACCGTGCTCTGTGCCTCTTAGGTGGCAAAGTAACGAGCTGGTTCTTCACACTATGTATTTTAAGCTCATTTATTACCCATCACCCTGCCTCCCCCCACCCCCACCCCCTCTGGTTTTTTTGAAACAGGGTTTCTCTGTTGTAACTCTGACTGTCCGGGAACTCACTCTGTAGACCAGGCTGGCCTCGAACTCACAAAGATCTGCCTGCCTCTGCCTCCCGAGTGCTGGGATTAAAGGTGTGCGCCACCACTGCCAGGGTATCACTCTGATCTTAATAAAGCTAATTGAAAACTGCTAATTAATTAGCTTAATAAAGCTAATTGAAAAACAATTTCTCTCATCTTACCACACCTGACTGTAAAGTCTCAGAAAACCAATCAAGACAGGGAGGAAGAAGCAGAGAGTAGCGGGCAGACAAACCAGAGTTACCAAGACCCAACGGGCTCTCCATCACTGAGCCGCTCACTGATGTGGCAGAGTGATGTAACAGTAACAGCTCAACTCCCTTCCAGAAATAAGGCCGCACTATCTTTCCTAAGGTAAACTTCAGCCAGTTCATGCCAGTAAATCCAATACTCACATCACTGCAAGTCTGAGGTCAGCTTGAAGAGGACAGAAGGGAGAGGGAGAGAGGGAGGCAGAAGTGGGGAAAGGAGAGGGAGTGGGGAGGAGGAGGGGAGGAGAGTAAGAGAGAGTACCGCCACATAGGACTTGAGATTCTGGCATCAGCCTGGGCTCACCGGCTCAGGAGGGGGTCATCGGGGCTGGTGCCTGGGGCTGGGTACGGTGCACAGCTGTCATCCGCGGGGGTGGATGGGGATGGGCAGGGAAGGTACACGGCACTCCACAGCATCAGGTTCCGCACGTGGCACACGGGGTATAGCACCTGAGGAAAGTGGAGGACACAGGTTTATGCCGGTCCAGTAAGTCTCTTAGAAATGTCTAGAAATAAAGAGCATGAACAAACACAGCCAGGTGGGCCACTCAGCACAGCTGGTCCCAGATCAACACAGAGGTGGCAGCAGTAAATGAAGGTGTGTCTCTCAAGAGGACAGGCACAGAACCAGGGTTTCTTGTTTGGCAACAGTTTTCACTTAAGAGCCTCTAGTGAGCATGACAATCTAACGGATCCTTTGAAGACTGACTTCTTAATTATCTCAGGTCATCTCTACTGAACGACCGACTTTCAGCAGTCTGATTTACTGCTCTTACTATGTTAAGAAATCATTCCATAGATGGTAAATGTCTGTTTCCTTGAAGCTCAGCTTCAGCAGAAACTGTCAAACCTGTTTTATAGAATCACTTGAATTAATCATGTGAAAATAAAGGAATTGCCCTCCCTTCCTGGCACTTCCCAGCAGGCACAGTGAAGGGAGGACCAGGGAAGCAGCGTCCATCTTTTCTGTTGACTACTTAACCTTAATGAGACGTGTATTAATTGCCCAGCAAAGTAATGTAACCTCTGATGAGCCTAATGCCTCTGATGAGGCTCTGATGAGAGCATCAACAGATTTTGATGCAGACATATGTGCCTCCGTTTCTCAGCTTAGCAGAAAGGATTCTTTTGAGGGAACAAAGTCTTAAAAGTCCTGCCAGCTCTCCATGTGCAAAAAGGAGCGCAGACAGTCACATGCCAACATCAGAAGAGTTCTGTGCTGACACAGCCACTGCAGTGGGTCCCACTGCCTGGCTCACGGGGAGGTACCAGGAGCCTGGCAGCTGACCCTTCTTGGCCATAAAAGGCACCTGAGGAAGAATCTTAGTCCCTTTCCCTCTGCTTAACTGAAACATGCTAGGAATACAGTAAGCTCTGGAGGAGGTATGGACAATGATTCACGTCTAAGGTGGCAAAGTAGAGATGTGCATTACACCATCAACCTGGAACCAGACTGCTCATAGGTAAGCCAGAGGGTTATCACAAAATAGGCTCTGTTTAGACAGAATGGTGGAAAATGGAAAAATGGAACCAGGACCTGAGACAGCAGGCACGTTTCCACAAAAACAGGCAGTACTCTAACCAGCTCCCACATGTGCCCCCAACCCAAATCCCTTCTGCTGATCACAGAGACAGGCGGAAAGGTACATACGGCTTCTGACTGAGATGAATACAGTAGGTTTTTGAAAGCCTTGTTGCCTGCCCGAAGAAGTGACCACACAGAGCACGTCCGTTCCTGAGTCTGCTTTTCCCCTCTCTCCTTGGCGTTGTTGCACAGGAATGTTCCAAAGAGACAGGAATAGGTATGCTGTACCAGTTTCACCTGCACAAGTCCAATGAGGCAGAATCATTCAATGGGGTAAATGGTCTGGGAACAGAGGTCAGTCCAGCTGAACACTTCACCATGCATTCCCAAGAATAGTTCAGCTCACTCAGGGATGGTGTGTGTGTGTGTGTGTGTGTGTGTGTGTGTGTGTGTGTGTGTGTCGGTCCGTCCGTCCATCCGTCCGCGCACGCACACATGCACACGCATGCATGTATAGCCAATATATGACCTCCTCTTCGCAATTACCAACTGCAGGGCCTGACTCCAACCACCAGCACTCCTATGCCAAAGACAAGTTAATACAGGAGACAGAGTGGAGAAACACTGAGCCAGTCAGTAGACATGAGGGTATGGGAGCTGGAGGAGAGGGGAACAGAGGGCTAAAGCAGGAAGAGTACATCTTCTACCGAAGAAGAGGGAGCAGAAAGCATGGCAGACATCATTGGTAGAAGGGCTGGAGGGGAGCATGGCACATTCAGATTGTTTCCATTTCTAACTACTTTTTAGCTGTGAAGTTTAAAACAAACTCTGTGTTTACAGAGGAAAACCTTGTTTCACTGAGTGAAAAACAAAATGCCTGTTAACTGTTGTCACTTTTAAATTAACAGTTCTCCCTATTAAATTTGAAAAATACATTGTTTTGGGTGAAAAAGGCCCACTAACATTGTGCCAACATCCCCCTAAGCATAGGCGGCTCCCAAAATGTAGAATTATTAAGTCAAAACTCACAAGGAATGCTTCATTGAACTCAAAAGAGCAAGGAAACTGCCTCTGAAGCTGATGGACGCAGTCAAGCCACTGCAGAAACACCGGGCAGCGCTCGTTCAGGTCGTCGGAGTTCTCCCCGTGACCACACCGGTCAGCAAACTTATGGCCAAAATCCAGCCACTCCATCTCCACGAGGACTTGGAAACCCTACAGAGGCGCCGGTAAGAGAGCACTCTTTTTTTTTTTTTGGACAGTAATCCTCACCTGTGACACCCTGAGCTTCCTGTCACCAACAGCAATCTCCCGTCACAGACTCCTGGTGAGTCCCTCTGCCCAGGCTCAGAGCCAAGCAAGGGCTCTTCCTGATGGCACATCTTTACAGAAATGTCTCAACCCACCAACTCCATTCAGCGTTCATGTAAAGGATATTGACTACATATTTGGGTATTTATGTAGCCTCTCTCATTTACTGTATAAATGCTGCCTACCCAAATTTCACTTTTTATTTAGAGATTTTTGCCTTTGATGTTACATTTACAAAACCGTATTTATAAAAATCCTTCCACAGTACATGTTTTTATAAATATGTGTGTTTTATGTCACTTTATGTTTTGCTCTTCTAACTTTAACCCAACAACAGTTCTTTCAGAGCAGGTGTTCTCTTTCCTGTTCCCAAACACTGTCTGGTTCTGTCTAGACCCACCATAAGCACGGGGCATTCTCCTGTAGAAGCACATTTTCCTGCACTCCACTGAAAGAGGTAAAAGAACTAAGCACGAGGCACCTACCCACACAGCTCCAAGGGAAAGAGGCATGATTACAACAAATCGCACTTTGTCTAGATCCAACATCTGGTCTCCAAACTGACTGTACCACCCTCCCCGAGGTTTCCCCCAGCTATCCTGAAGTCCCCCCTTCTCCCTCCCTCAGACACACTCACCTCTACAGTCCGGTAGTAAGGGTCCAGCAGGAGCTTAGCCAGCGCCACGATCTGCGGCGTGCGGTCCCAGCCGTCAGAACAGTGCACCAGCACTGGTCGCTGGTCCCGGTCCACAGCGTGCACCACAAGAAGTGCTGACTTCAACAGCACAGACAGGTGATGGAGCCATTTTGTGCTTTCAAGAGCTGAAAGCCAACTATAAGAAAGGGAAGACAAGGAAATATTGATTTTTATGATTTTATGGCATCATGTCTTGTTATGCAGCCCAGGCTGCTCTGGAACTCAGCTCTCTTACGTCAGCCTCCAAGTGTTGGAATTACAGGTATGTACCACCACACCTAGCTCTTCACAGATAATTTGCCAAAAGGGGTACAGTGGGGAAAGTGGTCCTAGGTATACAGAGTATAAGAAATAGCTCTTATGGACTCTTCTGAGACCCAGGAGTGCTGGGAGCAGTGCAGGGAAACAGCAGCCAGCACTGGAACTTCAGGAGTCAGCCTACAGGCAACAGTAGGTTTTTACTTTGGCCTGCAGGATTGTCTCCTGAATGCCCTTTGCTACTGCTGGGCTTGTTGCTACCATGGTCTCCCTAGATCTCTTGTGGTATGAAAGTTCTATGGAGGTCTCTAACCCCTCACTGGCAGTGTCGCTGGCACACATAACAATGGTGATGATTTTCCCTCGAGCAATGCCACTTGGGAAAGGTAGTGGCATTCAGTTAAATTGGTGACTCTACTGAAACTCTAGAAATAACTAAAAACATGTATAGTTAAAAACAGTAGGTGTTTTTCACATATAGTTACAGGGTTAAATTAAATATCTAACAAAAACATCTGTTTTGCCAGCTGCCTTAGAATCGGTAACTTAAGAAGAAAACACATTTTTCCTAGGGACTTCTTTGGTCAGGGTTAAGATAGCTAGAACAAAGAATGCTTAATTGCTAGGGCCCACGAGTTTCACCTGTGAAAAACAGGCCCACGATCAAGTCATAACAAGCGAGTTTCAGTGCCCATTGTTAGGCTTGAACTTCCTCAACCACAAATAAAACTGACTCCTTCCTGGTCTCTATAATCGAAAATTTGCTGATGGGTTTGGAGTATATCTTGGGGATATAGAGCTATGCAGCAGACTTTCTTTTTACCTAAGAAAAGCAAAAAAGACCCCTGACTTAAAGTTTTCTAGTTATAATAAACTTGTTTCCCTGTGGTAACTAAATAAGAATTGTGTCCGTTAGGACACTATGACATGTAACCCACCAATTACAATAGAAGCTGGCTGTGAAATTAGTTGGCTTGCTAAAACGCTGTTAATTTATAATGGAAAAACTATTGCATCTAGGATATAGACATACTGTGCAGAAAATACATATGGAAAACTAGGTGTTCAGGTGTGGGTTTTAAGATAACTTATTTTTAAAAGATATGGAACTTGTCACTAAAATGTAAAACCTTTACGTAATCATTATATGAAGTTTATGATTAAGATGTGATTGTAATGTGACCTTTCCCCATGAGGGGCTTTGTCTAAAAAATATGTAAGATCCATGGGAAATCAGACAGACAGTGGGAGTAGTAAGAGCAGTTCAGTAGAAGGAGAGTAAAGGAGGGTCAGAAGGAAAAGGAGTAGTCCGAGTAAGAAAGGAACAGTAGAGGCGCAGAAGGAAGGGGCAGGAGTGGGAGTAGAAGTAGAAGAAGGAACAGTAGGAAGGAGAGAGGAAATAAAGAGAGAAGTGTGTCCCACCCATAAGTGGTTTAATCCTTACTATTTCCTCCACTCTGCCCCTCCCTCACAGGTAGCTGAAACCCTGGCTGGAGCTGAACCGGCAGCACATGAGAAATGTAAAAGCTGTTTCATGATTACCAACTCTGCCCTCGTGCTAAAATAAAGCAAATGCATAAATACACATATATCTATGATAAGAAGTAAGCTGGATGCCATAACAAGAGTGGTACAAACAATACCTATCACATATGTCTGAAAACTGGTACAATGGCCACATAATATTGCTGAGTTAATTCAGACTGTGTTCAGAAAGACGACCCCCCCCTTCCAAAAATCCTTTAGGGGTTATCAGATAAAAAGAACTGCCTCTTTGGCACACGTTCACATGTTCCACCCCTCATTCCCCCAAACAAGTTCTGGTTTTTCCCAAATGTGGCCAGATGTGTGGTTTAGGGCTACAAGTCTAGCCCTTCAAACACTGAAAGAGAAGGAATAATTCTGTCCAGGATCTTTGAGATAAGGCCTAGACAAAGCCTATAAGATAAAGCTGGTGTACTAAAACCTGAAGAACGAATGTGACTTTCTGTTAAGAGTCTAAGACAGGGAAATCTTTCTTGCTGGCAGGCAAACAGCAGAACTGTTTTTCCAACTAGACTGTGACTCAGATGCTGACACTATGTCTCCATCACTGCTGTGTCCCAAGCTTTGCCCCTAGTATATGACAAGATTCCTTCTATTTAATGAACAATAAGTTTGTCATGGGTAAAGCTGAATTTCAAGATTTCCCATCTCCTGGATAGATTCATTTAAAACGTTTTCCTGCTGGGCCAGTTGTTTATTCTCATTTGTCTTAGAAGAAATCAAAAGGCTCAAGAGATGAGTAACTCATATCTCCCTGCTGCTGCAGAGACAGTAAACAAAGCTCCAGCAGAGGCTTTTCTTGAGTCTCACTGAATGGCATGAGCTAGCCAGTGGTTCTGTGCCTGAGAGAGCAGCTCTACTGCAGAGATGGCCACCAGCGGGGATACCATAGTACTCCTCAGTGCTGCTGTAAACTGGAACAGAAACACACCATCCCCCCAGCCCTCCACAGCTCTAGAAGAATGGCTTACTCAGTGCCCATCATTGCCACAGCTTCTTTTTATCCCTACAAGAGATTTAAATACCCAGATACAACGAACTGCTTCTTTAAGAAACCCTCCACTCATCTGGACTGGGAAGGCGCTAATTTCTTGTGCTCAAAATAAAACTGTTTTTAAATATTTATTTTTTTACTCTGTGTGTGTGCGGGCACATGTCTGGTTCCAGTGAAGGCCAGAAGAGGGCATTGTATCTCTTTGGAACTGGAATTACAGACAATTGTGAGCCACCATGTGGGTACTGGGAAATAAACCTGGGTTCTTTGCAAGAACAGGTAAGTGTTCTTAACCATTAAGTCATCTTCCCGATCCCAAAATCAAGTTTTTAAAGAAAAAATTTAAATATATGGAAGGTACTGGAGACTACATAGTACTGCTCTGGTCTTTTATATGAAAAGGGACCCTGAACAATTACGCTACAATTAATGGCCAAGGACACAGTTTGTGGCAAGTGTCTAGAGTCCTCACACCAACTTTAGGGGAGAGGACTAGCTAGGTCCTGGAGCTAAGTGACAGATGCAAATGGAAAGCAGCCAGCTCAGTACTTGGTCAGTGTGGAGTCTGAATGAGAATGGCCCCATAGGCTCATGTATTTGAATGCTTGGCCACCAGGGAGTGGCACTATCTGAAAAAACTAGGATTAGAAGACGTGGCCTTGCTGCAGGAGTGTGTCAGTTATAGTGGGCTCTGAGGTTTCATAGGCCCATGCCAGGTCCAAGGTGTCTGTCTGTCTGTCTCTCTGTGTCTACCTGTCAGGATGTAGCTGTTAGCTACTGCTCCAGTGTCTACCTGTAGGTCACCATGCTTCCTGCCATGACGATAACGTACTGATGTGATTACTTTGCCTAAGAGATCTATAGAACAAGGAAAGACAACCCCCAGGAATGCTGGGTGGGGCTGTTCAAGTCAGATACAAAAAGACATAATCCTGTAATCTTACTTGCCCAAGGAGAGATAACCTCCTGGAATGTTGGGTGGGGGCTATGTAGATTACATCTGGTTACTCCAACTTCACCACATGTGCTCAAAATGCACTGGATATACTTAGTCACTTGTGGGCAGGAGATAACCCAGACAGGAAGCACCTGATTGGACCTGGTAGGAAGTACTAGTCTTATGGTTTCTGCATTTTTAAGCAGACTCCGGGCCATTTTGTGCAAACTTCAGAGAGGTGGCAAGATCACTCCATGGGAACCCCAGAATGGACCTGGTCAGAGTCCATCTTCCTGGCCAGTATTTAATTACCTTAATTAAAGTTTGCTTCAAATTTGGCTCAATTGTGGTGATGGTCTTATTCTTAACCGGTGAGATTTACACCAAGCCTCTGAAACTGTAAGCAAGCCCCCAGTTAAACGCTCTCTTTGTAAGAGTTGCCTTGGTCATGGTGCCCTTCACAGCAACAGGACAGTGACTGAAACAAAGGACACCACTTCATCCTCAGGGCTGACTGCCACTGCTGTGAATTCAATTACTTTTTACCAAGAATAAGCACTAGCAGTTCAGGCAGCACCTGAAGTTATAAATCCAGTTAAAAATGCAAAATAAACAAACAAACTTGATGTAATTATAGTATCTACTGATGGGAACAAAGAAATAATTAAGGGCTTCGGCACAAACATATAAAAAAGAAAATCCTATCTTCATTGGCATATCTCTGGCTTCCTGAAATAATAGATCAGGGTCTTTAAATATTTATCTTATCACATTTGTTTTACATAAGCACTGCTCCTAATTTATCTTGTACTCAAACAGCCCCTTGCAGACTTTACCTTTCTCACTGCAAATTCCAGTCATTCATTTTTAATAAGCAATAGAAATTATGAGAATGTTCTTACTGCGTAAGATTACTTTAGAAATGGAAGCGAATGTAAAAAGAACTGAGCTAATAATTTTAACACTTTTAGAACAAAACGAGAGACTGAAGACATGGTCCAGTTGATAAAATGCTCGCCACACAAGTATGACAACCTGAGTTTGGGTCCTCTAGCACCCATGTTAAAAAAAATGGGTGGGAGGACCTGAAAGCCTCCTCCCTTAACTGTCAGAGTACCTGAAGGGGCTATGCAAGCTTCCAAAGGAGGGAAGAGACCAACAGTCCTACCCAGGAGTGATGCCTACGAACCATAACCACTACCAGCACGGCAAGATATCCCTAAAGGCGTAACTGTGGCACTCATGTCTTGGCGATAACCAACAGCTGCCCCACTGGACTTAAAGCCTCATCAGGAGAGAAATCATGAAAGGCACTGGAAAACTAGCCAAACTACCAAAGGATAATGAGATTCATGAAGCTTAGAGGAGAACCTACAACCACCACTTTACTAAACCAGTTTAATTCCCAACTGAATTCTAAATACTAGCCCTTTTACTCATAGATAACATGGAGTTCTCACCCTTCACCAAACAAACTTCTCTTTGCAGTAAGTAGAGACCATTACAGAGAAATCACAACTGGTCAAAGTGCAAAGAATGGCTGGCTGGGGGTGCTCAGCCCCAATGGATACATCTACAATATAACTCCTGCACCTAAGGCTCAGGGAGCATTGTAGAAAATGGGGTAGGAAGGCTGTAAGAGCCAGAAGACCACGAAAATCTGCTGTGAGATTGTGTTTTCTAGAAATTATAGAGAAGAACCATCCATGAGACTTCAACAATATAACTGCCTTAATAAAGATCTGAACAACAGACAAGCTAACATGGAAAGAGGCAATCTCACAGGGCCCCAGCCTGTGGCAAAGAACTACACTGTAACCAGGGAATGCTTCTAGTGAAAGAAAGTCTTCCTTGGAGATGAGCGCCCTAATTGGCTCTCCAATACCAAGTAGCCAGACCTGAAATTATACATGTACAAGTAACACTAAACAGACTAAGCAAGTGTAGGTGTGTGTGTGTGTGTGTGTGTGTGTGTGTGTGTGTGTGTATAAATTGTGACTTCATAGGAAGACACCTCAATTCACAGCAAGTGTTAGTATAGTACTTCAGGGACCAAAGTATTATACTGTTTGGGCTAAAAACAACATAGAAGAGAAAGAAAGGGTCCCATGAGAAACAAGAATGTGTTGCTTCTGTTCTGAGGACTGAGATCTACGATGTGTTGCACATCTTAAAACCCTGTAGCAGAACTGTGTTATAGATGTATTGGCTGGGGCTGGGTGCCCTAGACAAAGAACTACAGGCCAACTAAGGAATAGTGAGATTGGGAGAAATCATCCTCCTGAGGGAAGAGTCCCCAGATCAATACCAAGTGGTCAGCCCTGAAAAATATATACACAAGTAACATTACCTGGACTGAGCAGGTCATGTTTATATACTAAAAATATGCACGTATGTAACAATAATGAGAGAAATAGATGTCATGAACTTGAGAGGGAAAAAGTGAGGGTTCAGCATGAGAAACGTTGGAGGGAAGGGAAGGGGGAAAATGGTGTAATTATATTTTAATTTAAAAACGAATTTAAAAAAAAATTGCAGAAGATCTGGACTGTTCTTTCAACAGCTCACATTCCATACTGCTTGGCTCCTAAGCTAGAAGAACATCCACAGGGACTGAAAGTGTAACTAAGGGTCACTAAAAACTAGAAGATACCTCCAAATTCATTTAAACAAATAATAACAACAACAAAGGGAGAACACACATTAAAGGCAAGGCCTTACTTTCCAGGATCTGGCATCTGCGTGCACAGCAGTCGAAGAGACTGGAAACTCCTCCGGATAGAATGGATGTTGGCCATTCCCATAAACACAACTTCACAGTTTGGGTAATACTCTGGAGAAAAGAACAATAAAGAAAACACAAATACATTCCATTTAAGGATCACGTGGGCAAATGTAAACTTGGCCAAGTGGCCGCAATCAAACAGCACGCGCACAGATTCGACAAGGACCTCACTGGAGGTCTGTATTCACTTCTCGATTTTGATCCCCGCTTTTCTTATTTCTTAATTTATCTTATTATTTGATGTGTATGAGTGCTTTGCCTGCATGTATGTCTGTGCACCACACGCGTGTCTGGTGCTAAAAGAGGCCAGAAGAAGGCAATGGACTCTCTGGAACTGGAGTCATTGATAGTTTTGAGTTGTCAAGGTGGATTCTGGGAGTCAAGCCTAGGTTCTCTGCAAGAGCAACAAATGCTTTTACTGCTGAGCCATCTCTCCAGACCCAACCCGCTTTTCTAAGGAGAAGTCTGTGGAAGTTAGTGCATGGAAGTCTGTGTGCCAGGAAGCTAGTGATTCATTTATGTACTGTGAGAGGCAACCAATGCCTTCAGAAGAAAGAACAGACTGAGAAACAGGCACTGGAGCAGCAGCAGGCCTGTGGGGAAGACCAGCTTTCTTATCACCTACGGTTGGCACAGAGGAGGAAGATGCTTCACACCTCCAAAGCACACGAATGTCAAGGATCCAAAGAAACATCCTGGCTTTCTGAATGCAGAGTGAGAAACGTGCCTTGTCATCTACTTTAAATCAAGTCTAGGTTGTGGGTGAGCTGCACTGACGAGGACAAACTATCAAGGGACAGATCATGCACTCACCTGGGCATTCACAGCCTCCTCCTTTGGCTCGATTTGCCACAGCTGCTGCATAGGAGCGTGCATCCAAGATCAAAAGCTTCTGCGGCTGGAGAGCTAAACTTTCTGCTCCTGAAGCATTTGATAGAGAGGAATCTGCAGACACCAAGAAAGGGGTAAAAACTAAACAAACCCAACTCTCCTGAACTGTGAAAAATTAGAACCAGAGGCATATATTACAGTAAAAACAAAACAAAGTGAAACTCAAATCAATGAACCTCTTACTAGACCCTGGTACACAGACTTGGCTTCAGTCTACCCTCTGTTTTGCCTTCTGATTAGAAATTCATGAGGATTTCTTTTCCAAAACCCAATTCCCACAGCACGTGAAGACTAGCATGGAGCAATCTCTTACCCCCAATTCTACCCCTGTAGTCCTTTCATAAAAGCTAGTGTTTCTCTCCATAGACTGGAGACAAGCCAAGTCCTCAACACAAACATTCCACTCCTGTCATGATGACAAGGAAGACAACACTAGGTTAAGTCAAGCTTGAAACAAAAGGTCTTCCAGTGCTTTGTCAAGACCTGTCACTCCTCAAACAATCCTATTGAATTCTCTCTTATACAAGTAACTTTAGCCAGGTGGTAGTGGTGGTGGTGGCTGCAGCGGCACACGCCTTTAATCTCAACACTTGGGAAGTAGAAGCAGGCAGATCTCTGTGAGTTTGAGGTCTGCCTGGTCTACAGAGTGAATTCCAGGACAGCCAGGGTTACAACAGAGAAACCCTGTCTCGAAAAATAAAAAAATAAAAATAAAGTTTAAAAAGTAACTTTATAGCCAGGTATGGTGGCATATGCCTTTAGTCCCAGCATTCAGGGAGCAGAAGCAGGTAGTTCTCTGTGAGTTCAAGCCTATATAGTGAGTTCCGGGACAGAGACATAGGCTCTGTCTCAAAAAACCCAAGAGTAACATTATGTCTTCTAAGGGAAAGGCACTTTAAGAAAAGCTTCTCAGGTGCTTTTAAAAACTGTTCTGAGCCTAGAGAGCTCCTTACCGAACTCCACATCAGAAAGATCTCCTCCATTGGGAAAGTCCCGACAACTGTTCCTAGTGGAAACCTTGCTGACACTTGATCGAGAGTCGGAAGCACAAGCTTTGGCCACTGACTGCACCAGATGTTCATCATCAGCATTTCGCCAGCCCCACCAGCTAACCTCCGGTTGTCCACAGCGGGCAATGACAGCTCCATTGCTCTGGTGCCTGTGTGGAGACAAGAGACAATAACTGTACTATTTCAAGGCCTCCACTGATGCTCAGCACTCACATAATAAGTATAGTAGCTGATTGTAAGCTCTTTAATGAATAGCCTGACACTGGCTAAACACTGAATTGGCTTCAAATCCTTATAATATCAATAGGGACAGAAACAATGAAACCTACATAACTTTCTCAATTACTATCCCATCACAGTGCCTTTTGTAAAGTTACCAACAAATGATGAGTATTCTTAGAGAAAATGAACTAACATTCACAACTGAGATATTCTCAATCTTTATTTTTGGGAAAGAAGCTTTTTTTTAAATCTATGAATACTTCACCAATTCTACCACGGAATAATGAAACACAAACACCTTAAATGGCATGTATAGACACACTTTTGAATGTGAACTTCTTTTAATAATAAAGAAATCAGAAGTTAGAAAAGTTAGAGTAAAATTAACAATGTGCACATTGGGGGAAATGACAAGACTCCCCCCAGACAGAGACCTGTTCTACTTGAAACAGCAAGACTGCTCTCTTCTTATCTAACAGAACGCAGGTGTTCAGGCATACATCAATGCAAGTGTTCATCCCCTCCCAGCTATAGTCCTTGAATCTTCAAGGTTAATTTAAGTGGGTAGTCTTAACACAACAGTCTATTAATGAATAGCTGATTTTAGGTCTGGATACTTGCTACAATAAAGGGGAACAGGTGTTCAGGGGTGAATTATCTATTTGCTTTTTTAAGCTTGCTGACATACTGTCTAGACTTCGTTTCTGATCTTGACTGTGGCATTGTCTCTATGGGAAGGTCAGTTTTACCAAGAATAATTTTTTTATACATCTACAGAAAGCATGAATAGTATTCACACATGCCAAAAACTTGAAGGCCAGTAAGACTGTTACAATTACTTAGAGTTGAGATGGCAGTGTTCCTCTTCCAGCCAGCCCAGGAATTGATTTGCGTTTTCACTATTAGGCCAAATAGACAATATTACTGATGAGAGACTTTTGTCACCATACAGTAAAGATGAGAAAGGGGCAAAATAGTTGGTGGGCTTCAGACTCCTAGCAAAGGGAAAAACCAGGATCTTTGTCAAGCTGGTTACATTCACAGCCTGGGTATCATCGTGAAAGGGTTTAAGAAATATGAAACATAGAAATGCAATCACATATAGGGGGAAATGCCTTCCCAAGTACGGCCATTAACAGTACTCTTCAGTCTCCTCCCCACCCACAGGGAAAAGACCATTAAGCTTATCAGCAGGATTCGTCGTTCCCCAGCATACCAGGAGCCACCCTGTCCCAAGGGGCTAGTCCAAGGGCACAGGTTGACCATGCCCCCCCTGGATCCCGCGCGCTCGAAACTCCCGACCAATCAGTCTAACATAGAGAGCTTGGAGCCAATCAGCTGCACGAGCCCCCATCCCCAGACCCCTGTCCCTAAACCCGATAAAAGGGCTGTCGGGGAAGGGATCGGGGCCCGCCATGCTCATCTCCTGCGTGGGATAGGCGGGACCCGGACACGCGCCGGTAATCAATAAATGCCTCATGTATGTTACAGCGGTCCGTGTCTCGTGGTTCCTTAGAAACCCGCCCGGCTTGCCCTAACAATCGGCCCTCAACAACTCATCCCATCTCTGCCTCTGGGACATTCCCCTGGCCCGCAGTAGAACCCTTTATAAAACTCTGCTGAGATTCATGAGTCACAGGTTATTTTTACTACAGGCACAGCGCTCAAGGACCCAGCCATGCTTCCGCAGGCTCTTAGAAAGAAGAAATCACAATCCCAGGCAACCATACTCTGACAGGTCATTTTCCAGAGGCAAAAATTACTCTCACAGTCTACTCTACTCGGAGGTGCTATTAAAATCTCAGGTATTTTCCACTATGTCCATTAAGAAACTGAAAAAAAAATTAGTATTCACTAGTAAAAAAGGAATACAGTTCAGACACATGCTTTATCATCAGTAAATCGGAATGTGTCACATAAAGTGACGTAAGCCCATCCCCAAGGGACATATATTTAAGATTCTACTTATATGCCATGTTCAGAACAGGTAAATCTAGAGAAACAGTGTTTTACTGCCTATACCTTGGTACAGCTGTTGGGGAAGTAAGGAATGACTGCTAATGAGTATGAGGTTTCTTTCTGGGTAATGAAAACACAATAAAATTGAGTATGGAGGTGAGTTATATTACACTCTAAGTGTAATATACTGAAAGTTGCTAAATTGTATTGGCATACAAAAGCTTTTTTAAGTTATAAAAGTAACCATCTGGCTATAAAGATGGAAGCTCAATGGGTGAAGGACATGTCTGAGCAAGCCTGAAGTACTCCAAGCCTGAAAGGTGAAAGAAGCAACAGACTCTGCCAAGTTGTATCACATGTGCTGTGGCATGTGTGCCCATACACATCTCTTTCTTTCTCCC
This sequence comes from Cricetomys ansorgei, assembly GCA_026225945.1. Taxonomy (NCBI): domain Eukaryota; kingdom Metazoa; phylum Chordata; class Mammalia; order Rodentia; family Nesomyidae; genus Cricetomys; species Cricetomys ansorgei. The sequence continues at coordinate 25,387,974 of JAMJFZ010000435.1, read as the reverse complement.
CCCTCCCACACGCGATAAATCAATGAATAAATAAAAGTTTATCTTCCAAAAGATTTTTGTTCAATTTTTATTTCTGTGTATGTGTTTCCGTCTGCGCATGGAGGGAGGGGTGCCCACAGAGGCCAGAGAAGGATCGCCAGGAGCTGAATTATAGGCAGTTGTGAGTGGTCAACGTGGGTGCTGGTAAAGAAACTCCATTCTGAAAGAGCAGCAAGTACTCTCTACCGCTTAGCCAACCCTTCAGCCCCAATAAAAACTTAAAAAAAAATCTGATAAGCAAAAGTACAAAGGTCCACTAACTCGATATCCTGAAGAAACGCCTAAGTTCTTTAAAATATTCTTAAGCATGCACATGCACCCGCAAATCTGCCCGCAACAGGTACGAGTGAGTTTACATAGCACACAGTACTCCATTCTTTTTCTTTTTTAGGGAACAATGTGAAAAAAGATTGTTTTTAATCCTTAAATTCACAAGTAATAAATTAAATTTGGTGGTAAACCAATCCCACTACTTTACTTACAGGTTTTCAATGCCCCGTCACTGTGAGCAGTAAACAGCTCACCCCCCCTCCCGCGCGCGCATCATTACCAACACCTCATTGGCTCACACACAAATGAAACAAACAACATGAAATTCCACGGATTCTTGCTGTGCCTATGAGGCTTGGGAAGCACTGAGCTGAAGGACGGCAAACTTCCCAGGAGAGAGTGGCTGGGGGCGGGAGTTTCCCGTGTGCCCTCTGCCTCTGAAGGCTTCCTTGCCCTGAGACCGGAACAGCAGGTGGCACTCTCCACCTTGGGTCCACTGGGTCACTACAAGTAGCAGAGTCTCTTAATCTCTTAAAATGCTTTATACTACATGAAAGATAGCTCAAACAAGACAGTTACAATCACTTAAAAAGGTAAAATAAAAAATAAGATAAACAGGCTTTTTACTACTTTAACAAACAGAACTTGGAAAAATACAAAAGGGTAAAAAGATCTAATAAACAAACCCAACTACTGAAACACAGAATGTTTCCATTTTACATGAAAATGCAATGTTTTTAATTGCCTCCAATTCAATGGTCAGGCAGGCTCCCCATACAATGACGTGTTTCTAATGATGATCATGTGTGCCGACAGAGGAACTATACACTGCACTACAGATAAGGGCCTCCCAAGATCTTGCTGTATTTGAGCAACTCCATCAAGTACTGGTTCAGCTCAGTGCTGCCAAGTAACTGATGCTAGTGATCTCAGAAATCACCCCTGCAGAAATCACTGCTGCAGCCCACAAATAACTAAATCCAGGAAATGCTGGACTTAGAGGGATCTTGGCACCTGTGGGTGTTGGAATAAAATGTGCTCTGAATGAGAGTGGTCCCCACAGACTCATACAACTGAATGCTTAGCCATCAAGGAGTGGCACTATTTGAGAAGGATTAGGAGGCGTGGCCTCATCGGAGTAGGTGTGATCTTGCTGGAGGAAGTATGGCACTGGGGATGGGCTTTCAAAAAGCCTACACCAGGCCCAGTCCCCCCACTCCCACCTGCCAATCAGGATGTAGCCCTCAGCTACTGCTCCAATGCCATGCATGCTGTCATGCTCCCACCATGATAATGACAAAACCTCTAAAACTGTAAGCAAGTCTCTAGTTAAATGATTTCTTTTTTCTTTTGCTTTTGCTGTTTTTTTCAAGACAGGGTTTCTCTGCTCTAACTCTGGCTGTCCTAGAATTCACTCTGTAGATTAAGCTGGCCTCAAACTCACAGAGATCTACCTGCCTCTGCTTCCCAAGTGCTGAGACTAAAGGCGTGTGCCACCCACCACTGCCTTGTAAGAGTTGACTTGTTCATGGTGTCTCTTCATAGCAATAAAACTGTGACTAAGACATCAACTCTGCTGGCACTGAAGAGAGATGGAGTGTCCCCAGATTCTTCAACATACCCCTCACAAAACTCCTAAACAACATACGAATCCAATTTGGAGATCAGAGATATAAGACACGTGGCCTGGGATAAAGAGCACCTCCAGGAAGCCTGCTTGATTTACATGGGCTACACTAAGAACTTCCAAACGTCCTCTTGAGAGATTTTTCTCTTAAAGACTGAAAGTAAAAATTTCCACTTATGTATATACCCTAGGGTCTCTAGAATGGTGGAACCCTAGAGCTCATGCTTCTAGAGTAACATTTTAAAAAAGAAAAGGAAAGAAAAGCTATTTTTTAATCACATTCTAAGTTTTTCTTAACTAGCATCCTGAGGTTTTCTGCCTAAGGGAGAATTCATTGAAAGCCTTTTACTCAGAAAATGAGAGGGTGCTTCCCCTTCTGTTCCAAGTCAGCAAGTCTCACAAATGCCAGGCAGCTGATCTAACACAGCTGCTGGTCAGAACCTCAGCCAGCCGCTTTCCCGTCCTCGTAAATCCCTCCAGCTTTCACGGCTCTCTAAGGCCCATGTCACTCTCACCACTTGAGTGACAGGTAAATTTGGTGGCCTGCTTTCCAGTGGTGTCCAAAAACAAAACTGATGAACTGGAGCTAGATCAAAGGCTTAATGGGTTCCTCTGAGCAAGTATCTTACACTTTCTGTGCTGGGGTGGGCATCAGAATTTGTGCAGTGGGCTAGGCAAGCTGGTTACCTCTGCAGGAATGCCACAAGAAAAACGCCCTCATAGAGCCTCAAAATTTGAGTGCAATGGCTCCTGACACAGCAGTTTTTAACTAAGCCATTGTTTTGGCTCACCTTGGGCAGCTAAAAAGTCTACAAAGCATAATTAAATGGAGGATATTAACATTACAAGACAATAATGACTTCCTAAACTTTAACATGATTGTGTAAGAGCAAAGGTCACTGACTTACAAAGCTAGCACTCAAGAATATACTCTACTCTAAATGACACTTAAAAAGTAGTATAGTGTCAAGAGGCCCTCATTAACATGCCACAGCACGTCTGTAAGGCAAGAATTATCTTTCCCATTCAACTCATCAGAAGCAGACTGGAGTCAATTAGGGTGCCACAGTCACAACAGACATGAAGTCAGGTCTCTGACTCCAGGACCTACACTCTGTCTCGGTCTCACCTACCCTTTCCAAAACTTGCACCTCTTAGCCCTATATACATAGCTATTTCCTCTAAATTAAAATATCCTGCAAGGAAGAAGAAGGCTTTTAAGAAGCTCACAACACAAGAATATGTGCCTCTGCAATGGTACAACAGCAGCTGACACTTGTAGGGAAGATACTTGTGGGGTTGTCTTCGGTTCTGTAGGGAATGCCAGGAATGCAGCTTTCTCCTCCTCCTCCTCCTCCTCCTCCTCTTCCTCCTCCTCCTCCTCCACCTCCTCCACCACTAACACCACCACCACACTGGGGTGAGCTTTCCAGTGATGTAGATACCTCTAAAATCATCTATGTTCCTTTAACTCACTCCTCACCCATGCTCCTATAAACAACTTTAAAAGCTGTATTTGGTCAGCAAGCCAGACTCAGGTGGAACCATTTCTTAGGTCTGCTATCTGGGACTGATAGAGGTTTGTTCATGTCTCCCCACAAGAAATTGCACAATAGCTCCCATGCCTTGGGTCTCTGAAATTTTCTACCCAGCCCTGGCTGTTCCAATTCCATCTCAAAACAGGAAGTCTTTCCAGATGTCAAAGTTGCAACCACGAATACCTTACTAGTCCATTCAGCTCTACCCTAAGTCTCTTCAATCTTTAACACAAAAGCCCTGTTAAACATCTGACGCCAGAAGCAGTGAGCACAAGAAAGCGTGTTATCTTGAAGTAGCCCTATCTAGCCTGAAGGCCTTATGTACACCAGGCTAGTCTTGAAGTCACAGAGGTCCGCTTGTCTCTTTATCTGAGTGCGAGGATTAAACCACACGTGACCCAGACACCTTTCTTTTAAAATGTTCTCCTCAGGTCCGCTCGCACCAGCTGGTGTTCTGGACACGCGTGCCGGCCTATCTCCTCCTGCAGGAGCAGCTTCAGCAATAAGGAAGCATGGCCTCACCCAGGACTGTCTCTGAACCCAAGCACGCCCTGCACCTGCAGGTTAGCAGCCTCGGGGACAGTGAACAGCAGTGGGGCAGTAGCTTACTCACCTGTAGATGACAGCAGGGATGCGCTTCCAGGACCTGAAGCCTGCCACACTTTCTAGCTCTTTGTCAGTGATCCAGGCAGGTACTATGAGCTCTTGTGGGTAGCTACCACATAATCTGTTGGAAAGAAGAGAAAGGTGGTGAGAAGGAGAGAAAAAGAAGATAAAGTGCGGGGAATGAGAGACGCCAGCATGGGGATAATGTTCGGGCCATCACAAAGCCAAGGTGAAAAGCCAATGGGGGTGCTTGCCTAGCATGTTCAAGGACCTATATTCATTCTCAAGCACAGGAGAAAAAAAATGGTAGATGAGAGGCTTGAGGGGGGCATCGTTGGAGTTTCTGTTCTTCTGAACAGAATGGGCAGCCATAATTTTTGCTTATATACATTTGCCTATATTATATACATTATGTGATATTATCTTTGATGGTTCAATCTGATGCCACTTTTTGGAATCAGACAATCTAACAATGAAACAACGAGATGTGAGGGACATTCTCATTCTCCACGAGGATTCTCAGTGGTTATGTGTGTGTGTGTGTGTGTGTGTGTGTGTGCGTGCGTGCCACTCAATAGCTGGCTCAATTACAGAAACAAGCATCTGTGTCACTCTAAACCTCAGTCTTCCAGTCTCTTGTCAAAGGAGCATGAAAAGAACAAAGTCCACCATTTTAGATCTCCAGAGGTCTCTTAAGATCCACTCACTCTCTGATTTGAACTAGGATGTCCTCTTGCTCTCTTACAAGCTCTCATTTTAAAACAAAAAATAATCAAGCTGGTGACCTGGGACACAGTACTTCTGATAGGTTTTACTTACAGGACAGTAATGCCGGCTGAGCTTCCTTTTGAACAGTGGAAGCAGTACGGGGAATTCAATCCTAAAACTCTCAAACGTGTACTGGCTAATTTTTATGTCAATTCGACACAAGCTAGGGTCATGTGGGAAAAAGGAAACTTAAGAAAATGCCTCCACAGGATTGGCTTGTAGGCAAGTTCTTGATTGATGGTTAAAGTGGGAGGGCCCAGCCCACTATGGACAATGCCACCCCTAAGCAGGTGGTCCTGGATGGTAGAGAAACCAGCATGAGCAAGCCATAAAGAGTAAGCCAGTAAGCAGTACCACTCCATGGCCTCTGATTCTACTTCTGCTCCCAGGTTCCTATCCTGGGTTCATGCCCTGACTTTCTTTGATGATGAACTATGATGTGGAGACGTAAGGCAAAATAAACCCTTTCTTCTTGAGGTTGCTTTTTGGTCATGGTGTTTTATTTCAACAATAGAAACCCGAACTAAGATAGCATCACCTCCACCACCCTGCCCTACTCTAGACTATGCATTAGAAGGAGATTTAGGACTTAACACTACTCTTTCTTTCCTGTTCTCAATTTCCAGAAGATAAAGAAAGAGAAAAAGCCACTGACCCAGGAGGATGGCTGTGATTGAGAATAGCTATACAAACTCCCTAACTCATTCAAACTCCTAAATGACCCGTGGCAGTGACCATGGCAACTACTCTAACCACTCATCTTGTTCTTTTCATTTTGCTTTATGTCCAAGACTAGATCTGGCTCTCATTCGTTAGCAGTGGGATGACTGCTTCACAGTCCTGGAGGCTAACTTACTTGTATAAATAGGTGATTTTGTGCTCACTATCTAGCAGACACCACATCTCTTCTGCTTAGAAATCAGCTCTGCTCACTGTGGGTAAGCAGTTCCATTGTAGAAAAAGGAGGTTCCACTCTGCAAAGCCTATGGAGCCTCAAGATTCTCTATGCCTTCTCTTTCCTCCACTTGCCTCTTGAGAGCAGATCCATGCACAGCTCTCTGTCTCTGTAATGCCCCGTTCTTAACTCCTTGGCTAGGCCCCATGTGAAGAGCTACAAAGAGTGGGTACATATTCCAGTAAAAAATGGCCAACCACAAATAGACCAAAGGGGGAAAAAAAAAATGGCCATTAAAACTTGAGTTAACTGAAAAGATCAAACTTTCAAGACTATATTCATTTCAGTCTCAAGGACAATGTTGTTTTACAAAAACATACATTGCCCAAAATCACAGTATTTAACGCCTTCTCTCACTAAAGTACTTTATGTTTTAAGGAAATAGGTAATAGACAAACATTTAATAATAGCTATTTAACACGTAATGGTTAAATGATCATAGCTGTGAAGTCAGTAGTAAGTCAACATATTAAAGAGAGTGTAATGATATTTTTATCTACTCCACAGGCTCTTGGATAAAACCTGTCATTAAGATTAGCAACGAGAGAGTGGGGGTATTACTCAGTAGGAAAGTGCTTGCTGCGCTATCATGAATACTCAAGTTCAGACCCCCAGTGCCCACATAAAAAGCTGGGTGTAGTGGCATATGCCTGTCATCTTAGCATTAGGAAGGTAGAGGCTCCTTAGAGCTTGTTGGTCAGCTAGTCTGGCAGAACAGGCAAGCCCCATTTCAGTGAGAGACCCTGTCTCAAAAAATAAGGTGATTAGTGATAGAGGAAGACACTCAACATTGGCTAGCCTCTGGCTCCACCCACACCCGCACGGGTGCACGTATGTGCACGCATGCACACCCCCACGCCCCCAACACACACACTCGGTGTTGGTCCCTGCTTGTAAGATCACTGATCCTATCTAACATAACGACAAAGTGGAGCGATAAAAAGCTACTGCCCACAGTAAGCACGAATTCGTCTAGATAAGCACGTGGCAGGAGAACAGGGAGACCTGCACAAGTTAAAAGGAAGGTTTCAGGGTCGTATTAAGCAAGGACCATTTTCACTCCAGAAATATTGAGCAAAGGGTTCAAAAAGAACTATGAAGAACATGAATTTAGAGTTAATAAAATTCTATTTCAAAGTATCTAAATTCAATGTTCTGCCACGTGAGAACTGGGGCTCCCATGAAAGGTACCGGCTGTGAAACACAGTCTACAAGTGTCTGTGCAACTCACTTGTATTTCTCATTGATGTTGGAAATCCTCCAGGCATTGTTCATATCAAAACCCATCCGCTCCACTTCATTCTTAAACCTTGACGCTACATGCTCTCCTAGAGACAGAGACAAAGCAGAAATAAAGAAATAAATACCATTTTGCAAAATGGAAAACAAATCATCACTACCTTGCTCCGTTCTACTTAAACTGTTTTAAAGGCAGGAATGTATACGTAGATAACATATATTTAGCTTTAGTTTAAAAAAAAATGGGCAGGTTAAGATACAGAGAGAAAAGAGGACTAACTTAGATCAAGAACTCAGGAAACAGAGGCAGGCATATCTTTGTTGAGTTAGAGGCCAGCCTAGTCTACAAAATGAATTCTAGGTCAGCCAGGGCTATACAGTAAGACTCTATTCCCCTTACCCCCAAAACAGTTTTATTACTTAAACTCTCTGTGATACTGCTGTGAGCTCTGCACTCAATTTTTCAGAGTCGTATTGTCTGGGGTGGTTAGTATGATACGTCTCTCTGGCTCCAAAGCCGTGTTTTTTCTTGTCACCACACTGATTATTTTCCTATTTCCATACTCAGACTGACAGTATACATAAAAAGAAATAAAATCCAATTAAAATAAATTTTAAATAAAATTTAAAATCATCAAGATTAGTAACACAGATCTAAAATTCTTCATCTGAAACTCTCTGGGTCACATTTCAGAACCTGGGAGTTTTCTGGCTTTTAGAAAGCTAAGATAGTGCATGCATTATAAAACACTACAGTACTATATACCGCTGCAGTCACAATTTCAACAGGGGCTACTCAGACATTCCTAGACCCTCAGTGGACCACATGGGTACTCACATCAAAGACAACTTCCTGTCAGTTTAGATAAGGTCAGGGTGTAAATAGGTTTTATAAAATGCCTTCTGGTTTTCAGAGACTGCAAACAAACAGGCAAGTGGTCACAGGATCTTAACTGCCAGTGACCAGAAATCCCATGAAACAGCCTTTTGGGAGGAAGGTTCGAGACAGGGTTTCTCTGTTCTAACTCTGGCTGTCCTGGAACTCACTCTGTAGACCAGGCTGGCCTCAAACTCACAGAGATCCGCCTGCCTCTGCCTCTGCCTCTGCCTCCCGAGTGCTGGGACTAAAGGCGTGTGGCACTGCCGCCTGGCTTTATTAAGAGAAACTCCAGGCATCTGTAAGAACACACTCCTGCCCCTAGCTACAACCTGGTCACATCTCTCATAAATGTGCCCTTTCTCCCTAAGACTTAACAAAGGCAGAGCCAGACCTAAATCTAAAGCACTTTCCTCCTTAAAGAAGTGCCTGGTCCCAGAGCAGCAGCACACTAAATGAAACCAACAAGCAGATTCCTAATGCATGCAATGCATGCTTCAAGCTATAAAACAAATGCTAGCAGGGCTAGAAGAAAGCACAGCAAACAAAGTACACAGTACACTGCTTTGGAGAGAAGGATAAAGCGTTGTTCTCCCTGAGGTAGGAGCTTGAAAGTAGGAAACACCAATTGCTTGGATGAAGGCCAATCCTGTAAAACTATGTCCCATTTAAACTACTTTTCTTGAGTTTAAGCTAGGTATCACAAGGTTCTGGAAGACAAGATATAAAATAGATGTTCAGAGAGGCAGGAGGAAATAACAGTTAAATCTGGTTCATTTGGAGAAGTTTTAGAAGCAATGTAGCAGGCTCCCAAATAGAATAAAAAACTATCTGAACTGAGGTGCCATCTGTCTACAAATTGTAAGAAGTGTTGGCCTTTAGGAAGACTCAACAGGGAGCCTTTCACTTAAATATAAAGCTGTAAAACTGTTGCAATTTTCAAGTATGTCAAAAGAACATATCCCCTGGGGCGGGAGAGATGGCTCAATGGTTAAGAGCACCGACTGCTCTTCCAGAGGTCCTGAGTTCAATTCCCAGCAACCACATGGTGGCTCACAACTGTCATAATGGTATCCAGTACACTCTTCTGGTGTGCAGACATATATGCAAACAAAGCGCCCATATACATAAAATAAATACTTCTTTAAAAGAAAAAGATGTCCCTTCTTCCTGATACACCTTCAAGTTTTACAAAAGTAGAACATATTTTTATTAATGGTCTTTTATATTAACACCTTGATTTTAGGATAAACAGATATTCTAAAAGGATCTTGTGGTTTAAAAAATAATCACTGGTATCTGGCATCTTAGCAAACAATCTATTGTTAAAACTGAACTACTCTGGAGACCTGGAACAGGCAACAGCCACAGGACAGGGAGCCTGTTTAACCTGTCACAGCCACGTGGGCTGATGTCTTCAGAGGCAGTTGTGGCCATAAGTAGATCTCATTAACTGAAATAACTCTGGCATTTGACAACCCTGAGCTTGAGATCAGCAGGCAGATCAGGCTCTGGAGCAACCTCTTTGCTGTGCACTGCAGTCTGAAAACACTGAAGTTCCAATGAGCAATACTCAGGAAGCTAGAAAAGTATGAAAAGAGGTCCTTCATCCATGCAGATCTCAGTGCTGTGGAAGGCTTCTCCCATTCTCCACATGGGAAACACTCTCTAGCTAGGGCAGGGTCTCCAGAGAATGGGAGAATCTGTCTAGCATACCAACTAAAAAGGTAAGTCTGGCCACCAGAAGCCTCTAGTAGACAAAGGAACCTACATAATAAAATCAGCTGTGGCAGACATTTGATGATCAAATAAGCATAGACATGACCAATAGGAATCTGCAGGTCCAGCTGACCTTCCCCCTTCTTCACCAGGCATGTGGCTGGCAGTGTGCCCTCTGAAGCTGCAAACATTCAGCTCATTCTTTCTTTCCTCCATTTCCTTTACATGATAGTTGTGGTAGTATTTTCATTTATGGCACTTTTTAAAAAAGTTTTTATTTACTTATTTAAGAAATAATTTATTTAATTAATAGTTAAATAAATAATTTATTTAAAAAATGTTTTGTCTGTGTCTGTGCATCACGTGCATGTTGGTACCCATGGAGGCCAGAAGGCGGCGCACAATCCCCTGGCTCTGGAATCACAGATGGCTCTGAGCTGTCATGCAGGTGCTGAGAATCAGACCTTGGTCCTCAGGGAGAACAGCCAGTGCTTACAACAGCAGAGCCATCACTGAAGCTCCAATTTTTATATCTTTAATTCTTATTCTTTATAAATTAGTCTATCACAGTAATTCCTTTCCTCTCTTTATTTTGCCTCTTATATTTCTCAATATTTTTCTTCTTACTATATTTTTAATAGTAATATGACTTTATTTTAGTGGTTGTGGAGACAGGGTGTTACACAGGCTAAGCTGGTTGTAAGGCTGATCCCCTAGCCTGCCTCCCCAGTACTAGAATGACAAGCATGCTCCACCATGCCCAGCTACCTTACTAGCTTTTAATTTAAAAAACAAAAAACCTCATGATTTTATTTTCATTATCGTATTTATTCTCATTATTATTTTGTATGTATAAACACACGTGAAAGTCAGAGGATACCCTATGGGAATCAGTTCTCTTCTACCATCTTGAGTTCTGGGGAATTGAACTAAGATCACAAACAGCAAGCACTTTTCCCTGCTGGCCCATGTTTTAATTTTTATTCCTGCTTTCACATTTACCTAACTAAAAAATTTTAGATTTATACGTATGATATTTTGCCTGCAAGTATGTATGTGCACCGAGTGTGCCTGGTGCTCTCAGAAGACAGGGGGAGGAGCCAGATCCCCTGAAGTTGGAGCTGCAGGAGTGTGAGCCACCCTGTGAGTACTAGGAACCAAACTGGGTTGTCTGCAAGAGCAGCAAGTGCTTTAACACTGAGCCATCTCTCAGGCCCACTCATTTAACTCATTTTTAAAAGCAGTCTCATAAATAGGATGTTTCTTTGTTCCTCCTTCTTTGTTATTTAATTTTTTCTAAGTCTCCTACTCTTTGCCCTTCCGCTTCCCACCTGTCCCTCTCATCTCCCCGCCTCCCTCACCTCCTCAGTTCACTTCCCCGTGTGCCCTGAGTAGTTTAACCTCACAGCAGTCACGCATTAGTTTTCTGCCCCACAGCCATGCTAACACAGGAGTGAGCGTCAGTCAGGTTCAGGTGGTCTCTCTACCGTGTAGGGCTGACGTCCCATCACAGGGTTATTTTCTCCTTCCTTCGTGAAAGTAAAGCCCTGCGTTTAAGTTTCTCACTAAGAATACCTACAAAGCGACACCGAAACCAACAGATTCACAAATCACAAACTAGGAACAGAAGAACATGAAAAGTCAGAGCATTTTAACTCCTCAACTGCTGAACTCAAAGATACTGCCAGATGAAAATTCCAAGGGTACTGGTGAAATGTTTGGTGGCTTCAAAGAATATGCAACCAGCCGATGAACTAAATCTAGGAGAGGAAAGTCAGTAAGGAACCCAGACAAAGTCAGCAAAGTGGATAGGAGGCCAAAAAAAAAAAAAGCAATACAGATGATAAAACAGCATGGGAGAAGAATTCAGCAAGAAAATTGTTATTTTAGAAAAAAATGTTGGAAATGAAGAGCTTGGTAAGTCAGATTTAAAAACCAAAAATGGTGGAAAGCATCACCAACTGACCAAACATGCAGAAGAATTTCAGGGGTGGAAGCCAAGGCCAAGGAAAGACCACATTAAAGCACAAATAAAAATAAGGGGTATGGTGGCACACACTTTAACTCCAGTACTCAAGAGGGAGAAGCATTCCAAAGTCAGCCTAGTCTACACAGAGTTCCAGGCCAGCCAGAGCTGGATAGTGACACCCTATCTCAAAAACAAACACAAACATAACCTTGATAAACACTGGAACACAATCAAACCTAAGATCTACAGGATAGAGGAGGTGGACATTAAAGCTAAATGCTGGCTGGAGAGATGGCTCGGCAGTTAAGGGTGCTTGCTGCTCAAGCATGAGGACTGGAGGTCAGATCCCAGTATGTGTGGCACACCAAGGTGCACAGAGACAAGAGGATTGCTAGGGCTCACTTGCCAGTCTAACTGAAAACCACGAGCTCCATGTTCACAAGAAGACCCTGCCTCAAAAAAAGCATCCAAATGCATGTGCACTACACTCATAAACATACGATCAATCAAAACTAAAGGTATAGAATACCTTCAAAAAATAGTAACTAAAATTGCCAAAATCTAAAGAAAAGACATTCCAATGCAAAAAAACATACAAAATCTCACAGACATAACCAGAGAACTTCTCTAATACATATTAGAGTCAAATGTCAAAAATGCAAAAAAACAATATTATAAACTGTTAAGGGAAAAACACCAGTGTGATGGTAAACACATCAGAATAACCTTAGAGTCCTCATCAGCTACCCTAAAAGTGGGTAAGCATTGTATGATTTATCTCAAACCCTTAAAGTAAATAACTGCCAACCCAGATGGCTATATCAGGCAAAGCTATCTTTTAAAACTTAAGGCACATACATCATTTCAAAACAAGCAGGAACTAATGATGACTATCTAGCCAGCACTGCAAAAGATAATTAAAATACTATCCACAGAGGAGGGAAAAAAAGCAGTCTTGGTCACAAGTGCACAGCAAAGAGTAAGATTCTTGAGAATCGATGAACACTGGAGAGCCAAAGAGGAATTTAACACGTCCAACACAGTAAAACAGAAACCCCTAAACTTAACAGGAGAGATAATAACCACATAACCAGAAAAACTACAGTAATTAGTAAACATCTCTTAATGTTTAAATGTAAATGGCTTCGATTTACCAATAAAAGATGCAAGACTAGCTGCCTATACTACCTGACAAGATCCAAGAATCTGTTGTCTCCAAGAAACAGATTTCACCAGCAAACCCACAGATTGAGAGTCAAAGGATGGAAGCCTATCTATCAAAAATGAAAGCCTCAAACAAGCCGGTATTGCTATTTTAATTATATGATAAAGCAGATTTCACATCAAAATCAGTCAGAAGAGATAAAGTCTATATATTAATAAAGAAAACAATTTATAAAAAAGATAAAGCAATTGTAAACACATATGCACTAAATGTTGGAGCTTCTAATTTCAAAAGACAAACATTAATGAACACAAAGGTCACATAGGTCCAGATACAATACTTGTAGGTGACTTTAATACCCCAATCTCATCTTCAAATATGTCAATCAAATAAAAATCCCCAAAGAAACTTCAGAGTTAAAGTATATCATAGATCAAACGAATGTAACAGACTTCTGCAAAATATACAGTATATACATTCTTCCAGTAGTCCCTGAAACCACCACTGAAATAGACCACATTCTAGTCTATAAGGTACATGGTTTCTTTGTGTAGCCCTGGCTGTCCTAGAACTCACTCTATAGACCAGGCTGGCCTCAAACTCACAGAGATCTGCCTCTGCCTCTCAAGTACTAGGATTAAAGGCGTGTGCCACCACTACCCAGCAAGGCCAGGTATCTTAAACAGTACACATGCAAATATTTATCTTCATTTTGTATATCCCCGAAACTTTTATTCATTTATCTTATTCAGAGTAAGGAAATGTCTCAGTTTTTCTCTGTGGCACTACTTCAGTTTTTTTTTTTTTTTTTTGGTCTGTCTGTCTGTCTGTCTGTCCACCTCCCTACCTCAGTTTCTTTTTTTTTTTTCTTTTAATTTTTGGTGTTTTGAGGCAGCGTTTTTCTGTGTAGCCCTGGCTGTCCTGGACTCACACTGTAGACCAGGCTGCCTGCTAACTCAGAGATCACGGTATGCACCACCACGCCTGGCTACAGGGCGCATCTTAACAACTTAAGAACTGAAATAAATTCTGGTATCTTCTCAGATCACCATGAAATAAAATTAGAAATTAATAGCAAGAGAAGCCACAGAAACTGTACAAATACTTGGGAATGGAACAGTGCATTCTTAGGAAGTCAGTTAAGAAGCCAGGGAAGAAATTTAAAAATTCCTTGAATCAAATGAACATGAAAACACAATTTATCAGAACACTTGGGATACTCTAAGGCAATTCTAAAAGGAAAGTTTATAACTATGAGTACTTACATTTAAAAAGAAAAGCTATTTGTAGACATTAAGACACACATACTTGTACACACACATACATACACCTGTGGACATGCACATACACATTTACACATATACTGTGTAAATGTGTATGTGCAAGTAGAGTCTGTTCTCTACTTCCGCTGTGTAGATCCTGGGGACTGAACTCAGGTCAACAGGCTTGACAGCATGCACCTTTCCCCCTGAGCCATCTCACTGGTCTAATGCATATTTCTTAAAAATCACTAAAATGTTTTTAAGGGCAAGGGATGCTGGATGGTTCAGTGTTGGTAAAAGTGTTTGCCATGCACAACCCATGTAAAAAGCCAGACATAGTTGCACATACCAAGAATCCCAGCATTCAAAAGGAGAGATGGGAGGTAGAGATAAGAGAATCACCCAAAAGCTTATGAGCCAGCTCGTTTGGAGTACACAGCACAGCAGCAAACAAGGTGGAAGGTTGAGGGTCAACACTCAGTTGTCCTCCAATACCACATGCACGCTCACTTACAAACATGTAGATAGATATATGCATAAGAAAATGAATAAAAACTTAAAAATCAGAGATCTTAAATAAATAACCTGATGATGTAGCCAAGGACTTATAAAAACAAGGATAAGTCAAAAACAGCAGTTGGCAAGAAATAATAAAGATCAGGGCAGAAATTAAAATGGGAATTGAAAGAACAATTCCAATCCAACAAAAAGCTTACTTGTAACCAAACTAAGCAAGAGGAAGAGAAGATCTAAGTGATCAATTAGAGATGAAGGGTCAAGGAGGTGTCTCACCAGGTAAAGGAACTTGCCGCCAAGCCTGAGAACCTGAGCTCCAGCCCCAGGACCCACACAGGAGAAGGAAGAGAACCGACTCCCACCAAGTCCTCCTCTGACCTATACGTGCACTCGCCAGCCACGTACACAATAAATAAGTAAATGTAATTTTTAAATTTAGAGATGAAAGGGGAAAGTTTATAACAAATTCCAATAAACTCAGATGACCATTAGAAGATATTTTGAAATTTTACATTACAAAAAAAAAAAAAAAAAAAAAAAAAACAGAAGAAATAAATTTTTCGGTACGTATGACTTCCTAACATTGTACCAAGAAAATGGAACAACTTAAACGAATCCATAGCAAGCAACAAGACTAAAGTAGCAATAAACAAAACCTCATCACAAAAAATAGCTTAGAATTGGACCTTCAATCTTCGATATTCTTCAAACTGTCCCGCAAAATACAAAAAGAATAAACACTACAAAACTCATTCTACACAAAACCAGTTATTACTCTGATACCAAAACCAGGAAAAAAAAACAAAAAACAAAATATAGGCCAATTTTCCTGGTGAAGATGCCTGTAAAAATTCTTAATAAAGTACATGCAAATCAAATTTAAGAACACATTAAGAGGATCATATACCATGACCCAGTTGATTTCATCCCAGGGAAGCAAGGCTCAACATATGTACAGCAACAAATGTAATAGAATATACAAATAGACTAAAGGACACAAATCATATGACCATCTCAACAGATGGTCAACATCCATTTGTGATAAAAGCCCTGGAGAAACTAAGTATAAAGAGAACATATCTCCCTGGGCGGTGATGGCACAGGCCTTTAATCCCAGCACTTGGGAGGCAGAGGCAGACTCAGATCTCTGTAAGTTAAGGCCAGCCTGGTATACAGACCAGGACAGCCAGAGTTACACCCTGTCTTCTCAAGAGACAAACAAACAAACAAACAAAAAAAGCTCTAGAAATAAACCTAATCAAAAAGGCAAAAAAGATCTCTACAATGAAAACTCTATGACATGAAGAACTCAAAGAAGCCATCAGAAGATGAAAAAACATCCCATACTTACTGATAAGACAGGATTAATGTGGTAAGACTGGCTAGTTTCAATGCAATCCTCAATTACATTCTTCACAGAACTACAAAAACAATACTACCATTTGTGCAGAACGTAAGACCCTGAATAGCCCAAAATAACCCTAAGCAAAAAGAAATGCTGGGGGTTCCCCAGATCTGATTATACTAGCTACAGTAACAAAATCTATATGGTACTGACACATAAACAAGACATGTAGACCAAAGAGAGAGAATAGAGGACTCAGGATAAGAAATAAACCTACACAGATCCAGCCTTTTGGCAAAGGTATCAAATCAATGTCTATACTGATAAAACATTAGGTATGTTGTAATAACCAACTTACTTTACTGGGTTTTTTGTTTGTTTGGTTTTGTTTTGTTTTGTGTTTTGAGACAGGGTTTCTCTGTTGTAGTCCTGCTGACTGCCCTGGAACTCGCTCTGTAGACCACATTTGCCTTGAACTCAGAGATCCTCCTGGGATCTGGAATTAAAGGCATGTGCCACCATCGCTCAGTCCCAACTTTACTTTTTAAAGAGCTGTGGCTACAATGTGGCTGGTTCTACTATGACAGGCTCAACAGCTGGACATTAAAATTTAAATGAACACCCAGGCAATGATAAGGGCTGTCCCAGCCCTGCCTGCCGATAAACTAACTTAGTGCTTAGCAGGAGAAAAGCCATGAAAGGCTCTATGTATGCTGAAGGACTAAACTTGCACCTCGGCATCTCTGATTGTGGTCTCATGTTCTGGGGTAGATTACAAAACAGCATCACTGTGAAATACCTCAAATGCTTCAATCTCGAGATAACATAAGAACTCGGTTGCCCGGTACATACTATTTTGTGAGTATGCTAAGGCCACCAACATTCAACACTACTGGGAAGGCATTGGAATCAAGTTGGCTGTTTGTCCCAGTTTGACAAAGGAAACTAAAGTTCAGAAATTTAAGTGGGCTTGCCTAGTATTATTTTCAGTTAATACAGAGTATGGGCTTGAATTCGGCCTTTTGAATTCTAAAATCAGTACCCTGCCCACTACATGCCTCCATGTTTCACAGGCCCATGGAAAGACAGAGGACCCTGAATAACTACTGGTGGCCAAAGAATATCATCAGGAAGGAAGAGACCTGAGCACCTCCCTCAGGACAATGCGTCCATTTTAGGAATATCCTAAAAGCCAGCTCAAATCCAAAAGAAACTAAAATTACCAAGGAATACAGAATTCCTCTTTAAAAGCTTGTTGTGAAAGAACAAAATAGAGGCAAGCAAGCCTTACTGGCCAAAGACAGCAACCACAACCAAAGAAAGCCTCTTAAAAGTTAGTGTCACTTGTCTTGAAGATCCTCACCCACAATGCACCTCTCTCGCCTGGAGCACGGTGGCCCACCCACAGTCCACCGTCTACACGTGGAGGAGCCACGCAGACACACGGCGTGGGGAGGGGGCTCTTTACGGCATCTCTGTCTCTGGGGGTGCGAGGTAAGCCGGCGAGTACACTCGGGAAAGCATGAGTCAGAGGGCAGTCTCTCCTTAATGCAGCATGGGGATAAATTTACAGGGGCACAGGCAGGGGAGGAGTCACTGACCCCGAGAATGCCCACTGGTTAAGACAAGGATACTGGGAGTGGCCTCGTCTGCCAGTGGAGTTCTAGAAACATTGTTTTGTTTTGTTTTGGGACAGGATCTTACTATGTAGGGCTGGCCAGCCTAGAAATTGCTATATTGAATTCAGGCTGGCCTTGAATTCACAGTGCCGGGATTAAAGGTGTTTATTTCCACACCCAGCAAGAGCCAGAAATACAATTTTTTAATTAGTTTAAAACATGATGACTGAGGCTGGGGAGATGACTCACTCAGCAAAGTGCTTGCTGAGTAAGCATGAGGACCTGAGTCTGGATCCCTAATATTCATGTAAAAGCAGGGCACAGGTGAACCGGCCCTAGGGAGGCGAAGGCAGGATTGTTGGCGCTTGTTGGCCAGTTAATCCGGTTGATTTGGTGAACTTATCCTGTCTCAAAAATAAGGCGGTCGGCCACAGAGAAAGACACCTAACATCAACTTCTGGCCTCCACACATGTGTATATCTACCAGCTACACATTACACCACACACACACACACACACACAAAAATGCTTGACACTACAAATAATGGCCTTAGCACACACAAGATCTAAGGTTCAATGCCTAGCACACAATACACAGAGAGAGATGTCATGTGAGAAATCAGCCACTTTCACACAAATACCTGCTCAAATGCATCCTAACATGAAATGTTACCAAACGCAATATTCACAGCTTCCTTCCATTAGGGTTCCATGTCCCCACAATCTTTCCTACAGAGGTTTCACGCCTAGGAAACTAAAGTGTCAAACCCAGTTTTCTTCCCTTCCCCTGGAAAGCAGGAAATATGTCTCACTAAACTTAGAATAATAGAAACATGCTAGACCTGTTGTTCTCAACCTGTGGGTCACGACTCCTTGGGGGGGGTTTCAAATGACTCTTTCACAGGGGTCGCCTAAGACCATCTGCATATCAGATATTTACATTACGGTTCACAGCAGTAGCAAAATTACAGTTATGAGGTACCAATGAAAATGATTTTATGGTTGGGGTCACAACATGAGGAACTGTATTAAAGGGTCGCAGCATTAGGAAGGTTGAGAACTGCTGTGCTAGATGCCTCATGAAATAGACAAGGATTGAAGGTAAGAGTCCTGTAGGTTCTCATTTCATGATAAAGGCAAAGCTCCATAAGAAGTCTGGCCTACCTGGTTTGCACAAGTCTCCATGTTGTTCCTTTTCACTGGCGTAGACCTCCATGCACCAAGCATGGTAGGCAAATGAGAAGAGATCTTCTATTTTACCAGGTGGTCGGATTGCATTGTTCAGTCTCTTAAGCCAATCTTGACACTGCTCAAAGGTTGGGAACTGACACCTTTGCAAAGCAAAACAGGTATAAATGTAATCAGGTGACAGCTGTAATGAAGTCTAAGAAAAGCCATCATTTCAAGAGTGACGACTCAGAGTGAAGAAAGCATCAGAGACAGTCATTCACTGCTACTTACAATAAAAACATATCCAACAAATTTTAGCCAGTGGTGCAAATTGGGAGGGGGAAAACAAAGAAGAGTTGGACATGTGGAAAATCTATTATTTTAACCACATGAATCTCTTCTGAAAGCGATTAATGGTGATTATCAAAGTAAAGCATTAATTTCTCTCTTTTATGAATCAGGTCTCACTCTACTTCTTCAGTTAGCTTTATAGTTATCTTTCTCAAGAAGTATGTTCAGAAAAGTCCTTTCTCTTTTGTTAAGCCAACCTAAAAAACAGACCACAACACTACCCATAGTTGGGGGTTTCAAAATGTGTCTACTCAGCAATTAGGACCATCAGATCCAAAATGAGGAAGAGGGCACACAAACTTTCAGCTGCAACCACAGTTCTATTATTAACAGCAATTTTCAGTATATACAATTAAGGGATTAAAATAATTAATGCAAACTGATTTTTTGAGGACCTGTATCATTTTAATTTTTTAATGTAGTGCTAAAAACTGAAACTAAGCAAACTCTTAAATTGGAGTGGCCACTAGTTATCTATCAAGAGTAAGCTGGGTATGGTGGCTCGTCCCTGTAATCCCAGTACTTGGAAAACTGAAGCAGGAATACTGCAACAAGTCTCGGGCCATCTTGGGCTACTCAGTTTCAGGAAGTAAAACAACATGAGCAGCTAAAAAGGCATGTTAAATGTTTGCCTTAACAAGAAGGTCACATAAAGCCTCCCTTATCCTAACCAATGTAGTTCATCAACATGACAACAATGTTTACTGGATCCCCAAAAGATTAAAGAAGTAAATAAAAATGTCAACAACTGAACATATCTAGAGTTACTAAATTAAAAACATATTTCAAGCATAATTTTGCAATCCTTAGAGTTAAAATTAGATTTGACAAAAATCACAAATGAATGCTAAACTTAAGAGAAATTTTGATGAGAAACAAGACACCTGCATGTTCTCAAGTGTTTCCCATAGACTGTTTATTAGTACAAGAAGGAAAATATAGAAATTACACAAATTTTGGCTAACGCTTTGACTGGACTAATCAAAACTCATCAATAGGGACAAGTAGACTGATTGTTTCTGGATGTAACAAAATACCATGAAAAGTATGAAGGGGTGAGAGACAGAGTTCCAGCTGGGGACATATAACTTCAATTTAATCTTGAGGAAACTCTACACAAGTATAAGATAATTAACAACCTACTGAAACAGAAAATTATATTATTCAAAATGTCACTGTCATAATAAAAGACAGTGAGAGGCTACAGAAATATTCCAGATTAAAAAAAAAAAAGTACAGTCAGCCTGGCGATGGTGGCGCACACCTTTAATCCCAGCACTCGGTTGGCAGAGGCAGACGGATTCTCCGTGAGTTCTAGGCCAGCCTGGTCTACAGAGTGAGTTCAGGACAGCCAGTGTTACAACAGAGAAACTCTGTCTTGGGGAAAAAAAAAAAAAAAAGAAAAGAAATAATACTTTACAGCCTCACAAACACCACCTACCTGATAACTTTGCAGTCTTTGCATGTCAAATGAAGCTGAAATATATCACGACATTCAACACTTTCTATAAGCTGTAATGGAACCTGCAATGAAAAAGGATAAAGTCTTCTTAGTCAAAAACGCACTGACTTTGCAGGCACATTCAGCCCAACTGATGAACAGGGAAAGAGGCCAACAAAGTCACAAATGTAGCTGGACCAGTAGTGATCTACTGAAGAGTGGATTAGAGTTTCCCTTTTCCCTAAATCAGCTGCCTCAAATCACAGCATGATGACCAGCAAGAGGAAGTATGGATCCTGGAAGAGAAGGGTATCAAACTCACAAGCTCATCTCTCAAGGTACTACTTTTAAGATGCTATGATTCGCAGTAACACAAAAGAACTCCATGTGTTCACTGTCCCAGATGGCAGTGTAAATTTACATCTCACTTTTTAGCAAATGAGGCTTCTGGGAAAAGATGGAGGCCTAATTGCCTGCAGACTACAAAACAAAGATGGCACATCAGTAGCCACTGGTTAGGGTCTCTGCTCAGTAGAACAGAACACAGATACCAGTAAGTTAGTAGTCAAAGAACCTAAAATAGGCTATATCCAACTTGTTCCAAAACACCAGCTGAAGAGCCTTATTTACCAAGTAGGAGGCAAAGTTTGATTGAGCTGGAATGGTTCTCCTCCCTGCCAATTGGGTCAGTACTCTCTACTTAACAATAGTGAACAGAGATCAGATATGCCAGTGAGACAGAAGAAACACCTCAGAAGTGTGTAAATGACCTTCAGGCTGATAAGGGTCAGCTTGTTTAAACCTACTGAAAATATCTGACTCAGCCTCCAACTACAGAAGCAATTTCCAAACAATTTGTGATAAGTAAATCAATCTTCATCACTTTTTAAAAGACAGATGTTGGTGACAACCAGGGGAGAGGGAGGCATCAGCACCTGCACTGGGCCAGTTCCTCGGCTGCCACATGCATAGCCCTTAAAATGGCAGGTCCTGGCACACCAGTTGAGAAGCCCCATCAGGGCAATGCCCACTTCCTCTGTCTTTACCGAAACTTTGTTCACCAACATCGGGAATACGGATAGGCTAAGAGCCTTTACATAAAAGCCTATAGATGACTGGGTTTCTCCTGACCTTACCCATCCCCGCCTCTGATTAGTAAGCTACAGACAGACTGATTGAAATGTCTAGTAAGTATAGATCAAAGCTATTGGATCTCTCCCTTGTGTCCCGTCCTACTTTCTCCATAAAAACCTGCTTCCCTCCACAATAAACTGAATTTGCACCATGGAAGATATTTTCCCCAGAGTCTGTTTCTTGGCTTAGTGACTCTGTGCACCACTTATCCCCTCAGGAACTCTGAGCCCGTGAAAAGACCACAGATAGGGGCTTATGCAACCAGGACTGGCCTTAAACTCCCTGTTCTGAAGACAATCTTAAAGTTCTGACTCTTTTGCCTTCCCAAGTGCTAGGATTACAGAACTATACCACCATGGCTTATTTATATGGTGCTTAGAGTCCACCTCAGGGTTTGATGCATGCTAGGCAAGCACTCTACCAACTGGGTTACATCCAGCCCTCAGTATACTCTTAACACCTTGAAAGAAAGAGTAGCTCACTCGTTCCTAACATTGTATCAAACCCAGTCGACGTGTGGCTGGCTATGGGAGCTACAAGTAGCATTCTAACAACGTGTTTAGCTCAGGTGGAGGCAATCTCCTCCAAGGGACAGGAGTCAGAATTGAACATGCTGCCTGCACAGGGTGGCCCCGCATCAGCCCTGCTGTTTCAGAGCTGGCTTACTACAAACTCTGACCTACCATGCAGTTGCCAGAATCAGCAAAGAACCCTCAGAACAAGGATGCTGGGTCAAAAAGAAGTCCAGTGCTAGAGGCTGAAACACAGAAACAGAAACTGGGGCACAGATTGAAAAAGAGCAGAAAACCAAATGATATTACTCAGATAAATGCCTGGGAGTTTTTGCCTTGAGGTGAAAACCTTGTTTCTAAGAATATAATCTATAAAAACTCCCTTACAACTATAGTAGAATTGGAGTAAAAGGAATACTATGCATTCTTGCTTATATTCCAAGAAAAAAGTTTTGGCTCTCTGCTTGTTTAAACCCTTAATCCCGAGGTGCTGCGTGAGAAACTGCAGCTGACACAGCTAAAAATTCTTTCAAAAGCCTGTAGTTCAGGGTGGGGTGGGGGCATGGCTATCAGTAATGATGAAATTATCAAGAGGGAATATGGAGATCGAGAGGAAACAGATAAAAGTGCTTGCTGCCAAGCTGGACAACCTGAGTTCAAGCTTCTCACACAATAAAGAAATAACAGTATTTTTTTTAAAGACAGATTAGAATACAACACCGATTTGTTCTCAGGCAGTCCTTATAGGCTCCTAGACTTTCTTTGTTTATTATCTTTTTAATGTGTTCCTCCCTCTCTCAGAATATGGTGGGGTCATCGGCCACTCAGGCTTTTATTTTCATTCGCTATTACATGTAGGCGCGCATGCCCGTCACTGGGTGTGAGTGCAACTGCCCTCGGAGGACAGAAGTGCTCATCATCTGGAACTGAAGCAACAAAGTGGGCACCGGGATCTGAACTTAGGTCATCTGCAAGGGCAAGGTCATGCTATTAACCACTGAGCCACCTTTCCAGCCCCTTAATCTTTATTCTTAAGGAAGAAGAGGAAGAAGAAGAAAACGTTGGTTCTTGCATCAAAATCAACTGGAGTTACAGATGTGAAGAAATGCATTTCTTAAAAAGATTTATTTATTTCATGTGCATGGATGTTCTGCCTGCATGCATGTCTGTATACCACATGCATACAGTTCCCTCAGAGGCCAAAAAGAACAGACTCCCCGAAACTAGAGTTACAGATGGTTGTGAGCCACTATGTGGGTGCTGGGAACCAAACCCAGGTTCTCTGCTAGTATAGCCAAAGCTCTTTACTGAACCACCTTCCCAGGCCCACAAAACAGCAGATTTTAACACAAAGATTACCACATGCAAGAGTAGGGACAATGAAGGTGGGGGGATACAAGAGACACCTGGTTCCATATAATGGAGTCTCCCCCTCCGCCTCCTTTAAAGGAGAATCAGTCACCTTTTTCTCCCATATATCTAATCAAGTCTCTCTCCTTTCCCAAGGCTTATAACCCTGCTCTAGCTTTCCCAACTTCCCTCACACATTAAAAATATCTACAGTTTCGAACACTTCCCATTTGCAGCATACAACCTCATAAACAAAGAAGGTTAAATCTGTGCTATAAACATAGCCATGTCTGCTCTGTACCCAGGCTTCTTCCACCATAGGTTGTTTGCTGTGCTTCCCTTTCTCCCTAAAACTACTCTTCTACTCTGTATTGAGCTCTATGGGAGTCGACTTTCACACATAAGTGGCCCTTCTGCAGAGACTTTCAAAACAAGAAAAGCCACTGAACCAGAGTCCTTGGAGGCAGTCCCCCGCAAGGCGGGAACCTAGAAGCAGGGCAGTCGGGCTCCTTCCTTGCACAGAAGGCGGGAGACCTAGAGGTGCTGTGGCGGCCGTGCTCCACAACCACTCCTTTTCTTTTGGCTTCTTTTCTGTCCTCTACTTGCCAGGCTAATTCTCTCTCGACAGTGCTTTTCAACCAAATTCATGCTCAAACAATGCATCAAACACTCAGTGCTGGTATCAAATATTTAAAAGGCCAAAAGTTAAAACAGAAGCACAAAACCCCTAAAGTCATCAGACGGAGGAAGCAAATAGCAGGAGTTTAAAACTTTGACAGTCCACAGGCCTTTCACGTTCTAGAAGGCTCTGATGGCATCATGCGCTATTATTTTATCACCTCGGTTCAGTGTGAGTGTGTCCGTCCGTCCATGAGTGTGCTTTACTTTCAAAATACAAAATTTAGAAGCTGGATTATTCCCACCTTTTAAAAAAATAACCACTTTTTTCATAACCTGAGTTGGGGGGCTAATTTTGTATTTACAGCTGAAGCAAAAATGCCATAACAGAGTGAAAATAAAACCAGTAAGAACCAAAGCTGCAATCTGCAACAAGCAGTTTTTAAGGCACCAAAATTTTTCTTTTAAAAAACCAGAAAAGTGGAGCTGTCACGGACTGAAGAGTTACGCTGTCTACTGTTCATTTTGGATATGAAGACATCTTTATATCCAGCTCTGCTTCCAGGGGACCCTAATGGTAGAACCATAGGCCAAAAGGGATTAGGTGTTAACAAACCTTACGTCAGAAGCCTGGTACAACAGCTCACTCCTATAATCGCAGCACTCAAGAGGCTGAAGGAGAACTGTCAGAGTTCAAGGCCTGCCTGGTTCCACAGTTCACATCAAGTCTGCTATAGCTACACAAAAAGACCCTGTCTCAAAAAATAAGCAAACAAAGTAACAAAAACATCTTTCTGGTGTACGGTGAACAAAGAAACTGCTAGACAAAGGACAGTGCCAAAGAAAGGTGTCTCCAGTTGCTATACTGCCACCTTAGGCACTGACCAAGAGACAAAGTTTTATAAGACATTTCTGCTTAAAACTCAGTCTATATTTTTTCTAAATTTTATTTATTATTCTGGGTATAGGCGTGTGCACACACACACGCAAACACACACACACACACACACCACAGCAAGCATACAAGGGTCAGAAGACAACTACAGGGCATTGGTTCTCTCCTTCTACCTTTATGTGGGTTCCAGGGATTGAACTCAGGTCAGCAGACTTGTCCAGCAACTAACTGCCATTAGCTGCTGAGCCAGTCCACACCCCCAGTCTACTTTTTTCTTAATTTATATATTTCATATATATGGGTGCTTTGTCTACATGTAATCAGATCCCATTAAACATGGCTGTGAACCCCATGTGGGTGCTGGAAATGTAACCCAAGTCCTCTGGAAGAGCAGCCAGTGCTCTTAACCACTGAGCCATCTTAAAGCACCTCAGTCTACATTTTTGAAAGTCGTAATACCATTGCTTTATGTATAAACTGTGGGACTTTACCTTCACCCCAAAAAATATTCTCACTAGAGCACTGGTGAAAGGGAATAAACTCATGCAGAGCAGACAAGTTTTGATGATCGCAAGGTAAATACCCAGCACTCGAGGACAATTTGCTCTGCACAGTCCAGCACCCATCACCAGAGTCTCATGCCATTTACTGGAATCTCAGAAGCAACAGACTGAGAATCAGTCCACTGAATTACATGACAAAAATTGTTTTAAACCTTCGTAAGTCCCACTTGAACACCTACTTGTTTATAAAATATCTCAACTTCAAAGAAATATAGTTTAGGAAAAATAAAGAATAGGAGATTGGTCATACTAAGGAATGCTACAAATGGATTCTACCACAGAGGTACCTCACCCTAGGAACTTGAGCATGATGTTTACTGAGGGTGCATAGATTAAAGTAAAAGTGCTTATAGTATCCAAACCTATAAACATTCAATGTGCTGTGAAATTAAGAGAATCTTTGATATTGGGTAGCTATTTAAAACTTTACGGCAAGTCATTTTCTCAAGTACTAAATAATGCGAAGTGCCATGACACAATAGAGATAGCACATTTGGGTTCTAATGGCTTAAATGTGCCATGGTTTCGATAAAATAACCTTTAATAGGGTCTCTTGATCTCCTGTGTCTTGCTGTCATATTATCTGCTGAAAAAGAATAGAGGGATGAAGAGAGGCAACCACTGCCAACTCTCTGGTCTCCGTCTAGGATCTGCTGCAGGAGGCGGAGTCACTTTTGTTCCCGCAGTGACCTCAGGCTTCAGGAACCCTGGCACTGACTGTGGTGTCTCTCGACAGGAAATGTCCATAGTCCCTACAATGTTGAGATAATCTTGCCTAATCATTTTTCTGTTCAAACACTGTATCTGGGGTTTTGTAAGTGACACGCAGGCTCTAAGCCTTAGAGAGTTATAATGTTAGAGAAAATGCTTCCATGTGAAGAATGGATTAAAAATAAGTGCAGTGGTCAGTTTCCTTAAACATTACAGATTAATCGCACTATAGAAAAACAGTCAGAATACAACCTAATCATATCCCTACTTTAAGAGATAAATGACGAATGACATAGGCCTATTCACAGAAACACAGGGTTTTTAAATGAATTTCAAATCCAAATGGAGAAAGATGATCTAAAATCCATTTCAAACCCATACTAATTTCAATTCATAGCATATTTACTGAGTTGCAATGGCTTCAGGATACATTCTAGATCCTGAAGATAAAGACAGATCAACAAGGGTAAACATGTCTAGTCAATGTGGTGAAAATGTTAAGATACAGAAGCAGCTCCCTAAGTGCAGTTACTGCCAGGAAGGGAACAGAATCAAACAAAGCTTCACAGAGGAAGTTATCACCGGAACTGAGTTCTGAGAGATGAAGAGAAATTCCCCAGACGTGAGAGAAGGGAAAGTGTGCAAGAGTACGAGGTCTGCTTCCTCCTGCAGCAGTGGTGCAGGGAAGCTGGTTTTACTAGCAGGAAGGGGAAGGAAAGCTGGAAGGGACAAGGACCACAGCCTCACATCATGCTGCATAATTTGCACTTTCACACTCAAAAAAAAAAAAAAAAACAATGACTACTTGAAGAAGGTGGATGATGTGATTCTCCAACAGACCTTATTCCCAAACAAATCTAAAGATAGTTCTTTAAGTACTCAGCCAATCCTAGTAAGCTGATAAACAGGATGATATGGGAAAATGCAACAGCATGAATCCTTATCATTCCCACAGGCAATTTAATCTCAAGTTCATGGATCCCATCGATTCAGAGAACACAAAGTAAAGGCAGGCAGTCATTTTACTCACTCCACAGGACACGGAAGGGAACGCCCAGCTGCTGCCATGTTGTCACCTCCACCGTTTTACCCACTGGTCACGAGTGCACAAATCAGAATGAACCCTCGTGTGCTCATTAGTTTTCGTTAGCTTGACACAAACTAAAGTTCCCTGGGAGTGGGGCCCTCAACTGAGACACTATCTCCATCAGACTGGCCTGTGGGCATATCTGTGGAGCATAGTCTTGATTAAGGACTGGCGTGGTGAGTGTAGTCCACGGTGGGCAGTGCCATCCCCAGGTTCTGCTTCAGTTCCTGCCTTCAGATTCCTGCCTTGACGTCTCTCAATGATACACTGTAAATTGTAAGATGAAATAAACCTTTTCTTCCCCAAGTTGTTTTTTGGTCACAACAGAAAGCACACTAGAACACTGTGAACATAGTACATTTTCTTTTTTCTTGATGACCTTGGTGTGTACTTTTAGCTAATGGACAGAATAAACGGACATAACCTAAATCTAGAAGGCAGGCAAAAGAATTCAGGTCAAAATGGGAATATTTTGTTTAACTCCAGAACATAAATGTTTAACTATAAAAAATAAATACCAACTAAAAATGACAGCCACTGACCTTGTCATAAACCAAAGAATACGACTTGAGTAGTTAGGAAACTTGTAAAAAGGTGAATAAAATGAATGCAAGCAGCAAATTCAAAGAATTCCCCGAATCACATAAATCTGACTGTAGGCCTGAGCTCTTAAAGACACCACAATACACGTCTCTACATTGGCACTCAAATGCAGAAAGCTACCACACTGGCAAGTAAAGGAGGAGAAAAGCTTTCCACAGGTGGAAACCCATTTACTTGTGGGCCTTTCTGGGATTGGTTCATTGAAGACTCCTAAGGACATCACTGCATTGGAGAATCAGTCCTACTGAGCAGACACTCATAATCAAAACAGGCCAAATGCACTCATAGTAACTTCAAGCTTCCCTTTTCTCTAGTAAGAATCTATTATGCAAATACACAAAGTACTAACATCTATCCTTACCCACTTAAGAGGCACCAAAGAAACTTTATCCAATATGGCAGTCTATGTGAGCTCAAAGAACATCTCACTTGACATGAAGACCCAAAGAATGATCTCAGCCAAGGCAGCTGGTAACTATTAAAGAGAGAGGGAAGTAGGGAAAGACCTGTGCTGTGTGTGCGTGTGCGTGTGTGTATAGCTTAACAATACAACAGTACCTGGTACAAGCTATGTAGTATTAACTAACAATGGATACTTCAGCAGACAAGATGCATTGTTTTAAATAAAGCATAATTATTAACCTAATATTCCTTGAGCATGAAATTAACTGAGAGAAAAGCATAGCACACAATGCTTTC
Organism: Cricetomys ansorgei; assembly: GCA_026225945.1. Taxonomy (NCBI): domain Eukaryota; kingdom Metazoa; phylum Chordata; class Mammalia; order Rodentia; family Nesomyidae; genus Cricetomys; species Cricetomys ansorgei. The sequence goes on along the minus strand of JAMJFZ010000435.1, from coordinate 25,359,326 downwards.
ACATGCCCATGCCTGTACGACTCTTACCTCTTCCTTTTGCTGTCTACCTTATAGAGAGAATGAACGGCTGGTAACCACTTACATTAACAAGAGACTCCTTAAACTTGATGTGAAGTCTGTAATTAGAAAGTGCAATGATGGCATCTTCAGCACGGCCCACATACTCTGTGCTCTCTCCATGAAGTTCAAGGAAAGGAACCTGAAAACCAGAAGAAGAAACCTTTAGGAGTTCCAGTGCAGAAAAGCCAAGTCTTCAAAAATAAATCAGGTACATAAATGGTCAGGGGAACAAATGGACACTAAGCCCTCTGCTATACAAGTTTAAGTCAGGAAAGATGACTTATACTCACCTAGTTCCAATATACTTACCCAAATTATGGACTTCTAAAGGAAGGCATGAGAAATGATCATCTCAGTGAACAATGTTTTCCAAATTGCATTTGTGTATGTATAGCCTAGGAAGTGTGCCTTCACTCCACCAGCTTTGCTCCATCATTACTAACACTAAACACATATTACATAGTCAAAAACAGCCTGTAATTACCTGAAGATTCTCATCCTCCCGAATCAGCTGCTTCCTGGGAAAGATCTGATTGGCTTGGATGCACTCAAGGCTCTGCCGCATCTCTTCATCCTGAAAACCCCCACAATGTTCAAATAATTTTAAAACTTCTAATCATCCATATTGGATTTTTCTACCATGTCTACTTATATAATCATAACAATAATCCAATGACTATTTTGAAACAAGCAGAAAAGCTCAAGGAAAAATACCCCCCAAAGTGTTTTATCTGATACATTAGGTTTTTCTATGGTTTGTGTAAGAATTCCCCAAAAGCCCATATGCTAAAGGTTTTTTGGTGCTAGGACAAAGCACTGCTGGCAAGGAGTTAGAAATTCTGTGAAGCAAGAGGAGAGAAGTAGGCCAATAAGGACCTAAGTTCCCGTCTCCCACACTGCCTAGGCTCTTCCCATCACATGTTCCCACCGTGATCTACTGCCTCACCACACACTCAAATGCAGGGCCACTGTCCAAAATCGTTGGCCAAAATAACCCTGTCTCTTTCTAGCTGACTTCTCTCAGGCATCTGTAGTAAGAACAAAAGTCTGACTAATACCGGCATCCCTAATCTAAGGACACACTGATGCAAAAAGTATCAGGCATTTCCCATCTCTGTGGGCACAGGAGGAGGTTGTTGGTACATTTTGAAAGAAACCAAGAAGCAGTAATTTTGCTCTTCATGTTATAATCTTACATTTTGATTTTTGAGAAATACACGCTGGATTATTTAAGAACAGAAAATTATGTTTGGAATCCACCTCAACATAAGGAGTATGAGAAAGGAGCAGGTGGAGAATAAACGGAGCAGGAGTATGGATGAGCCGATAACTCATGAAACTGTTAAGTGTCAAATGGAAGCTCGCTATATTGCATAGCCTTTGTGTGAAATCTGCATAGCTTAAGGCTTCAAAGGCGTGTGTTTGTTTTTTTTTTTTTTTAAATAAAACTAAGAACCAAATTCCCAAAATTTGAAATCATATAAACCATTATCCCTAGTTCATTCTGCCTTACACTACCAAGCAGGTCTCTCTCCAGTTAAGGCAACTTGAAAGTAGGAAGCCAAGCACTCCCATCTAAATAGCTCCTCTGCACTCTGGCTGCTACAGTGCAGGGAGGCCCAAGAGACAGAGAGTCTGTGAAAAGTCTGACTCTAGGTGACAATGAACTCTGTTCACACATCCATACCCCTCCACTCCCACTGCACTGGGGATCAAATCAGGGCCTCAAACATGTTAGACAAGCACTACACAGAAATTTTTCTCATTTTTTGTTCTCCCTTTACAGACAAGGTCTCAAACTGTAGCTCAGGCTGCCTGGAACTCACTATACCCCTGTGTTCAGAGCTGTGTGCACATCTTTGTCTTCATACTTGCTAGAGGCTCCCATTAGGAACAAACAACCACCACGGCAACATCTGCCTAAATACCAACCTCTCAAAGACACACTTGAGTCCCATTTAAAATCCTTTGAAAATCAGAGGTATCTGGGGGGAGGAGCTGATGGTAGGAGGGGGAGAATGGGAGAGGCTACATACGGTGTTGGGGGATGGGGAGAGGGGTTGTTCAAATGAGTTGGATATCATTAAAATACATTTTATACATGTATGAAATTGTCAAAGAATAAATTTTTAAAGCCTTTTAAAAAAATTCAGTGTTTCAAAATTTTCTATGAAAACTAAGGATTAAGGACAAAAATTTAAATGATAAAACAATACCATTTATAGTAAGGTGAATCAATGGCTCAACAATTTCAAGGAATTATATAGTTAGCAAAATGACTATCAGGAATTCAATAAACAACATGAGGAAATATTTAAATCATTTTATGAAATAGCAAAATTGAGGCTTGTGTTAAAAGTCTAATTACATTTATATATACATATACATATATATATACACATACACTCACTCACACAGACACACATTCACATATACATACATGTGAATGAACGACATGGACCAGTCAGAAAATAATACAACCATGAGTTCTAGTGGCAAAATTCTAAATAAATCTTTAAAAATTTGCTATGATCCTGTGGTGGTTTGAATGAGAACGGCCCCCCCAGCTCATGCATATATTTGAATGCTTAGTTCCCAGTTAGAGGAAGTGTCCGGAACGGCCTTGTTGAGGTGTGTCACTAGGGGTGGGCTTTGAAGTTTCAAAAGCTCTTGGCTACTGTTCCAGCACCATGCCCGCCCCCTGCCACTATGCTTCCCTCCATGATGGTCATGAAGTAACCCTCAGGAGCTCTTAGCAAACTTCCAATTAAATGCTTTCTTTTATAAGTTGCCTTGGTCATGGTGTCCCCTCACAGCAACAGAACAGTGACTAAGACAGGGCCTTTATGATGTGTGGTCACACGGCTTCATTACCTATTGGAAGTAGAAAGGACCCCCCACACACACCAGAGGACTGTGCTGGACTCTACAGAGACCTCAGCAGTACCAGGAAGAGGACTTTACTGCTTGCTGGCTGTGGCACACAGTAGAGGCAAGCACTCGGTGCAGAGCAGAGCAGCTTTGGTGCCCGACTGCCACTCATTCAGACTAGCATGCACCACTTCAATATTAGACAAGCACATTTTCAGCTCATTGAAAACTGTGGGAAAACAGAAAACATATCCTGTAGATAAACAGTAAACCACCATCATGTTTGGGTACAAGATTAAAACAGAAAGTTGTGATGCCCACAAAATAGAAGAACACTGGCCTGCCTTTAAGAGGGAGAATTACCTTCTTCCTCCTGACTACACAAGTAGGTGGGTTTTTTGTTGTTGCTGCTGCTGTTTTATTTTACTTTTAATTTTGTTTTTGTTTTTTTTTTCGAGACAGGGTTTATATGTCGATGCCAGACTGTCCCTAATTAAGCTTGAAATTAACATGGTATTTTCAATTCCCTCTTGGTGCACCAGCATTAAATACTTTGGGTTTAAGGAACTATTGCACGGTTAAAAACAACAACAAGATATCAGACAATGTTATAGAGAATAATTTCTCGAGTTCTCAAAGTTTTAATCACGTCCTTAGGACGAATGAGATGTAGCTGGCTGTGTTCCATCTTTCCCACTTAAATGGCCCACGCATCACTGAAATGCCCATTACGCTCTTCTGTGAAAGCCATGGGCAGGGTGTGTATAGCTGTCCCATCTACTATAGGGTCAAGAGTCTTAAAGACACAATAGGAAAGGCAGGAAATTGCTTCCATCCAGAAAACAAATTCATATAAAATGTGTGCTATATGTGATAATGTATGTTAATTAACTCAATTTGATCATTCTATAACATATGCTTATTTTGTAACATTTCACAATCAATACGTCACAATTCTGTCAATCAAATAAAGAAAAAAATATGTGAGTAGCCATCTCACAATTCTCTACACACATCAAACAAACAAAAACTCCTTTGCATTGTGCCTTGCTTCCTAGAACTTTCTTAAGCGGTGAGAGGAGGTGAACCTGAGGCCTCACATATGCAACAGCTTGTGGTTTACCACTAAGCTATACCCCAAACCAGCTTCCTCGTAAAGAAGAAATCAAAATCCTGGAATCTAAGAATTATATATTTCAATCTTGCCTCCAATTACTGATTGACTTAAGGTGGACTGCACATCTAGCTCTCAGGATTCAGTTACCATAAATGTAGCTGTTCGATTCATACTGGATTGGTACTGAGGAATTGACAAAAGAGAGAGAAATAACTAGAAAATGGGAAAAAATGAAATTATTTGTGCAAAACAGAAACAGATGTATTAGTGTCGTGTATTATCGAGACAAGAATTCAACCCTAATTTCTTTACTTCTGCACTTACCATGACCGGAGGCCCAGGTCAGGAGAGACCCTTCTCAGTCTCTGACAAGGCTTTTCTTCCTCTTCTGCTTGAGACCTTTATTTTAAGAATAAAAAAAAAGAGAGGTAAAATTGGCAATAGTTTTTCCTGTAATTGGCCATATCTTAATTAAAGAGACTATATATACAGACCTGAATTTCAACCAGAATCAGCCCAGAAAAGGCTGAATACCAGCCAGCTAGATCCCCACCATTAGTTCTAAACTGAATGCCTTTGTAAAAATACTACTAGCTTCAACTAGTTCTGTAAGAAAAATGGAAAACTGTGCAGACAGTAATTTTCTTTTTTTATAAATTTAATTTAATTTTATTTTAAGTGCATTGGTATGAGAATTTCAGATCCCCTGAAACTGGAGTTACAGGCAGTTGTGAGCTGCCATGTGGGTGCTGGCATTTGAACCCAGGTCCTCTGGAAGAGCACCCAGTGCTCTTAACTGCTGAGTCATCTCTCCAGCCCAGTATTTTTCAAATGTTACAAACCTTGCAGAAAGATTTAAAAACAACAACAACAGCCTACAAACACAGTATTCTACTATATTCAGGGTGTCTCTGTGGCTTATCTTACTGAAAATGGATCTCCTTGTCTATGGAAACAAACCGATGTAGTAGGTAAAATATGAATCAACTGCCTCATTATTCCAATATTCTGTGCTTACCTAAGGAATTATGAACTACTGCAATACTTTCACCCACGTTTCTAAGAACAAAGGAGCACCCAACTAGAAATGCAACAACGGGCTACTAAGAGTGCTATCATCTTTCCTAAGCTCCCCTTTCTCTGAATGGATTAGCATCATACGAACCCAGTATTTTTGGTTTGCTGGAGTTTGATTTAAAAAAGAAAAAAGGCTGGGCGGTGGTGGCATAGAACTCAGGAGGCAGAGAGGCAGGCAGATCTCTATGAGTTCCAGGATAGCCTGGTCTACAGAGTGAGTGCCAGGACAGCCAGGGCTACAACAGGTTACAACCCTGTCTTGAAATAAAAAATAAAAAATAAGTGGATAAAAGGGGTGAATGCACTCAAACTATGTATAAATAATTTTACAGCAAAGAAAGTTACAGAATCAACCCAGTAGCAATGATCTTAATTCTAAGCACACAGGCTATGGTCTCTAAAGACTAACTACTATTTCAAAATGAGCCGGGGCTCCTGAGGGAAAAATAGTCACTTTCAGGTCTAGAACCAAAACCTGTACAAATTATTATTTTGTAAACTGGAAAGCTAGGGTGCTCTTGAACCTCTGAAAGGGTATCAGACACTCAGGGGAATCATATACATATATGAAATCACTAAAGAATTAATCTTTTAAAAAATGACTTGGGGCTAGAGTTGGCTCAGTGGTTAAGAACATGTATTACTCTAAACAGAGGAACAGAGTTCAATTCCAAGCATCCATAACAGGCATCTTGAACCTCCTGTTGCTCCATCTTGAGGGGATTTGCTGCTGCCCTTGGCCTCCCAGAGCACCCGCACACATGTGCCGCACACTCACACAGATACAAACACACATGATAAAAATAAGCGCTGCATGGTGGTGGCGCACACCTTTAACCCCAGCACTCGGGAGGCAGAAGCACGCAAGGCATGTTCCAGGACAGCCAGGGCAACACAGAGAAGTCAAAACAAAAACAAAAAAAAAATCAAAAAACCCATTCTCTCATACATACCAACTGGAGATGCTAAAACAGTGGTTCTCAACCTTCCTAATGCTGCAACCCTTTAATAAACAGTTCCTCATGTTGTGGTGACCCCAAACATAAAATTAGTTCTGTATCATAATTGTAATTTTGCTGCTGTTATGAATTGTAATGTAAATATGCAGATGGTCTTAGGCGACCCCAGGGAGAAGGTCGCTACCCCTAAAGGGGTCAAGACCCACAGGTTGGTGTTAAAGAAATAACCTCTTGTTTTTTGAATTGGTTAAGAATCAGCCTGTGCTGGAAATCTAGCTCAGTGTACAGGACTTGTCAATCATTGCAGTGTGAGTGAGGCCCTCACTTAAATACCTAGCACCGTAAACTAAGTGGATAAATACATGCATAGATGGATGGATGAATAAATGCCCTGCCTTTCATATACAAATATACAAATAAAACCTGTGTAGAATCAAGTAATTAGGAGAGAAGTATTCTACCTAGTACATGAAGGAAAGACAGAATCAGACACTATTCTTATGAATGCTAGTAAAATATATAATGTAAATAACAGCCTGGTCTATAAAAGAAATCACCCCAAATTCTTAAATAAACTTCCAGACGAAAGAGTTGAAATTTCCCAGAGTGAGAATTCAGTAGTTAAGAGCACTTGCTGTTCTTGCAGAGGACCTGAGTTCAGTTCCCAGCATCTACACGGTGTTCACAACCATCTGTCACTACCGTTTCAAGGAATTCGACACCTTCTTCTGGCCTTCATGAATACCAAGCGTGCGCATGGTGCATGCATACGTACATTTTCATCCCCTACACACAAATACTCATATACATAAAAGAAAATAAACAGCTCTAAAAAACTCAAGTGACCATTTCAACCAACTGCAGCGTAAGGACATTATCTGGAGTATAAAAACAAACCGAAACATTTTGAGAACTCTGACAATATGATACTTGATGGCATTACACACCTTGTTAATGTTATATACACACAGTTGTGGCTATGGATTTTTACACAGTTTTAGTTGGTTTTTTTTTTTTTAGGGATTCATCTTTTTCTATGAGAGAATACACACAGATGGGACAATGAACAAAGGCAGAGTTGGAATGAAGCAACCTGTGCAGTCAGGTGAGCCACGAGCGGACAGCTGTTCAGAGCCAATGAGATGGGTGAGTGGAGATTGAGTTGTTTTCTCTACTTCCGTATGTTCATTTTTTTCACATAATAAAAATTTCTTACCATAGCTCAAGATTCTCAAACACACAATGCAGCAATCTCAATATTTTTAAGTTTTCAAAGGAAATGAAAAGAGTATTTTGAAGCTTTAAGTGCATTTCTATGTTTATTTCATCACTATTCGTAACAGTCAGAATACGGAAGCAACCTGGATGTCCACGGAATAACTAACTATATATATGCGGCAGAACGCCAGTGAGTCATAAAAGGAGGAAGTCTGCCACTGCAGCAATGGGATGGACTGGAGGCATTAGGCTGAGAGAAACAGGTAGGGACAGAAAGATAAACACTGTATATTTTTAACTTACTTGACACACTATGTATGAAAACTAAAATTTTGATCTCAAAGAAGCAGGGAATAGAACAGTTCATACTAGAACCTGGGAAGGGTGTTGGGGAGGAGAGGAAGGATGCTGAGTGTGGAGCACAGGGACGAAGAGGAGCCACGTCTAATGCTCTGCAGCACAGGGCTACATACAGCTAGTAGAGACTCCAAATGTTCACATGCAAAGACATGGTGACTTATCATACACACTGCATTCACTAGGAGAAATGCCCCGTGTTCCACAATTCATAAAAATAACTTCTGTACCAATTAAACAAAACACGGGGGAGGGAGGGTAAAAGAACTAACGTAAAGAATCAAAGTTTTAACCATCCTAAAACTAGTGCTGCAGGGCAGTGGTGGTACAAGCCTTTAATCCCAGGCAGGTGGATCTCTATGACTTGGAGGCCAGCCTGGTCTACAGGGTGAGTTCCAGGACAGCTGGGGCTACACAGAGAAACCTTATCTCAAAAAATAAATAAATAAATAAAATATAAATAAATAAATAATAATGATAATGATAATAATAATAATAATGTGTTAATACAATATACTTATCAAAATGTGTCTAGTTTTTTTTAATTTTTTCCAAATTTTCAGAGAAAATTTAGAGAAGCACACAAGTAACACAGCACTAGATAGAACAATAAAATGTAGTCAATGTTAATGACAACTGTAAATCAAAACCCAATAACAAAGTAAACTCTTGATGAGTAAACATATCGTACACACATAAGCTATTTCCCATCTTTTTGTTTGTTTTTGGTTTTTGGTTGCTGCTGTTGTTGATTTTTGAGACAAATGTCTTTCTGGAACTCACTATGAAGGCCAGATTGGCCTCAAACTCACAGAAATCCTCCTGTCTCTGCCTCTCAACTGCTGGGATTTAAGGTGTGCAACATAATGCCTGGTCTAACATTTTAATAAGTACAGAAATCCTATGAGAGTATGGCTCGATTTAACATATTCTCCCCAAGATGGTGTCTTCCACTTTTATAACAAACATTGACCCCCCAAAAAAAAACAGAGTCAATAAAAATTAGCTTAGAACACAGCCAGTAGCAGAGTGCCTGGCTAGCACACATAAAGCCTCCGGCTCAGTCCCTAGTACCAACACGCACGCAAAGAAAAGATAATTACAAATCGTAATCCATATAATGAAGGAAACCAACAGATAGAACACAGTGCGATTATAAGAATGCAAGAGCCCAACTTTAAATAAAGGTGATCAATCAGAAAAGGCAATCTTCTGGCACAGGAAACAGCATGTTCTTGACCCAACAAAGACCTTTAAATATTTAAAAAACTAAAAGGAAGATCTGAGGCTAAAATGCTCTGACTGGTGGGTAAGAAAGCTACAAAACTTGAAGACATAGACTTGTAAAGACAAAAGATCATGTAACCACAGGGTAAAGACTGCACTCCAAGGACAACAAATACCACTGAGCAGTTCAAAATCGCCGATGACAATCTGATTTTAAGTCACTCTGACCAATATGTGGCAAAATGGATTAGAGGATGAAAACAATAAAAACAATCAGGAAGTAATTACATCTACATGAAAATTTGTGTTTTACAACAGAGTTATTCAAACAGTGCAAAGTGGGACACAATCCAAACGACCACTAAGAACGAATGAGCAGGACGCTGTACACTGAACAGACCTTAAAGGGTGGATGAACCGGAACACATTACACTAAGTGAAAAGTCAGCCACAAAGGACATGTGATAGGCTTCCAGAACAGAGAAAGCTGGGAAAATGGCTGACAGCAACAGAGAACAGATTAATGGCTGCTTGGTGCTGGTGGAGGTGGAAGGCAGGTGAGGGGTGGTGACAGCTAAGGTGTAGAGTGTCCTTCAGGGACAGGTGACTAGCAATGTGTGAACTACGCCTCAGCAAGCTATTTTAATGACTAAATTGCCTCTGTTGCACTTCATTTCACCCACACCTAAGTACGGCCACTGATAACTATTTTACACTTCTGTTTCAAAACTTCTCTATGCATATATAAAAACACACATAGCATAGCCCAAAAGTGTAAGGGGAGTTAAGAGAATCACACTAGATTTACTATTCTCCAATTTATTTTTTTCCAATAATAAATCACATCCTTCCTCTATCAATGCATACATTTGGATAGCAGTTCAACATTATATTACATCTCAATCCACCATCACCTAATCCAGATTACCTGGTCAGATATTTATACTGTTTCCGTTTTTCCATTACCACCCATAAAGGCTTAGTTGTTGTTGTTTGTTGTTTCAAGATAGGGTTTCTCTGTTGTAACTCTGGCTGTCCTGGAACTTACTATGTAGACCAGGTTGGCCTCGAACTCACAGAGATCTATCTGCCTGTCTCTGCCTCCCAAGTGCTGGGATTAAAGGCATGTGCCACCACCGCCCAGCCCAAAAAGCCATTTAGAGACAACACAACAAAACCTATCCTAACATCTTTATACAAGTCACTATTTCTGTAGTACTGGGTCTTAAAACAATTTATTAAATGAAAAAATATAAACCTTGGGGGGAGGTATACAAGGTTTATTATTGCTAAAGAGTACACATACATCCTCTTCTAAAATCACCAACACAGTCATCAACCTGGAAAGTTACTTTTCTTTTTTTTTTTTTTTGGTCTTTTGAGGCAGGATCAGGAAATGCAGCTAAGACCAGCCTCAAACTTATAATCCTCCTTCCTCAGTCTCCAGAATGCTGGGATTATGAGCACATCAACAGACCAGGCTTCAACTTGGTAAAAGTTCTAAGTATTCTGTTATTTTAAAAGTTAAGATAAACTACACATAAGCACTATCTGCACTAACTATGAAGCACATTTGTATGTGCACAGCAAATGACACAGTGATGGCTAACAATGGCATCCCTCTGGAAAAGGATGGGGTAAGGACGAGGGCTGCAGGTCAGCTGGTAGAGTGTTAACCAGGATGGCACAAGGGCCTGAGGCTTGATCCCTAGATCCCAAAGAACTGGGTATGGTGGCACACCCAGCCCTGGGAAGGTAGAACACAAAGACTGAAAATTCAAGTTACCCTTAGCTACACAGTACGTCAGAGACCAGTCTGGGACACACGAGACCCTATCTCAAAACGAAAAAATGTAGGAAGGGAGATTTTCCATTATCATACTTTTAGAACACTGAGTTTACATTTCTAATAGGATGGGTTGGGTTTGGGTCTGGTTAGTTAGGGTTAGACAGGGTCTTGCTGTGTTAGCCTGGAGTGGTCTTAAATTTGTGATCCTCAACCTCCTGAGTGATGGGATTACAGGTGCAAACTACGACATCAGGCCAGGAAAGTGAATTTTTCTACACAAAGTTTTTGTTGGCCTTTCCTGGTGTTGGATTTCTAACATAGTCTCATACTGTAGCCCAGCTGACCTAGAACTCATAACCAGAACTGTAACCCAGAACTGGCAGAGGGCCTTTTGTCTCAACTTCCCAAATGCTAGGATTACAGGAACAAATCACCATGCCAACAACTAAAAGTTATTAAAAGGAAATTGAAAATAATTATTATATAAAAAGATTTTCATTTAACCAGACTGCAAATACAGAACACAGCCTCAAGGAAAAACAATCACTGATATAAAGCAATGAGTAGGCGTGCAGAAGCTGTAAATGCTGATTCTGCCCTGCTCAAGTGGAGCACCTTTAATCAAAAAAATGCACCAGGCCTGACGGTGGTGGCATACTCTAACCCTAGCGCTGTATGGAGGCAGAGGCAGGCCGATCTCCATGAATTCAAGGCCAGCCTGGTCTATAGAGCAAGTTCCAGGAAAAAAGAAAAAGGAAAAAAAAAAAAGAAAAAACCATCTGGTACCATCTACCTAGTAAAAATCCCCAGGCTGGGAGGCCACTACAGCAGGGAAGCTACTGCTCTGTCCTTTTACTAACCGAGCACAGCATGCCAGTCAAATTGCCTTCTAAATATTCTTGCTTATCCCCACAGATCAGTGATGCTGTTGTCTCCGGTCAAGAAGCTTATTTTTGCAGGGGAAGAAGTTACGCAGAAACTCAAAACTGATCAAAATCTGAATAACTGTTGAAAGCTGCGCCCTACATGACCCAACTCCAAAACTCTGGAAACAATGTATAAGCTAGAGGAAGGGTAAAGTGTTGTGCAACACTTTCTTCTACACCTGGTCTGGCTGTTGTTCCCTCCCTCCCTTCCTTCCTTCCTTCCCGCTATATGTGTTTGTGGTATTCAAGTATGTATGTATATATGCATGCATTTCACATATGTTGGTGCATGTGTGTGCGTATACACATGAATGTGGAGGACAAAGGTTGACAGTAGGTATCTAAATCAATCACCACTTTACCTACTAAGGCAGGACCAGTTGCTGAACTGAGAATTCACTGATTTGGTACTCTAGCTAGTCAGCTTGCCCAGGCTTTTGCCCCCATCCCTGTGTCCTAGGCACTAGACTACAGACAAGCAGCTCCTGTGTAGGTGCTGACTATCTAAACTCTAGCCCTCAGGCTTGCACAGAAACTCTTTATCCACTGAGCATCTCCCCACAGCCAGGGTACTGCACTCTTAAACTCTCACAGCTATACCAAAGGTTGGTCCACATTATGTCAGGAGTGGGATGTGGGGAGGGTAGGAAGCAGCAGGTCACAGGGCCAAGAGGCCCATCCTTTCCTGCGAATATAAACCAAGTTGCTGGACACAGGAGAGGGAGGCATTTTCTTCAGTGGTACAGCCACAAGTAAAGTGACCATAACTAGCATTTCACCTAGGCGACCCTAATTAAACTCAATGGGTCGTGAAAAGAGGAAAGAAAGGGAAAGGGGAAAAAAGGAGTAAGGAATGAAGGAAAGGAAAGACTTGGCAAAATGAAAATGTCATAATAAACCCATTATTTTGTGTAATTAAGATATGCTAATAAAAAACAGAGCTGGAACATGGTGGCTCATACTTTTAATCTCAGCCCTCGGGAGGCAGAGACAGGCAGATCTCTGGGAATTCAAGGAGATCCAAGGCTACACAGTGAGATCCTGCCTCCAAAAATAAACAAAATTTAAAAATAAATATCTTGGGATGTAGCTTAGTTGGTAGAGAACTTTCCTAGCATGCATGAAGCCCTGAGTTTGGTCCCCCAGCACTGCCTAAACTGATCCCAGGGGGGTTAGGAGTTCATGGACAACATGTGTTACATAGCAAATCTGAGGCCATTTAACACACGTACAACATCACAGACTTATACAAGGGATCTAAGGTGTTTTTTTTAAAAAGGAAACAAAATAATGTGTATATAACTACAAACATAAGGAAGTCCTTCCATTAGGTAACAATCTGAACGTCATAGAAATAAAAAACACATACGCACTTATCTCATATTTGAACTAGTAATAAGATCTTGATTTTCATATGAATATCTAATCTATTTAAGAAAACTCAAAAATAAGACTCCAGTTTCAGTTTTAAAAGCTCCAGAACGGTGCCTGGAGAGATGGCTTAGTGGTTAAGAGTGCCTACTGCTCTTCTAGAGGATTTTTAGTTTGGTTCCCAGCACCCACAAGAGGCACCTTACAAAACCACCTGTGAACTCCAGCTCCAGAGGGTCTGACAAAGTCTTCTGGTGTTTGCAGGTGAGTACATACACAAACTAATTAAGAACTTTAAAAGCTCCATAATGGTAACTATTTAGACAAAAGAGTTAATGCTAAAACTCAAAATCACAACTACTCATCACATTTTCAGGCATAAAGAACACTGCATAATGCCACAAATATATATGGAACAGGTAACCCGGGATGGGTCTTAATGAAAATGGACAGGGGACAGTGTCAAAAAACTAATCTGAAATACATTTTCCCTGCTTCAAATCAGCAGGAGTTGCAAGAGGAAAACAAACTTACCAAATGAATATTGTCCTGAGAACTTTTTCTTCTACAAGGTTTCACAAGGAAATCTGCAAAAGAAACAAATATCCTACCATCAAGTTACGCCACTTAAGAGCCCCTTTAAGACTTTTCTCTCCATACCAACATTTTTACTTGCTGTATGGACTGTTAGTGGATGCTCAGGGAAGTTTCTCACACGGATCAGAAACCTAAGATGCTCCTGAGTGAGTTTCCCTCAGTCAACGAGGGTCCCCTCCCACAGCTGATCAGGGAAACCTTTGCTGCTGTCATAGCCATTCTACCCCAGCCTTGGACTTCTAGCTTAAGGTCTTTTGTGCATTAACTTATTTTTTAGGAAACTATAGTAATGTGTATATAACTATAAACAAAGAATTCCAGTCATTAGATAACAATCTGAGCTTCATAGAAATAAGAGACCTAAATCTACCCAAATCCTTTGTGGCAAATTCTCTTGGTATTTGTAAACATATCCTTTTGAGCTCCTTTTTTGGGTTAGTTTTATTTTTGCAATTTTATTTGTTTTGAGGGCAGTGTTACTTGGTTGGTTTGGCTGGTTTTTAACAGGGCCTCACTCTGTAGTCCAGGCTAGGCTTGTATTCACCAAGTAGTGCAATCTAGTTCATTACGAGCTGCTTGCATCAGCCTCCTGAGAGCTAGGGTTACAAGTATGGGCTACCACACCCAGCATAAGATTATTGTTTAAGTTATATGAAGTAACATAAATGAGTTAGACCATACAGACTACCAAAACTCTAAGTAATTAGAAAATGAAGAGCAAAGTTTAAGAAGCAAGCAACTGTGATATGCTGGTGAGTTCTCGAGTAGATTATGTCCAGCTGGTAATTAGGTATGTATAGGATTAAACTCAAGACACAGGCCATATCTATGGATAAGAATGAATTTATGCACCATTTATAATCCTGGCAGTTAAGGACTGCTGCTGGTTCATGTCTAGCCTAGGCTACATACCAAGACTCTGTCTTGAAAAATAAAAAAAGAACAGCCAGCCTCCGGTACTAAATAAATCAGAAAACAGGTACACTCAACAAAAAAACTGAAGCAGGTCAGCTTTGTGCCAGCAATGACTCCTCAGTAACCACAACCGAACAACTTCTTAGTAAACTAAGTACATCATCACTGTGACAATGCCAACAAAGTAAAAAAAGACTGTCCACTCCTAAGGACAACGTGCTAGATAAGGTCTATGTAAAGGTGAGTCTGAAAGAGGTTCTCCTGCACCAGGAGGTCATAAACACTTCAGAGAATAATAGTTATGTTAGCCAGGCGGTGTTGACACACACCTTCAATCCCAGCACTTGGGAGGCAGAGGCAGGTGGATCTCTTTGAGTTCGAGGCCAGCCTGGTCTACAGAGTGAGTTCCAGGACAGCCAGAGTTACAACAGAGAAACCCTGTCTCTAAAAAAACCAAAACAAACAAACAAAAAAGAACAGTTATGCTTGGGTGACCTTCAATATTCTCTTATGCGTTGAGATAGAATATATCTATGTTAAATCCAAACAATTAATTAAATGATCTAACTATAATGGATGTTTTAATACATGAGGCACAAGTCAAAGCAGGGGATGGAATGGGAATAGAGTAAACTTTAATTAAACTTTAATCCTATGTGTAGCCGATAGCTACTGTGTCGGTCCTCAAAGAAGACAGGGAGATACTTTCAGAGATGCAAACCCTGCCAGCAGAGAGAACTGTCTGTCATGGCAAACATCATCCTAGAAAGCAGAACACAGTAGCTATCAGCTACAAGTGGTACACCAAAGTAAAGCACTTTATCACGCCAGCTACACCCAACATGGAAACAAGGAAGAAAGAGAAATATTCACAACCCTTATTGGCTGTCTGAAGCTTGGAGAGCAGGAGCTGACAGTGAGCTGGACTAACATCTCAAGGCAATATTCCCTGACCTAATTCCTCCAACCAAAGTTCCACCAAACAACAACCAACCAACGAACCAACCAACAATCAACCCCTGCTCTCCGGGTCTCAATGAATATATATACTCTGAGCAAAGTTCCCAGGCGTCTAAGTGGCACACAATCATAAGGATGAGCTGCATGTGGCAAAATAGTGGCATGAACCCAATCACAGTCACTGGTAACAAGTAATCTAAATCTGACTAGCTACCATCACTACACGTGGGATGGGAACAAACACATATTCCAGAAACCACTCTGTGTTTTTAAAGAAACCAGGATCACAAAACTCCTTAAAGCATCTTGGTTCACCTATGCATTAGGGTTACCCTAAATTCTATCACTAAGGACAACAGGGGCAAAAAAATTCAATCTTTCTGAACCTCTCTCAATAAGGCACAAATTCTATTATATATGTATACAAGTGTGTGTGTGTGTGTGTGTGTGTGTATAGTGTGTAATGCCATGTGGATATAATTTTATTTATTATAAGAAATAGCTTTTGGGCTAAGGACGTAATTCAGGACCCCAACATCTCAGTAAAAAGACAGGTGTGACAGCACATGCCTGTAATCCCCACATGGAGAAGGTGGAGACAGGAGGATCCTTGGGGCTTGCTGGCCTGCCAGTTAATCCAATCAGTGAGTCCCAGGTTTAGTGAGAGATCTCAAGAAATAAAGTGAAGAAGCAATCAAGGAGGATACCTAAAGACAATCTCTGGTCCCCTTCATAGCCACTCACCTCCACCCATATCCACATCCAGAGGGTGGAGAGGGGTCCCTAAAAAGTGTAAAAAATCAATATATCTGATTTTAAATTCCATGATAGTGTATATTACTGTGCTGCTTCACTGGAAGATGATTAGGTACAACTTAGGGGCCTGAAGGCTCTGAGACCAAGAAGAAACACACACATTCAGTTCCTACACAAACTAGTTTACATGATTAACTGTATGTGGCCTTGACACACTGGCTTTCAACCAAGGCAAAGAGGCACACCAATTAGTATATCATTTATAACTTTAAAAACTAAGTATGAAAACAAATCAAGTTAAACCAAATAAATAAGGAAAATCTAGGTAGAGGCTGGGCTTCCTAAAACATCTAGGGGTGGGGAGTGGGTAAGTAGATCTTGTTGGCTCTAGTATGTTTTTTTTGGGGGGGGGTGAAGTGTTTTTTAGAGAATTCAAAACTTTAAGAAAGCAATATTACAGAGTTACAACAGAGAAACTCTGTCTTGAAAAACTAAAAAAAAAAAAAAAAAAAAAAAAGGCACTATTAAACCTCCTAGTGGTAATGGTGCTCTCTGGCCTGGTCTACACAGTGAGTTCCAGGACAGCCAGAGTTACAGCAGAAAAACCCTGTCTCAGAAAAACCAAAAAAACACACAAACAAACAACAAACAAAAAGACTACCTGCCCAGCTTGAGCAAAAACCCTGGTTCAACATCCAGAATTGCTAAAACCTGGCATGGTGGTACATGCCTGTAAGTCTGGCATTCAGAAGTTGAAGAGCAAAAGGATCAGAAGCTCAAAGTTATCCTTGGCTAAAAAGGGGGTTCAAAGAAGGCCTAAGCTACATGAGACCCTGTTTTTAAAAAAAAAAAAAAAAAAAAGACAAGAAGAGATTCAGTGGTATCAAATTTTGAGAAGTGTTGTATAACTGCCACTACCCTGGGTGACTTTTCTCTGCTTCTTCAAGCTTCGTCAGAGTGGCTATTCGAGTGTCTGACATCCCAATCTAGACTTATGTAGCATGTTTATTATTAAGATTATTCAATGGTGGGGAAATGATTTAATGACAAGAAGTAAACCAAACTCAAGCATTTAACAGTTGAATGAAATAACTAAATAATAGCTAAAACTTATTCCCTGAGAAGCTATCTTCTTTGAAGCTTTGGCTGAAATCAAGAATAGATGAAAACAGAATCAAGGACACAGCTCCAAAGTGGGACTGCTCTTCCTCCCTACAGTAAGAGAGGGCCACTCATCCACAGCACTTAAGTGTGAGAAGGGAATGCAGCAATGGATAAAATAAAGTTCCTACCCTTGTGCAGCTGCCATCTGGTCTGAGTGTGACTTTCTCCCATTATGACATTTTCTCATTTATGAGCATGCTTTGTAAAGACAAAGGTACATACAGAAAGAGTCAGTGTCCTGATGCAGTGAGCCCACCAAGCAACATGTTTAAAACCAAAACCAGAAACTAAGTGTTTCTTTTACCTATCTGGAAACACTAAAGAGTAGTCAGGCCCTGAACTCAACTTCATGACTAGTTTACTGCATTTCTCTGCCGGCTGTGGGGCACAGATAAGCAGCTAAAATATTATCATCCCCTACACAAAACAACCACCCTTCTCTGGAGGAAAAAAAAAACCCATAAGTTGTTAGAAACAGCTAGACTCCATGTTGTTAACATTCCATATCAAAGAACATACACTGGTAACAAGCTGATTGAAACAATAATACTCAGATGTCACTGCTAAACGGAAATGTCCAGTTTCTGCAGAAAATAACCAAAGGACCAGTCTAGTATGGTTCTGGAATTAGACTAGGGCTGTAGTGTGTGTGGTTCATTACTTGTACACACCTAGGAGATTCTGAACACATTCCTCAAAGGGGCTGGCTCTGCAACAGAGTTCCAATTGGTGATCAATGTAGAAGGTCCTTTGTGTTCAATTTAGCTGAACTGCTGGTTAACTCCCTTCCAACTGTGGACCTCAAAATGTGACAGATCTACACCAAAGTAACTGTGTTTGTCATTTTTAGACATTAAGATTTGATTACATCTCATAAGCACCTTATTACTTTTCTGTCTCAAGGAACCAGGCACGAGGAAGCTGCATATTCACAGAAAAATGAACTACATTCAAACCGGCAGCAAAGCTGACTGGTAAACTTTAAAATAACTTATTTTACCAGGATTTTTCTTTTAAATTTAAACTTTTAAAAAGGAGGGAGAGGAGCACCAGCCATATATGATGTCTATTATCAGAAGACATTAAAACTATACAGGGCCTATGAAGGCCAGAGGAGGCTTCAGATCCTTTGGGACTGGAGTTACAGAAGGTTGTAAGCTGCCATGTGGCTGCTGGGAACTGAAGCCAAGTCCTCTAGAAGAGCAGCAAGTGTTCTTCGCTTGCTGAGACATCTCTTCAAACTCTAAAATTATTTTTCAAGACTGTTCAAGGTTCAATTAAGAAAAGACAATAGGAAATCTAGCATGCAATCACTAGAAATTAATTTAATTAAAAGCCAAGCAGGATCATTTTGTCTAAGTGGCAGAGATAGTTTACTATTTATAATTACTGTGGAAACATCAGAAAGACTATCTACAGCACTGGAAAAAAGTTTCCTGACTTTTGTTCCTTTGACTAGTTCCAATGTGCACCTCTGGGAAGGCAAATTTCCTACAAACACGTGTTAGCACCCCACACCTGCTCTCAGTTAACTTCTGGCAAAGAGGACAGAAGTAACAGGGAAATTGTCCCCATTCTTTTCACCCTACAATGCACTAAATCAGTCCTCAGTACACAGAACAGATATTCTATTAAAACAGAGCATTCAAATGCCAGAAATTCATGGAAATCTAAACTCTCCTAATCATAATTTCACAATGACTTCTTCCTTAACACTTATTTAACACAAAACCACCAAATGTATCCCATTTCCTAAGACTCACAAAAAATTTAAGTGGATTTTTCTTAGATATAAAAGACTTAAAATACCTGTCCCTATGAAGGTGGTGTGATTTTACAAACAGGTTCTCAAAAGGATTCTGTAATAATGTTTAAATTAAGAATTCCTATTTTTTTCTTTTTCACATTTTATTTTTTAAGAATTTCATATTAAACTTACATCATAACCAAGCACCAGGTGGTGACGCCATTTAATCCCAGCACCTGGGAGGCAGAGGCAGGCCGATCTCTGTGAGTTCGAGGCCAGCCTGGTCTACTCAGTGAGTTCCAGGACAGCCAGAGTCACAACAGAAAAACCCTGTCTTGAAAAACCAAAAAATTTAAAAAAAAAAAAGAACTCCTAATTCTTATGTACTAGGCTACTAGGCAGAAAAAGAGAACCAGTCTGTAAGTTATATAGCAAAGACAAAAAACTATTTTAAAGGCCACTAAAGCCTTAGAAAAAATTTATAAAACAACAATGTAATTTTGAAACCTGCAAATTGACACCGCTCATGCTGACATACTTTGTTCCCACAAAGAATCTCCAAACCCTCTTGAATGCTACTCCCTAACCCTCTCACCAGCAGCTGCCTAACAGTTTTCATTTCAGAAACAAACAAAAAACAGCTTAACCTATGCCCATGTAGAACTAAACGTGCACGTTGGGGAAGCTTATTTCTAGTTATGTTTGAAATTGTTTTATGCACTGTTGAGGGGCTATACTAGGTCTAGGGCATTTTGTGTTGTTTGCAGATGCTGGATTTCTGTGGGGGATGTTTAATTGCTAATGATCTCCGTGTGCTACCAGTAGAACACTTGAGTTCTGAAAGAATAAGAACACCTGAGCTGAGATCTCCAGGTTCCACTGTGAGCATGGCACTAGCCATGATGGAGGTTCCCTATGCTGAGGTCTGATAGAGTCTGCACCAATGAATATGTCTCCTTGTCTTCCTATCTGAGCCTACCCAGCAATGTACATGCATGTCTTATTTTCTTATCTTCTCTAGACACTTGACATATATTAAACATAAATTCTAGGAAAAGTAACCCACACTCAAAAAATAGACAGCAGTACCCCAAACCAAGCTGATCTGTACACTGATTATCATGTATGAATATCTTATAAGGAATGGTAAGGATTCGCTCCTGTTCTGTGAATTGATTCCTGAGTTTTATGTACAGTTAACAGGCCATCAACATGGTCAAGAACAACTCTACTCTGCTGGTAAGTTCTGGCCTTGCACGCAATTAGTCATGAGTTCAATCTGCAGCACCCTAAATTGGGTAAGGACCAGAAAGCTGGATGAAAACACATACCCATCCTTTCAGCATACAGTTTAACAATAAAAATTAAAAACTTAAACCTAATGTCATCACAATTTAAAACAGCTGTGTTTGAAGCTGATACAATGGCTCAATGGTAAAAAGCACTTCTCGCTCTTGCAGATGGCCTAGATTCGATTGTCAGTCCCCACACAGCGGATCTGTAACTCCAGCTCCAGGGATCGGATGCCTGCTTCTAACCTCAGCAGGCATAGGGCATGCACATGGTACACAGACAGAAATGCATGCAAACCAGCACACACATAAAATAAAAATAAGTAAATTCAAAATAAAAATTTTTAAACCCGCTATACTTACCTAGTACATACAAAACAAACAGCTGTCTACCTCTCCAGCCTGTAAGTGCATTCAGAAAAAAAGTACACTCAAAGAAATAAAATTCACAAGGTAAAGGCTGTGTGAAATAAAAAGAGCTTACTCTTCTACTGGCCTAATTAAAATTTATATTCTGGCAATTAAGTAGGGGGCTTCTCATATTTCTGAAAACAAGCCAATAAAAACTCAACCTCCAATAACCATATAACACAATGAGGGCTCTGTTTATGTGGCAAACTCAAATACCTAGCCTTTCTAAGCTGTCCTCCTTAGAATAAAGCCAAGAGACCAGAAATCAGCAGCTTCAACACATACTCAGAAAACACACACACACACACAATTACACTGGCAATATTTATCTCTTATAAACAGAAAGATAAATATGACTGCCGTCCCAAATACATACCGAGGAAAGACAACAACAAAAAAAAACAGAACTTTTCCACTAATGCCAACTTATGAAAAGAAAATCAAAAGTATCAAGTTTAAAAAGGGCTAATAATAGTTGTGGAGTAAAATGAATTCTCTCTTGTGCTTTTAAGTAACTACATTTAAATCAGCAATTCAGAAAAGTTTAAACAACCCGAGTTCACACAGAAGACAAAATCCAGAACCACGGCTTTAAAGCTTCTTCGGCTATTGTTCTTAACTCACTTGGGAAATTAGAGGAGGCATTTTGAAAAGATGTACTAATATTCATACATTAAATATTGGTGAACAGCCTCAAGATGAAAAAACAGCCAAACAGAAACCTATTGGACATACACTATAGAATAACCCAAAGACAATGCTCATGCATTAGAAACAGACTAGCCCAGGTGTGGCGCACACGCCTACAGGGCCTGTTATGTGGGAGAGATGCAGGAAGACTTCAGGTTGAGGCCAACCTGGGCAACAAAGTAAGACTGCCACTTCTAAATAAATATTACTCAATTCTAAAAAGAAGAAAGAAAAAGAAAGAAAGAAAGAAAGAAAGAAAGAAAGAAAGAAAGAAAGAAAGAAAGAAAGAAAGAGAGAAAGAAAGAGAGAAAGAAAGATGCATAACTAAATAAACAAATCACTCAATTGAGAAAAATAGTTCATCCAGACAAGTAACTGTCCAATGAACACACTTAAACAGATGCACGGCTGTGCGTGTGCATCACAGTATTGGCATACATGTCATTCCTAAGCAGTAAAGTTTTATGCTATCAAGTTGCTTTTGAAAATACCTGTCACTCTCCCTGTGTCATGCTCTCTATTATCATCAATGCCAACATTCACTAGTAAAGGTAGCAGCCTAACCCACTAACGCTAGGCTGACCCACCGGTTTTGCTCCTGACCCTGCCCACTCTTTCATCTGACAAACCCCAAGTAATAATAAATACGACCTTCCAACCTACCCTACATTATTTACCAATACGCACATTAAAGTGCCATCATGAATATTTATTATCTTTCCTAAAATTAAAAAATATATCCACTCCTTGCCTGTTACCATTCTGTCATATTATAAAGCAAACTGTATTTCAAATCTATACAGCCTGTTTTAAAAGATAGCTAGATATCTAGCCTGGATATCTTTTTATTAAAATTTAACCAGAAGCCTCACAGTTGTATGTAGGCCACACTTTTAATCCCAGCATTTAGAGGCAAAGGCAGTTCAGATAGATCTTCGTGAGTTCTGTCTGGTCTACACAGTGAGACCTGTTTTCAAAAAAATTTATGTATACTATGGCACACTATGTATATTTAAGGTATACTTTTTCAATGTTTTATTAAGAAAAATGTGTGTTTATAATTTTAAGTACATATTTAAGTGTACAGCTTAATGGACATTAACACTGCTGTATAGTCGATATCTAGAAAGCCCACTATCCATATTCCAGAATTTTTCATCCAACCAAACTGCACCTCTCCCCACGCTCTTGTACTTCACTGCCTGCTCCCTTGGTCCCTGTATTCACTATCTCTTAGTATCATGAATTTGCCTGCTAGCTCAAATACATGAACTCATCAAATATTTATTATTTTGTATCTGGCTTGATTGGGTTAGCACATATTTTTAGGTTTGTTCATGTGCAGCATATAGATTATTAATATTACTCTTAAGACTGAGTACATTCCACTGTGAATACAGCCTCTGTTGATAAACGGATCTGCTGACAGACATCTGAATACTACGAGCAATGTGACGAACAGCGCACTTACAGCCTGAGTCAGGCATGGCACTCACTCCTGTGTCCAGTGCTTGGGAAGTTAAAGCAGACGACAGATTGCAGGCCAGACTTGACCAGAGAGAGTTCCAACCCAACCTCAAGTACACATTGAGATTTTATTTTTTAAAAAAAAGTTTGTATGAGTCCTTCTATTTCTCTTTGTAGTACACAGAGATGCAGAACTGCTGAATCACATGATCACACATTTAATTTCTGAGAGCCACCAGAGCAGTTTTCCAGTGCTTAAAACAACGTGCCAGTGTTCTAAATTTTTATACCCTAGTCAATACTTTCACCTTCTAGAAATATGCATTTATTAATGTGTATGTGTATGTGCACTGCATGCCTGCAGGAGCTTGAGGAGATCAGCAGAGGGCACTGGATTCCCTAGGACTGAAGTTGCAAGTCAGGTGAGCCTTTATGTGGTGCTTTCACAATACAGAGCCATCTCGCCAGCCTTCTTTGCTTTTTTATAAGAGCCATCCTAATGAGTGTGAAGTAGTATCTTCCCTAGACTTACATTTTTCTACTGACTACTGATGTCAAGGGCCCTTTTCATGTGTTTGCTGGCCATGCCAACTCTTTGAAGAAACATCTACTCACGTTCTTTGCTATCCGCACGTTTGCTGTTTTTTTGTTTTTTTCCCTTTGCTCTTGCTGAGCTGGCAGTCTATCCAATTCCTCCTGTGTATTAATTGTTCAAATATCTAAGTCATTAGAACAAAAATATTTGATTCTACCTCATTACTTAAACAGAATTCTTAGCTACTTCTACTGGCCTAGGGACTGCTATGGAAATAATTTAGAATTAGGAGGAAAAAGAGAACATGGACTTTGGAACCATCTATCAGAAAATCCTAAGAGAATTATACCAATGCCCTGAGACCTTCCCAACTAGAGTCCTTCACTCCAACGTCTAGTCCTCAAGATCCCCAAGCTGCTTGCTAAGTTCTTCCTTCAATTACATAAGAAGCTTCAGTATTCTGCCAAAGACTCCATATCTTCCTCTTAGTTTATTTGTTTAAGTTTTAACTGAGTTTCTTTGTCACCAGTAACAAAGAGTCCTGAAAAACAAATCATTCTTAAGTAAGGTGTATCAAGTTAAAAACAAACAACAAAGAGAAAGAATTAGGGCATTACTGCACTCTAGATAAGAAAATCATTCTGTTCACTATTTCCTGTATAAACTGAACACAAAATACTTCCCCTAATAAATGTTAGATAATACCCATGAGATACTGAATATCCGACAAAACTTGGTGTTTAAAGTCTTATCATAGTTTATTAACAAAAGTACTCATTTAAGTTTATTCTTTGTAACTTCTCATTCACACTGATATGAAAAATTAAGAGTTAAGACTGTAGCTCAGGCCCAGCAGTGGTGGCACAAGCCTTAATCCCAGCACTAGGGAGGCAGAGGCAGGCTGATCTCTGTGAGTTCAAGAGCAATCTGGTCTACTCAGTGAGTTCCAGGACAGCCAGGGCTACAACAAGAGAAACTTCCTTGAGAAAAGA
This sequence comes from Cricetomys ansorgei, assembly GCA_026225945.1. NCBI lineage: Eukaryota > Metazoa > Chordata > Mammalia > Rodentia > Nesomyidae > Cricetomys > Cricetomys ansorgei. Next base: position 25,334,828 of record JAMJFZ010000435.1, on the reverse strand, counting down.
AAAAAGAAAAAGAATATAGCTTAGAGGGTCTGGAGAGTTGGCTTAGCAGTTAAAAGCACTTGACTGCTCTTCCAGAATTCAATTCCTAGCAACCACATGGTGGCTTACAACCATCTGTAATGGGATCTGATTCCCTCTTCAGGTGTGCATGAAGACAGAGCACTCAAATACATAAAAAAACATATGAATAAATAAAATCTTTTAAAATAAAAAAGAAAGAAAGAAAAGAAAAAGTATAGCTATGCCTTTAATCCTAGCACTCAGGAGGCAGAGGCAAGTGGATCTCAATGAGTTCAAAGCCAGCCTGGTCTACGGAGGGAGTTCCAAGACAGCCAGAGTTACAACAGAGAAACCCTGTCTTGAAAAACAAATCAACTAAAAACAGAATTAAGAGATTCAGTGTGACCAGAGGGCAAGTATGGCATGCATAAGGCCCTCAATCTCTATCTCCACTAAGATAAAAATAAGGGACATGTGACTATAAATGGTCTAAAGCATTTGTACATACCTACTGCAAATACAGATTTATCGGGGTGAAAAGTATGGCACATTTTCTACTTACCTAGTATTCTTCCTGGTCACACCAGCTAAGAAAGCTTAACTATCAACTGCTTTATGTCACTCTCCTAACAAATGAAGAATTAAACAACTTCGTGTTTTTCTTTCTGTCGTTGCTTCCTTGTCTAGTGTATTCATATTCATTTTCAGCCAGTGTGCTCACGTCCTTTGTCCACACCAAAATAATAAAAATAAAGTTGGAAGCCAGGGAGATGGAAGCCAGTGGAATAGCTAAAAATGCTTGCCATGCAAGCTTGAGGACTTGCATTTCAACACCCAGTGGCAAACAAGAGACCCTCAAACAACATGGAAGATGAAGACTGACACCTAAAGCTGTTTTCTGGCCTCCACAAGCGTACTGTGGTGTTCATATCACTTGCATGTGTGAGTGCATGCGTGAGTGCACATGTACACACACAACACATGCACACGTGTGTGGGCACACGCGCACGCACACACACACAGAACGTGCCCATACTGAAGCTATTTAGTCTTAAGCATAAATATTTTCCCCTATCACTTGGTTTTTTCCTTGTTTATCCCCCTCAAACAAATGTTTGCTTTCAATACTGCATTAATTATTACCTTAGTGTAATTTTTTGTTTTGTTTCACTTTGTTTTTGAGACAGGGTCTCACTATGATAAGCTACAGCTATCCTAGTGACTACACAGACTAGGCTGCCCTTGAACTCACAGAAAACCACCTACCTCTGCTTCTACCTCCCAAGTGCTAGAATTAAAGGTGTGTACCACCACACCAGGCTGTTTAGTATAACTTAAATATGGTTAAATAATAATTAAGGTGCCTTCTCCCTGGATATAACTGATCTGGTGAGGTTGTCTAAAATTTTGAGTAAAATATTAAGTGTTCTAAATATTTTTAAAGCATTTAAGTCTCCCCCAAGAGAAAGCCTGTACCATGCAGTCTACTAAACTGCAGAAGTTCTCAGAAGCTTAAGGAAACAGGAACATAAAAGTCAATGTAATGATGGGGGTTACCTTTAACACATCAGTCAAGCAGTAAGAAAAAGAAGAAACTAGAAGAACTGAAGGAAGAGAGAAAACCAGGCTTCCAGAAATCAAATTATAATCAACTAATTAATAACTAGGTTAATCATCTTTCGCTCACAATATAAACTGTTAGTTTCCTAGATCTAATACTTAACTGGTTTTAATCTTCCTAGTGTGATGTAAACCCGTTACTACTGAACTACTTTACATGTTTTTTTATATTTGTTTCATTTTGAGTATGTGTGTTTTACCCACTGTATATGTGCACCACATGTGTACAGGAGCATGAGGAGGTCAGAAAAGATGTCAGATCCCCCGGAACTAGAGTAACAGTTGTAAGCCACCATGTGGGTACTGGGAACTGAAGTCATGTTCTCTCCAAGAGCAGTGAGTGCTCTTAGCTGCTGGGCCATCTCTCCAACCCCTTCACAAAATTTTTAAGCTTAATGTTTTGACTATCTATTTTCTAAATTACTGTTTTGCAGATGTGAATCTTTCCGTGTTTCTTTTTGTTTGGCTGGGGTTTTTTTGTTTTGTTTTGTTTTGCTGTTGTTTGTTTGGGTTTTTTTTGTTCATTTGTTTGAGAGACAGGGTTTCTCTGTCGTAACTCTGGCTGTCCTGGAACTCACTCTGTGCTGGGATTAAAGGTGTGTACCACCGCCACCTAATCCTCTGTTTCTTTAGAATTCTGATTTCGTTTGATTTTCTACCGAAGTTGAGCAGAGCCAAGAGTTGTCAAAATATCATTATATATTAATACTTCAGATCACTGGAATAAAATGGTAGTGTCAAGTAGATTCAAGGTTGTGTGCCAATCTTCATTTCATTCCATTACTCTAGTGCTCCCAAGGGCAGAACTGGAGAATCTCTGGAAGTTCTTGGGCAACTAGCCTGGTATGCACAGCAGCAAACAACAGAGACCTCGTCTCTGACCTCCATACATATGCACTGTTTATATTAGTAGCCTCTGAATTCAGATTCCTAAGAGGTAGAGTTTATGTTTGTCTTTTGAGTAGAATCATTCTGTACAATTATTTTTGTCTTGCTTTTGTATATTTGTTGTTACTGTATGCTGCTATAACTTGTTCATTTTTATTATTGTTACAGTATATAAATATAAATGGACTGCATCTAGAAAACAGTTTGGGCAATCTGATGATGTTCAACACACATCTATCCATTCTATCACCTAACTTCTGGGTATTAACCCAAGAGAAATGAAAACATAATCACAAGAAGACTTTAAACCCAAAACATTCAAAATATTCAACAACAGGTGGTTAGATGAATAAACACTGGTATATTTCTACGAGAAATATACTACTATATTATGTATGGACTACCATACTCAGAACAGAAGGGACTTGAGGGTTTAGCTAAGAGATAGGGTGCTTAGCTGGTACATGTGAAACACTGAGTTCATTTCTAGCATTATAAAACAACAACAAATAAATTCTACTGATTCTAATAATGGGTAAGTCGAAAGCATGATGTTGACAATATTCCACAGTGACCACTACAAAAAGCTGCATACCCAGACCCTCCATACTGTTTCTCCAAAAAGTCATCAGGATATATATGTCAAACCTGTCTAAGGGCAAGTTTATATAAAGGGAAGGTATGTACTCCTACTCTTCCCAGTAATCAAAGGGCAAGCATTTACAGTTGGCCAGGTTTTCAAGCAAACCCTTCAAAAGGACCAAACTTTCCATACATTTACCTTCCTCTGGGGAGATCAAGATTATGAGTTGTGATGATTAATTGGTCAGCTAGCACTTTTTGTCAAGCAAACAGTGCTCAGCTGCTGGCAACAAGTAATCTTTTCAAAGGGGAAAGGGCTAAGAAAGCTTGGTGCCCAGATTACTTCCCAGTTTCATTCTCAGAAGAAAAAATTGTCCAAGTTTCAACTCCCATCAAATTTCTGACCAGTCAAATACAGTAACAGTCATAGCTACAGCTGATGGCTACAAGTCCCCCAACTGTTATTCTCAGTCACATCATCACACATAGACAGTTATCGCACAGCAATGTCCACTTCAAGAAGTTAAGGCACATTTCTTACTTTATTTTTAGCCTTGCCAGGTAGGTGTTCTACCACTGAATTAAATCCCCCAGCCCTAAACAGTTTCACTAAATCATTTTACTTCCAGAAATCAATCTTCAATTTTGCTCAGTAGAGAAACAGCATATCCTGTATGCACGCCTGTGCGTGTGTGCGTGTCTGTGCGTGTGTGCATGTACGTGTGTACACACATGCATGGAGGCAGGAGGACCATGTACACAGGGAGGGTAGAGGCTGACACTGGGTATCTTCCTTACTCTTCATCTTATCTTTTGAGACAAAGTGTAGTAGTTAGTTAGGCTGCTGTGGGGGCTCAGCAAGGAGACAAGGAGGTGTTTTAGTAAGTACAAACTCTGCCAGACCTCAGCAGAGGGAACCACCATCCTGGCAAGAGCTGTCCTGGACAGTGGAACCCCCGAGAGGCTACTCAGGTGTTTTTATTCATTCAGAACTCCTCAGGTGCTCTACTGAGAGCACGTGCAGATCATTACCAATCAACATCCCCCACATAAATCCAACAGCTGCAGACAATACAAAATGACAAGGCCTATGCATTCCTCTTTCCAACAATGCACAAAAATAATTATTTTAAACACTACTTAAAAATAAACTTCCACAACAACAGAGTCTCTCACTGAACCCGGAGCTTTTCAATTCAGCTGGAATGGCTGGCCGGCAAGCCCCCGGGATGTTCTCGCCTCCGTTTCCCCACACTTAGATTACACGTACATGCTTTTATGTAGGTGCTAAGATTCAAACTCATGTTTGTAGGGCAAGCACTTTACTGACTGAGCCATCTCCCCAGTCACATGTCTTTTTCTAGAAGTTTTAGCTAATCTCACCTGAAAAGGCTGTAGGATTATCTCAGGAGTGAGTCAAGCACACAACTAAAAGGACAATCAATTCTACAATCCAGGAGACATCAAAGCCTGAATGTAGGACAACAAGCTATCAGCAGCAATGAAGTTTTCGTTTAGACACCTTTATCATCTTTTAGACACCTGTGTTCTGTGTTTATATTTATTATTTTTAATTTATATAATATATATTATTGTTTATATTTATTATTAAATATTATTATATTTAAACCTATAACAAAAAGAATTTGAACTATGGCTCACTTTAACCAGATCTTAAATCAGAAAAACAAAAGACAATTTAAGAGTATTTTAAATTGTAGAGCAGATTTTCCTCAAATTAAAACAAAGTATATAATTACACAACAAAATTGGGAAATGTGTTTTCTTAATCACCTGTTATAAAGAAATGAGCACATAAACCAGACACCAGTAGCTTCAAGGGCAAATGACTTGTATAGCTCCACAGAACACTATATTGATTTAATGTTCTGCTATAACCACCTTGAAATCCCTAATAATTTTTGAGCAATGGCCCCTGGTAAATCCTACAAACAGTCCAAGGCAAGTACTCTAAGGAAAAACAAAAAAAGAATTGAGTTACTCTTGGTCACCCTTACTTTGGTAACCAAGAAAATTTCACACCTGAGCACAAAAAATTCAATACAATTTTTTCCTCATTGGTATGATCAGAACTGTGTATATGATTCCAAATCAAAGACAGACCTCAAAGAGGTATGTACCTACAGAGGCATCTGCTCAGAACAGAAAGATGCCAAAGAAAGAACTATAAACCAAAACTAGGCTTTTATAAATTTTGATCCTGATATTCAATGACAAGGTCTCTTTTAACATAAATTTATAAAGTGTGTTTTGCTATCTACTTCAGACCTAAGAATTATATAATACTATTACTCACCAAAATCTTACATTCTAAAAGATAGCATTTTATAAAATAAAATTTCAAAGTATTCTGAAAAAAGTGAGGAAATAAAACAATTGCTGAACCTCAAAGGTAGACAGAAATACAAGTCTTGAAAGAGAATATCTTGGCAAGCAGTAAGCACTCAATAACTTACTTACCAAAACAAATAAATGGCCACTGAATTTTAAAACCTGGCACCATTATATGCTCTGTGTGTGTGTGTGTGTGTGTGTGTGTGTGTGTGTGTGTGTGTGTACGTTTTAAAGCTAATGGCATTTTCAGAAATTAGCACAGCAAATCACCCATTCATTCAAAAGTCAAACATTTATTAAAATCTCCCGCAAGTCAGGCACTACTTTCCACCTCCTCTCTTAGACCCCACCCCCGCCCCTTATCTCAACACTGAGACAATCTAACCTAATGGGGAAAAATCAGGAAATCTGGCTTTCCACTAAATTCCCATGCTCACCATCCTCAGAACTAGCATCAACTCAGGAAAAAACCCTAGGGCAGGAAGAAAGTCTCCTTCTCCAGTATTTCTACACCATGAGCGTATGTTGTTATGGTGCCGGCACAGGGCAAACACAAGAGCAAGGAAGAGAAGAGCTCACCAGAGCCCAGCTGGTCCATGGGATCAGTGTATGCATCAGGATACAACTCCTACAAGTGCCCAAGCATATTCAAAAAACCTGACTTTCTCCCCAAAATTAATTACTAACTCATGGTCAGCACTATAAAAATATTAAATAATCTTGGTACACATTACACCTGCAGGCTACAGATAAAGAAATGCCAGTTTATCTATGGGATTTACAAGTGGAAAAGTGTCTTTGTCTTCTAAACTGGGATCTTCCTTAACATTTTCTACTTGGCAACCCTTTAGAATGTTTATGTAAGCCCAGGTATTTACATATATAGGAAGCAAGCATACGAATGAAACATTTACTAATAATAAAAACAAACAACTTTATTTGGAATACACACACTTACTAAAGGTGAAAGCAAAGTTGGGCACTAATGAGATGGGTGAGGTGAGTGTACTTGATTACTTTTACAAAAAGAATTACATATTGGCCAAATATTCGATAGGAGCAAGATGCAGAGCCTCTTGAACGTTTTTCAGAGTCAACCGATATTTTGCTTCTATAGTGGTCAGTACTGAGAATACTTTCATGTAAATACACAGTGCAAAATGGCCACAGCATATTTAGAGGCATTTCAGAAATTGTTGGGAAACCAAAATTCAATGAACGTAAGACAGTGTCTCAAAAAAATAAATAAATAAAATAAAACAGTCTAAGACAATTTGGTACAAAGACACACTAATTTGATGCTCACGTGCCAAGGAATGATAAGAAAAACTGTCCTTTTTTTATATAATTAAATCATTATGTTTCTGTAAGAGCAGAAAACTGTGTATGTAAAAACACTACAATTTATTTTTCTCATGGTCAGAAATACATGTATCATTCATTCCAAGTCAGAAACCGATTTTACACACTCACACAGTCCAGTGGAAAACCAGTCAATATACCAGTAGTCTAGGTGGATGTTAACATAACCTGACCAAGAAAGACATTTCAATGGGTAGATTTTTCCAAGAATTAAAAGAACTTGAAGTATTAGTTTATGAAGGCTAAAAGATTTTGTCATTTACTGGCTCTCTTATCTCCCACAAACATGCAGATCCCTCTACTACCACAGAATAATGCCAGAGTAAAAACTGTCAACAATTTGAGCCATAACACTTCAAGTGGCATTTGCTGGCCTGCATGAAGTAACAGCACAAAGTGCACACTTTGTGTTCAGAACCAAGACTGCAGTGACATAGAATGCAATAAAAGCGAGCCCTGCCAAAACCTCCTCAGGTTCATTACGGATTTGATTTGGAATTAATTTTTTGGTCACAGCATATTTAGAAACCTTTCACTGTTGTTCAGTTTTTCACTTCACCCACATTGGGTTATGTGACCACATCCACGATTTATAAGACTGCTCTGAACTTTTTTCCTGTGATGAAGTTGTGGAGAAAGGATTACCAAATCAAGTAGCAAACCAAAGAGCAAATTATTTTGCAAAAATCAGATTTAAAACAAGCTGAAGAAATAGCCTGTAGTTTAGAGTGCATGTTACTCACCTGGCCATTCTGGAATTTTCTATGTAGACCAGGCTGGCCTTAAACCTACAGAAATCCCCCTGCCTCTACTTCCTGAGGTTCTGGGATCCTGGGGTACTACTCTGAACACAACTCTCTCTTTTACTCTGAGGTTACATTCCAGTTCCTATTGTTTTATGCAAAGTCTTTCAGAGGAATTCCAATGGTAATTAAGATAAAAACTGGAAGTATATACTAGCAAGTTAAACAATATTTTTCTCAAGGTATTCTTAAACAACTGTAAGGTCAACCTGACTTTGCCACAAAACCCAGACCAGATTTTACACAATCTTACACAAATCACTTTGTTTTTCTCACAGTGCCAACAGCATCTGCACTCCACAGTACTATAGAGAATAAAAACAGCACTAAACAAAGACTAAGCGAACTAATAGATGCACCGACTAGCTATTTCCAATAATGCCCCAATATGGATCAGTAGCTATTACACACTCTCTATCAGGTTCAAGCCTCAAAAATTATATAATTATCTCTCCTGACTTTAGCTGATAGCTACTGTACAGGTTCACAAGAAAGACAAGGAGACATTTTCAGACACAAGCCTGCCAGACCTCAGCATAGGGAACTTTATGTCACAGCAAATACCATCCTGGACAGTGGAACCCCTGATCTCAGGTATTTTTATTGATACAAAAGCTCCTCAGGTGCTGTATTGATACAAAAACTCCTCCCTCTCATCCAAAGGCCTACTTACATAATGAAGTAAACCCGTAGCTTAGTCTCATCCCACAACCCTTTAACAGCTTTCCTTTATGGTGGGGAAGCTCAAAGCCCAAGAGGATCTCACAACCCTTTAAGAGCCAAGCTATGTCACCTTGACAGTGGCAGAGCTCAAAGCCTAAGGGTGGAGTGTTCTCTCCTTGTTGCCTGAGATTGTGGGAGAGGAATACAAGAATTTCTCCACAGAAACTTTGCTCTTCACACAGAGACCTCAGTGAACCACAGTGGCTCTGCCAGAGAGCAGTGAGCAGGTACAGGTCATGAGGAAGCAAACATCTGGATCACAGATTCACATCAAGCTAACACCTGCAGATAAAGCAAGCTGCCAAGGCTTAGGCAGCCCTCCTCCAACACCTGACTCACCCCACAACCTCTTAAGATTACTGGAAAACCAATAATTGGGAAAAATAACTCTTAAACCAATAAATGGGAAAAATAACTTAAAGGTTTTAATAGCAGAAGTCTCTACTTCTCAGTTCACAGAAGAACTACAGTGTGCGTGTGTGTGTGTGTGTGTGTGTGTGTGTGTGTATACACAAAGCTTAAATAGTGTAACAAAAACAAAGCAAAACTGGTCTAAAGTAGTATCACTTTGTTAAATAAAACTAAACTCTAAATAAACACTTATTTTCATACTTTAGAGCTATAATTACTGACCTACATGCCAATCACTATAATATACATATATATACATACACATATACGTATATATACGTGTGTGTATACACACACACACACGTTTCATGCAATATCTCGTTTTATCATCATAGAGCTGTTGAAGTTGGCCCTACTTACACATTTCACAACAGGGGCTTCAAGCTCCCCAATGATTAAGTGACTTACCCAAGGTCAAAGAGCTAGATTGTTTCTAGATTCTCTAACACCAGAGTGGAACAGAACCCATCATCATGTGACAAAACAGTCTGTATGACCCAATTTTCCCCTAAGTTAATAAGATCATTTCAAATTCTCCAAATATTACAATCTATAATAAAGTACTAAAATCATTTAGTAAGAAAAGAGACCTGATCAAGTTTACATTAAAATGCAAATCTGAGCCGAGCAGTAGTCCCAGCACTCAAGAGGCAGAGGCAGAGACAGACAGATCTCCGTGACTTACAGAGTGAGTTCCAGGACAGCCAGAGTTAAAGCAGAGAAACCCTGTCTCGGAGGGAAAAAAAGCAAACCTGAAAATTCCAGAAGTTATCTATACAAGAAAAAGCATGAGCTGTAGAATATGCAAACAAGCACCACCTTCAAGGTCTTTAATAAAGAGAGTTTCTCATTTTGGTTAGACGTGTGCTGAGACCTCTCATTTCCTAATTTTAACAAACTGTATTGCTCCCATAGATAATATAAAGAAAATAAACATGTCTTTAATTCATAATTCACCACCCAAACATGGGTGCTACTGCAAGATGAACCAGAGCAGCTGGACAGGCACACCTACACAGGCCTGAAGTTGTAGACTGTAGAAAAAATAATTTAAAAGGCCTTCTCTGTTAAACTGGCCCTCTGTGTGTGTGGTTATGCAAGCATGGATGTCTGTAGGTGTGTGTCTTGGGGACTGGACCTAGGGCCATGCAATCAACCACTAACTGTACCTCCAGCCTACACCATGTTTATGTGCAAAAAAACCACGTTTATAAACGCTTCTCTGAGTTTAAAAAAAAGTGAAGATACATTCAGACAAAGTATCTACTAATAACATCTCAATGAATTACAAACACAACTTCAAAATGTCTTAACCAATTATAAGTCAAAGTACATTTGCATTTAGTTAAAATTTTAAAATATACTGAATTTTCTAATGATATAACAATTATTTTGCCAGCTGTGAGGTGTATCCAAGAGCATGGATATAAAAATCCTATTCAAAAATTATACTACACAAAACCATTACAAGCGGTCTGTGGACAGGAAAGGACGGTGGCATAAACCTTTGGTCCAGACACTGGGGAGGCAGAGGCAGACAGATCTGTAATGAGTTCCAGGCCCACCGTGGCTACACAGTCAAACCCTGTCTCAAAAAAATTTTTTTAAAGTAAAGTCTGTTGATACACAAGAGAGAATGCTTTTATTATTCTTGGAAAATAAATTCTGAAGGAATTAGAGAGAAAATACAGAGCCTCTAACGTACCCTCAAATGATTCCAAAGACAAAAAAGAAAAAAGAGGAGAGCTGTGTACAAAACAAAATATAAACAACTGTTCAAAAAGTGCTGAGAATTCCTTATATTGCTTCCAGAACTTGTGTCAAATTTCAAGCTACATTGTAACAAAACATTCTTTTTTAAAGTGTGGAACGATAAAACATCAAATAATGACTAAAGTAGGTCATAGGTAGGCATACAGACATCCATTACATCACATCATTTGTTTCCCTAAGGTTAAATGAAAAGGCACGTTATCCTCTAACTCAGCGAAGTGTCTTAGAATGCTGATCATCTGAGTCATCCACTGGCCCCACTTCTTCCCCTTCCTCTGATTGTAACTCTGCTTACACACTCAGACGTGCCAACTCAGTGCTCTGTAAAATTTACAACCAAAAAAAGGAACATTCTGAAAAGAACTTCCAGCATAAATAAAAAAAAAAAAAAAAATGAAAACAAAGGCACTTCGGTAATAAATGACAAAAATCATGATTATTTCACGTGTATACTGAGAAGGGACAGGAAGAAACCTGAGAAAGTAAGTGCAGATGCTGTGTATCATATTCTATGTATAAATCATGCGTCCACACACAGATGACATCTCATTAAGCTTTAATTTAAAAATACACTTTGTTGCATGTATAGATGTTGCATATCAATGGTTTTTGTAAATTTTAGAAGCACAAAATACTGCTTAGAGAACAAATGACTTCTCCAAAACCTACAATCCTGACCTTGACCTTCCAATCTTGCCTCAGCCTCCTGAGATTACAGGTGTGTGTCACCACTGCCAATTCTTTTTATTTTGTTCTGTTCTGATTTTGAAACTAGCCTTCCATGGCTCTGAGCCTAGCAACTAATGGAACCAAGAAGAGTGACATACACCCTTAACCCCAGCACTCAGAAGACAGGGGCAAGTGATCTCTATGAATTGGAGGCCAGCCTGGTCTACATAGCAAGCATACATACACAGCCAAGACAAATAGTGAAACCTTGTCTCAATAAATAAATAACCCCACCCCCAAAAAAGGGTGGTGGTGGTGGTTCATTCTCCCTTTTGAGAGGGCAACATTAGAGGAAAAAAAATCTTGCCCAGAGGTGATGGTACACGGCTTTGATCCCAGCACTCAGGAAGCAGAGGCAGGTGGATCCCTGTGAGTTTAAGGCCAGCCTGGTCTATAGAGTGAGCTCCAGGACAGCCAGAGGTACAAAAGAGAAACTCTGTCTCAGAGGGAAAAAATAAAAAAATAAAATAAAAAACTTGAATAAGAATTAAATATTACACCACTTTATAGATTTTTTATGCAAAGCAATGTCTGTATGTAAAGATAAAACAGGCAAATGTCAATTAGCAGGGCTGTGAGGTTAACATCTAAGAGGCAAGTTCAGCAATAGAGAAGGGTGTATCAGCTATTGCTATCTTCCTTCAATGTGTTATATCTCATTTCAGAGATTCAAGTTGTAAACTTTTGTGTCAGTATTTCCACTGCAGAATTAAACACAAAAAATTATTTTTGATTATTAAGTAGTGATGTAAAGTTGCCAAATCACCATTCAGAAATATGTCACAACTCTAGCTTTTTTAACTAACTTTTTTAACTAACAGTTCTTAAAATTAATCATTTTAGTTCATAGGATTTTTCTGGGTTTTTTTTTTTAATTTTTGAGACAGGGTTTCTTTAGTTCATGTTTTTAATAACCTACTTAAGTATAATCAACAACTCAGAAGTCCTATTAAAAGGTCTGGGAATTAACATTTCTATTAAATTATAAGAGTCCAAACTAACCTTTAATGATAGCAGTCAGATTACTCATCTGCTAGGGCAGCAGGGAAAAACAAGGAGTAGTATCTTCACTGGGTTGTTATTTTATAAGAATATGTATTTGGGGCAGGGAAGATGGCTCAGCAGTTAAAAGGATTGACTGCTCTTCCAGAGGACCTGGGTTCAATTCCCAGTACCACGTGGCAGCTCACAACTGTCTGTAACTCCAGTTCCACGGGCTCTAACACCCTCACACGAAAGCCTATTTAAAAAAAAAATTTTTTTTTAATATGTATTTGTCAACAGGGCGGTGGTGGGACACATCTTTAATCCCAGCACTCGGAAGGCAGAGGCAGGTGGATCTCTGAGTTTGAGGTCAGCCTGGTCTACAGAGTGAGTTTCAGGACAGCCAGGGCTACATAGAGAATCCCTGTTTTGAAAAACACACGAGCATGCATGTGTGTGTGTTTATGTGTGTGTGTTTGTGTGTGTGTGAGAGAGAGAGAGAAAGAGAGAGAGAGAAATGCACTAAGTAAATATTCTTGTAGACAAATTTACCTTAAATTTTTAAAAAATAGAAACATGGAGGGAACTTAAGAAACTCAAGAGGTTAACAGCATTGCTGCTCTTGCAGACAACCTGAGTTCATTTCCAGCAACCATGTCAGACAACTCACAACTGCCTATAATATAACTCCAGCATCTGAGTGAGGGATCTGATGTCTCTAGCCTCCAAGGGCTTTGCACTATGGCACATACTCCCACAGAGACAGACAAATAATTTTAAATAAAATAGCAGGGTGGTGGTGGTAGACATCTTTAATCCCAGCATTTGAGAGGCAGAGGCAAGCAGCTCTCTGAATTTGAAGCCAGCCTGGTCTACAGAGTGAGTCGCAGAACAGCTCAGGTTAGTCTTGAACTCACTATTCAGCTAAGATTGATCTTGAACTCCAAATTTAATCATCTTGCCTCCAGCTCCTAAATGCTAGGATTACAGATATGTACCACCATGTCTAGTTAATAAGGACTTTTTTTTTTAACTTTTCTTCCTCAAGTGTTGGTTAGGATGTATGTGGGCAACTGGAATGGTACATAATCAGTGGGATATAAGAATCAACCATTATGAACGATAGTATGGAGATTCCTCAAAAATAGTAAGAACAAAATAACAACATGACTTAGCAACCGTACTTTTGGATATGTACTCAGAAGAAACAGAACTAGCTAACTTGCATAGATACTTGCATATCAATGTGCACAGCACCATTATTTACAGTACCTCAAAGGCAGAAGCAAAGCGACTGTCCATCAATGGATGATTCACAACATGTGTACAGTGGAGTATTATTCTCTATTTAAACAGAAGATAATTCAGACACATGCCACAAGACAATGAACCTTGAAACATTACTCTGAAAAAAAAAATTAAGTACGCCCCTTCCCAAAAGGGAAGCATTATATATGTCTCCACATATGTGGAGGTACTTACAATAGTCATGGACAAATTCACAGAAACAGAAAATGGAAAGAGCAAATGGCGAATTAGAGTCTGATGAGCACAGAGTATTCCTTAAGTCTTAATCTTAGTCACGTATTTCTTGTTGAGCGTACTCTTAAATAGTCAGAGACTCCAGCAAAATGTTCATTTCTCTGGCCTATCACAGATGGCTTAATTAGCCAAAATAAGTCATTTTAATTAGTACAATATGAATGCAATGAATTTTTTACTTACTAAAGAAAAATGAGTTTAAAAATTATCTTATTAAATTTTTAAAGTGAATTGCCTAACTCTATAACAAAAGCAGTAGTAAAACACACATTCGACCATCAGCCAACAGCTTAATAAAGTTAGATAACTGAAATGCATTGAAAGTACAATTTTACTGGATTAAGTTTAATATATAAAAATATTTCCTCAAGATTTTTTAAAACCAAGACTGGAAACTTGCCAGGAATGGATATAAACTAATTCAAAATGTTTATTAACCTGTCTTGTTAGATATCACTATTTCCAAAACCATAATTTTATACTGTCAAAAGGAAATTCTCTCTGTTTTTTCTTGGCTCCTTTTTGTTCTGCATACATAAAATGAAACAATTTATAAACAATGTCACCAAATATACCAGTAAGAAAGCCATGGCAAGACAAAACATCACTTTTAACTTAAGTATATATATCTATAACCTATACCACTATTAAAAATTGAAATGCTCGCCCAGCTTGGTGGTTCAGACCTGTAATTCCAGCACTCAGGAGGCAGAGGCAAAATGATCACTAGTTTAAGGCCAGGCTCAACTACACTGAAAGATTCTATCTCCAAAAAAAAAAAAGAAGTGGGGGAGGAAAATGAAGAGAAAGAGAGGGAGGAAACTGGGCTAGCAAGATGACACAGCACATAAAGGTAAATGCTACCAAGACTGACAACTTGTACTCCCAGAATCCACATACAGTAAAAGGAGATTACTTGACTCCAGCAGTTGTCCTCTGACCTATGACATGGCATGGCATACCCATACACACAAAGATAAATAAATGTAATTTAAATTTTAAAAAAACTTTTAAAAGAGAAAATGTGGTCATGCTTAAAAAATAGTAGGGCCTAAAAACACCTCCACCAATAATAAAATGACAGGAAGAATAAAATGAGGTAACAATGAATTGGTGACTGCTAGCAAAACTACATCATTATACATTTGTCCCCCAAAACATCAGGAGCAAAAATTTCAGATTTTTACCTTAAATTACAATGTCCCTTGTAGAAAGATCTAAGAAGTTCAACTGACCACATAAACAGATGATCTTCTCTTCATATTTTTACTTGTGTGTGCACATGTATGCATGCATACATGCCACAGTGTGCAAGTAGAGGAAGAAGGCAGTCTGTGGAGTCCCTTTCTCCTTCTACCTGAAGTCATCAGGGTTTTCTTTTTTTCCCCCAGTTATTTATTGTACATGTATGTGGCCATGGAGGTCAGAGACAACTCAGAGGAGTACGTTCTCTCCTTCCTGAGATCAAATTCAGGTTGTCAGAAGCTGGGCTCAGCAACCCCAGCACTCTGAGGCAGAGGCAGGCAGATCTCTGCAAGTTCCAGGCCAGCCACAGCTACATAGTAAGACCCTGTCTCAATCAATCAATAAATCAATCAATAAATAAATACAACAACTAAGGCTGTCAAGCTTATTTATATGCAGCTTTACCCATTGAGCCACCTCACCAGACCTATTTTGGTTTATTCCCTTTAAACTAAATTTAACTGAGAAAATTTCAATAAACTCCGGTGCCAAAAGAAACTTTCAGGCTATCAACCATGTGGAATATTTCCCCATTTAACTAAGAAAATGCATGAGTAAAGCCAGGAATGGTGGCACATGCTTTTAATCCTAGCACTCGGGAGGCAGAGGCAAGCAGATCTCTGTAAGTTCAAGGCCACCCTGGTCTACAGAGCAAGTTCCAGGATAGCCAGTGCCATTACAGAGAAATTCTATCTCAAAAAATTAAAAAAAAGGAAAGAAAAGGCATGAGTAATTCTCCAACTCCCATTGCTTTTTCCTCAAGCTAGGAACTGAATGAGCTCAGAAACCTTGTATGTACCCTATGTAACCACATCCACGGGAGAAAAGTGCCTAGTAAGCAGAAGGCATTCCTGTATTAACATGCCTAAGCCAGCTCTGGCAAAGGACAAACACTGTAACAACCAAAGATACTGCACAGGGCTAGAGATACACCTCCGGGTAGAACATCTGCCTAGCATATACAATCAAAGCTCTAGGCTGGAACCCCAACATTTCAGAAAGAAATACACACACACACACACACACACACACACACATTTTACCAGGAGACTACATCCTCCAGAGAACTGCTACCTGCTAATCAAGAAGGAAGAAATTAGGTTCAAAATTAATTGGAAATCACAGAAGTCATTCAAATCAGGTGGCCAGTTTAGAGACCCTTGTCAATACATGGACTCATTTTTCAGCATTAGGAAAACAATGTTACTTAGACATAGGTGCATTGTGAGTCTCTGATAAGAACTACACATCTCTAACCAAAGTTCCAACAGCACATGGACAAGTCACACTCACTAATACTTCAAATTCACCTCATGCCAGATGCCAACACCAGCTGCTAACCTTTCCTAAATTTAAATTTACATTAAGTTCCAAGGCAAAACATTTTTAAATTGTAAAGTGCATATGCAATTTCCCTTATCAAGTGATCCCCTGACCACTTAACTATTCAGACACCATTTAATAGTTAGTAAATGATATTACTCATATAATCTTCAAGTTATGCATCTTACCCATAAATAACATGAATATAGTATCAATTTACCTACTACTATTTTGCAGAGGAATAGGCCTGTGTGAAACCTAGAAAGGGTCTATATTCCAGGGATCTACATTCAGAGGCCTGTGTGGTCTGGATGGAATGAAGACACACCTTTAATCCTAGTATTCAGAAGGCAGTGGTGGTCCACGCTTTTAATCCCTAAGACAGAAACAGAGTGTTGAAGCAGACACAGGAGGGGGAGCTCAGGAGTCAGTGTCAGATTGGAAGTGATGTCTAAGAAGAGTCAGAGTGAAGGACAGGCAAAATGACTAATCAGAGGAAGAGTTAGCAGAGTGAGTCAGGGTGAGGTCATGTCAACTCTCACAATAAACAAGCAGGCTCTCAGCTCAGTTAGGATAAGACAAAGAGACAGAAGCAGCCTGGGAAGAAACAGGCAGAGACACAGGCAGTTCAACAGAAGTCAGTGTCAGACTGGAAGAATGAATCAGTTTGAAGCAACAGTTCAGTCAGAGAATCAGTCAGAGTAAAAAAGAGTCAGAAAAGCTCAGGCAGAAACAGTAAGCTGGTTTAGAAGGTCAGTTTGAACCAGTCAGCTTGGAGATGAGTTTGAGCCAGAACAGTCAGAGCTCAGACAGAGCTAATCAGAATGGCTCAGTAGGCAGTAAGTCCTGAAGGTTGAAATGTTTTAAGATTGTACAGAGGCTGAGGCTGAAGCCTTCTAGTTCTGGCTTATGAGCAGATTGTACAGAAACTGACATGCTCAAGGACTCCAGGCTAGAACCGGTGATTGAACTATTATTTATTAATTTATTATTTTTATTATATTATATAATATTTATTATAATTATATTATTTATTAAGACTAGACTGTCTTCTGCCCTGAATCATATACATCTGGCGTTCAACGGCGGCACTATTTACCTACCACCACTAACCCACTTTTATTTACCTAGAAATACTGATAATAAAATGAGAAAATATTCATCCTCATTTATAAATATGTAAACGCTGTTATCTGGCAGATTTATTCTAGGAAAACAAAGGCCCCAGAAATAAGAATGGTTTGACTTAGTAGTCAAATAAAAATCATACTCTACATGACTATAAAGTCTCATGGGGAGAAGCTGGAGAGATGGCTCAGAGGTTAAGAGTACTTACTGACTGCTCTTCAGAGGACTCAGGCTCTATGTCCAGCACCCACATGGTGGCTC
This sequence comes from Cricetomys ansorgei, assembly GCA_026225945.1. Classification (NCBI taxonomy): domain Eukaryota; kingdom Metazoa; phylum Chordata; class Mammalia; order Rodentia; family Nesomyidae; genus Cricetomys; species Cricetomys ansorgei. The sequence goes on along the minus strand of JAMJFZ010000435.1, from coordinate 25,317,099 downwards.
ATGATCATCCATAACTCCTCTACCAGGCGATCTAATGCCCTCTTGTGACCTTGGAGGGCACTATGCATACAAATGGTACATAGATACGTGTGTGTATGTATGTGTGTGTGTGTGTCTCTCTCTCTCTCTCTCTCTCTCTCTCTCTATATATATATATATATATATATATATATAATAAACATAGAATAATTTTAAAAATTTAAAAATAAAATAAAGACTCACATGTTCAAGCTGCAATTTGTAATGCAATTTCCATTTGTTAAATCTAACATGATAGCCGGACTGCTGGTATGTGCAGCTACACTAAAGTTTAACATCAGGGGACCATTTAAACCCAGGAGCTGTAAGTCTGCCTGGGCAACACAGCAAGACTGATGAAAGAAAGATGGGAGAAAGAGCAGGAGACCAGCAGGCCTACAAAAAGCACTTCACAGGAAGGTTCTTTGTTGAGTAATTTAGAGTAGCGACAAATACTGTTAAATAGAATTGAAGTGTGCAATTGTAAACTGTGATCCAAATGGAAGGCATTCCTCTGACAATAATTTTCTAAGAACAATAAAATAATGCTCCTTTATATGAACTAGCCATTTCCAACTCCTTTTCCTCCTTAAATATTAAAGAAGGTATTTTTAAAAGCTTCATCTTCTTGAATTATTTTAACATTCTAATTAGTATGAACTAGTAAGAGTCAATAAGAAAAAAATCTTGGAGCTGAGGATTTAGCACAGCTGGCAAAGTGTTTACCAAGAACAAAGCCTTGGGCTTGATCTCTAGCACTAAATACACGCACTGTTCATTGTGTTGCACACCTATAAAGCCAGCACTTAGGAAGCAAAAGAAATCAGGAGTTCAAGGTCATCCTCTACTGCTCTGTGAGCTGGAGGTCAGCCTGGTCCTGTCTCCAAAAAAAAAAAACAACTTTTTAAACTTTTTCTTAAGTGTGCTAGATTATCACTGAACAAGAACAGAAGCCAAGTATGTTAATGCATGCTCCTAATGTCAGCACTCAAGAGATAAAGATAAAAGGATTGATTTGAATTCCAGGGCAGCCTGGGCTACAGAATGAGACACTATCACAAATTAGATGGATGGATGGATGGATGGATGGATATGTTAAAGCTTCCGAGTTCCTTTCTAGTCCCAAGTCAGGCCTGTCACAGCAATGCCCTAGTCCTTAGTCCTTAGTTACAAGTTATCCTGTAACGTCTGTCTTAGTCACTCTTCTATTGCTGTGAAAAGATACCATGAACAAGGAATTCTTATAAAAGAAAACATTGGATGCTTGCTTACAATTTCAGGGATTAGTCCATTATCATGGCAGGGAACATGGCGCTAGAGAAGAGAAGTAGCGAAGAGCTTTACACCCTAAACCACAGGCAGAGAAAGACACCGGCTTGGCACGAGCCTTTGAAACCTCAAAGTCATCCCCGGTGACATACTTCCTTCAACAAGGCCACAGCTCCCCATCCTTCTAATTCTTTCAATGAGTGTCACTTCTTAGTGACTAAGCATTCGAAAAGAGCCTATGGAGCATTATTCGAACCACCAAAACAACTGTAAACTTACAAAAATACATACATAAACAGGTTATTCTCACTGACTCCAAGTGGGTTTTTCTTAGAGTGAAGTGACAATATTCTATGAAAATTACCAGCCTCTTTAGATTCTGTAATAAAGTTACAAAAGGTCTAGCGCTGAGGTTCTTACATGTTAGAGAAACCCAATTCAAGCAAACCAACAAAACCAGAATTTACTGGCTCATAGGCTAATGAGATGAAGCACTGAAACAAGTAAGAACTGAAGGCACCACGCCCTCAGAGGCTTGGTGCTACCAAATCCATTCCTTCATCTCATGCTCCTCTTTTCCTGATTGGCCTCATTCTCTGCCTCTGCAGCTACACCACCTACCTCTGACAGAGCAAGGGAGGAGATGCAGCCGGCTAGAGGCAGTCCCAGCTTCACAAGCACAAAGAAAACTGAGTTTGCTCTTGTCGTCTGTATTATCAATACAGAGAGGAGGAGAAAAAAAAAATGTGTGTATATATATACACATACATACATTCTGGCCCTTCGTGGCAAATGTCAATGCCTTATACCCATCAGTACAGGAGGAACTGATAAGAAATTGCTCTAGTCTGGTAGACATGTTCCACCCTGAGCCATCAAAAGGAGTGAGAATCCTTATGGAATATACAATGTAATGGTTTGGCCACTATATATGTTGACTTATTTTTCTAATTTACTCTTTAAGAAACTTTTTTTGTAAGTGTTGTATCTACATGTGTGTATATGTATCTATATCATATGCATGCTTGAGACCAGATGAGGTGTCAGATGCAACTGGAGTTACGACGTTCTGAGCCATCATGTGGGTGCTGGAATCAAACAAGTGCTCTCTACCACTGAGCCGTCACTCCAGCCCCATGCTGACTTGTTCTGATGTCATAAATTCAATGCACAGACCTCAGAAAAAATGTAAAACTCCAGCAAATATCCTATTCCCTTTACTAATATAATTAAGTATGTAAGGTAACTTTATATGCCTAAAAAAATCTAGTTCAGGGATCAAGTCTAGGATTGAATAATTTTACTAAATGTAAAAAGTAAAGACATCTAATCCTTTCACCAAAATCCCTGAAAAAGTCCTACTACAGGGAAAAAAGGGAAAAGACGTATAAAAGTCAGTAAGAAGTTTAGTAATAATCTCATCTTCCAATATGCTTAGTACTGGTCCAAATTTAAAAGTATAGTATAAATTCATACCACTGGTAATCAAATAATTACCACAGCAATACCTAAAATTCATAAAGCACTATCTTTAGAGAACTAGTTCCCCCTTTAAAAAAATTTTTCTAAGTGGAAAGAAACCCAAAATTACCCAGCATATCTAAGTTTTAAATTATCTTGTTTCAGAACAAATCATTTCAGAACAACTGAGTATTAAACAGAAGTTGGCAACCTCAAATGCTATGCTGTCTACTGACACAGCTAGCTACCTGCAACAGTTTTTGTGTTTCCAGTACTCCCAGTCCCATGCAGACTGCTCTGTTCTACGTGACTGTACTACACTCGTGTACACTGAATTCAAACAATATATTCACAAGGACACAGAAACCTGTGGGCTACAGAAAAGGAACAACTTCTATGAACGTGTTATCTTTTAAGCTCAATCTGGGGCAATAAAACAGTCTATTTTTAATAAGCAAATTTGTGGTCGTTTATAATAAAGAATTAAATACAAAGTGATATTATTTATTAACTCAAAGTTCTGTTAAATTCTGAAAATCAGAATCAACAGAAATAAGGAATTGTAGAAAGTATATATGAATCAAGAGTCTTGGCTTATAAGAGCCAACACATATAGAACATTCTTCTAAGAGCTTCACCATTTATTAATGAATCTTACAATTCTACAAGGAAGGTAATATTGCCCTTGTTTTACAAAGAGGAAAACTGAGGCACAGAGAAATAACTTTCTCAAGTCATAAACTTAACAAATAATTTTAAAATGTAGGTTTAAACCATTTAAAAAAAATTTTTTTTAAACCCTAAATAAGACCGGTACACGCATAGCCAATTCAAAAGCAAAAGGCCAGTAACAGAATATCATGGTTCAATTCCCTGCATGCTGTAACTAAAGGAATGAATTATTTGGGGTTTATTTGTTGCTGTTGTTTTTAGATTTATTTATTTATTTTATTTTATGTGTATAAGTGTTCTGCCTGCAAGTCTGTATGTACATCTAGTGTAAGCCTGGTGCCTGCAGAGATCAGAAGGCAGCACTGGCTCCCTTGGAAGTGGAGTCATGGACAGTTGTGAGCTACCATGTGGGAGCTCAGAACCTGAACCCAGGTTCTCTGCAAGAACAAGTGCTCTTCACCACTAAACCAGCTCTCAGACACAATGAATATTATAAGGGCCATTGTCAAAGCACTACATATGGAAAAGTCTGAAAACAATACAGATGAAGGGAAAACTAAGAATTTCTTTTCTTTCAATGAAATGACCGGATCCAGATCATGGAAAAGGTGGCAATCTGTATTTGCAAATTAGACAAAAATAAATTTTTAATGTAATTTATTTATTAAATAAATCAAAAAACACTTGTAACTTTTGAGGAGCACACTCCGAAGAAAATATTTGAAAACTAAATTTTTATTCCTAAATAGTGTACTTGAAATACAGCAAACAGCTAAATACAATCCTCCATCTTATTTATACCAAATACTACCATGCTTAATACTCTTTTTAGGATTAGCACATTTCACTGCAAACTAGAAAGTTCAACTATAATCAAAATGTACATGTATAAGTATACCCGGGCTTACTCTGAAAAATACTCTGAGGTAATTTAGATGTTTTCTTATCTCTGGAACACCTTTGAACATAAAACAGGCACGCTCCTGCACTTTCTTCTCAAGCTAGCAATAAAAGCAACTTAGTGATTATATAGGTCTAGTTGGCCACTAAAAAACAATTATGCCTATGAAACCAAAATTAGAAATGGAACTGCAACAACCTACAAAACCATCATATTAGTATCTATTTCACAGTACTAAAGCAAGTTCATTTTCTAACCATTTTATTCCTAAAATGTGCAACTCAGGCAAAGGGCCTGTCCCCCGAAACTGTTGGTTCCTCCGGCCTGTTTAATTAGGAGTCAGTGGCTACAGTGTCCGGCATGAACGTGATACTTGTGCTTACTCCTGAGCTAAGTATATTCCTTTAGCTCTAGAAAACTGATCTGCTTTGAGCTTCTTGAGTTAACTGTTAGTCACCACAAGACCCTGAAAAGGGAAAATATACCAGTCCCACAACAGTCACCACCATTCTGAATCCTCAATTTATTGCCCACCCCAAAATTTTAGATAAGATTGCTAAGGTGTGTGTGTGGGTGTGGGTGTGGGTGTGTGTGCGTATGTGTGTTAAACCAGATACTACTGCATACTGAAAGGTCCTTCCTATGTGCATCATTCATTACTCCCAGGTGGTACAATTAAGATCTCATCTTGATTTTTCTTTTTTTGGGGGGGAGGGAGTGTTGTTTTTGGGTTTTTTTTGGGGGGGAGGGGGCATTTCAAGACAGGGTTTCTCTGGCGTCAGCTGTCCTGGAACTCTGTAGACCAGGCTGTAGATCAGAGATCCACCTGCCTCACCTCCCAAGTGCTGGGATTAAAGGCATGCACCACCACGGCTCAGCTCATCTTGATTTCTTGGCTGCCTTTTACTGATGTAATCACAGCAGTAAGCTTTGAAATAGAATCCTGGGATAGGTCATTCCCTTCAAGGTGTCTATCAAATCCTTAGTGAGTCAGCTTAAGGACTCTTGCCAACATGCTTTCTACTGGATTTAGCAGGAAAACACTTTTGCAGAGAGGAATTGTGACTAAAAAACAAATTTCAAGACTCCGTCAAGTACTTATCAAGAAAGAAATACAAATATATATCAAAGCGAGTCACTCAAATGTTTGGGCAACATACAGTACACATATAAATGTGTATCCCCACATACACAAATCAAAAGTTTGAGTGAAAAAGAAATAAATAATACAGAGGACAGGAGATTTTTACAAGATTGCCTTGTATGCAATGTCCAAAACTGTCCTGTTAAAATTTCCTGACAATTTTCTTTGAATAGGTTTAATGCAAATAAGCACATTTAAATTTAAAAGAAAAGTCATTAACTTTTTCATATCAGGCAAAAATGTCACTGGAGGGGGGGTGTCTACTCCTCTGTACCTTATAAGAAAATGTTATTAATTTAAAAAAAGAAAAGAAACAGTAGTTCTTAGAGAAAGTAAAAAATAAAATAAAATAAAATAAAATAAAATAAAATAAAATAAAATAAAATAAAATAAAATAAAATAAAATACTGAGCCAGGCATGGTGGTGCACACCATGATCTCTGAGTTAGCCAGCAGCCTGGTCTACAGTGTGAGTCCAGGACAGCCAGGGCTACACAGAAAAACTCCGCCTCAAAAAAACCAAAAAATAAAATAAAATAAAAATACCGAGATAGGGAGATGGACAGATAGACAGAAACTGAAGTAGTGCCACAGAGAAAAACTGTGACAATTCCTTACTGTGAATAAAATAAATGAATCAAAGTTTGGGGGGATACACAAACTGAAGATAAATATTTGCATGCAATACTGTTCTCTTTAAGGTACCTGGCCTGGCCAGGCAGTGGTGACACACGTCTTTAATTCCAGCAGTAGAGAGGCAGAGGCAGGTGGATCTCTGTGAGTTCCAAGACAGTCAGGGATATTACACAGAGAAACATTGTCTCAAAAAAATGAAAAAAAATTTTAAATCCTACAATTTTACCTAATCACTTTACAAAAGACAGTTTAAATATTGTCCCTGCTAAATTATATGATTTGCTCAGAGAAATAGTAATATGAAAGCACAGCCAAGAGAAGAAAGTCTTGAGATCCCCTAATATAGTGCTTCTCAACTTTCTTAATGCTGCAACCCTTTACTACAGTTCCTCATATTGTGACCCCAACCATAAAATATTTGTTGCTACTTCATAACTGCAATTTCACAACTGCTATGAATCATGATGTAAATATCATTTAGGCAACCCCTGTGGAAGGGTCATTTAACACCCAAAGGGGGCACAACCCACAGGTTGAAAACTGCTGCCCTAAACCTTGATTTTTTCAGGGCTGAGGACATAACTCAGTAGGAGAGTGCTTGCCTGCCATGGCCAAAGCCCTTGGCCTAATTCCTAGCACCAAATAAAAGGAGAAACATGCTCTTTAGGTTGTTGATACAACCTAGTGGTAGTGTTACAGGCCCAACATGACGGTGAAGCAGAATTGCTGGAACTCAGGAATTAAACGACAAGCCTGGAATGTGCCTCTAATCCCAGGAAGGTGGGGCAAGAAGTTCAGAAGCTCACAATCATTCTCAGCTACATGGAGCACTCTAGGCCAAGCCCAAGTTAAATGAAATTCTGTCTCAAAAATGGATGGATGGATGGATGGATGGATGGATGGATGGATGCTCCCCACCATTTGAGAAGACCTTTAGCCTGAAAAACGGGCACTTAAATTTTTTAATGGTGTGAAAATTAGGAAAGAAAAAAGGATACTAGTCAATCAGTCTTGGGTTGACGAAGGCATGTACGGGAAGAAAGGTGTTCAAGCATGCTAAGGGACTGGAGAGTAGATTGAAGAAAAAAAACAGTGAATAAGTATCTTGTGGTTCTGTGTATCCTAGAAAGGAATTAAAGCATTGTCAATAGCCATTCTCAAGTTTGCATTATTTTTAAGTTTATAAATCTTTCAAACCATAAAATGGCTTTACACACGTACTACATTTTAAAAAGAGAGAGCAAAATCTTTTAAATGAAGTATAGCAGCTCATACAAAATTGCACACAGCTAAAGCCCAGTGGTGTCCCATGCCTTTAATCCCAGCAGAGGCTTTGAGTTCAAGGTCAGCGTGGTTTACAAAGGAGTCCAGGACAGTCAGGCCTACACAGAGAAGCCTTGTTTCAAAAAAGCAACAAGAGCTGGAGAAATGGTTCAGATGCTCTTCCAGAAGACCTGGGTTCAATTCCCAGCACCCCCATAGCAGCTCACAACTGTCTGTAACTCCAGTTCCAGGAGATCAAACATCCTCACAGAGACATACATGCAGTCAAAACACCAAGGTACATTACCAAAAAAAAAGGAACAAAAAAGCGCACACAGTCTAAGTATCACTCAAGATTCTTATAAACTCAACAAAACCGTAACATCACCAAGCCAGGCCCTAACTCAACAATTTTTCCAACATACCTCTCTATTGTCTTCAAAGTCAAGGACAACGATTATTCTGACTTCTGGTTCCATTTCCAATTGTCTGATTTTGTTGTTATTGTTTGTTTTTAGTTAATTTACTTTATGTGTCTAAGTGTTTTCCCTGTGTATATGTATGTGCACCACATGCATGCCTGTGTCCACGGAGGTCAGAAGACAGAGTCGGATCCCCTAGAACTGGAGTTATGGATGGCTGAGAGACTATGTGGGTGCTGGAAACTGAATCTGGGTCTTTCACACGCATAACAGGCGCTCTAAACTGCTAAACAAATCCTCCATCCCTCTGTTTGTTGGTTTTTTTAACTTTATAGAAATGTCACACAAGTACATTCTTTCATATATGCTTTAATTTTCCTTCTTGCAAGAAAAATAATTCAAATCAGATGTAAGAAAAAAGTCCTATCAGTGCCATCAAAAATCAAATTCATCAAATCACCCAGGAGGCAGAGGCAGGCAGATCTGAGTTCAAGGCCAGATAGGTCTACATAGCGAGTTCTAAGCCAGCCAAGGCTATGTAGCTAGATCATCTTGGGGGTAGGGCTGGGGGGGGAAATCAGATTTAAACGATAAATCATTCTCAAAGCAAACTACTTCTCAAGCAATAAAATATAAAAGCAAAAACCTATATAAAATATCAATGTATTTAAAGGTAAACACAGGTCAGTGAGACCAAAATCCCCTGGTTGGTGATTTCAGTGGAACTCTCGCTATTCGTTTCATTGGTGGAGTCTTGCAGCTGGTAAAGGCTTTCAAAACGCCCCTGAAGAAATTCAACACCAGTTCAGAGGTAGTATCAATGCTACACGGACTCAAGCATCTGACTGGAGGTAGCTTCCCAGGGTATAGGGGCCTGTCTTCCACCACTGACTGCTGCCTGGTAGAGATACAAGAAGACCCTTGGAACTCCATCACCAGTGGAGCACTGACCAGGGCTGTGCTGGCTGCACTCAAGTGATCTGATCATGATGGGCTCCATGATGATGGGAAACATCCTGTTGGCCCTAGTAAAGGATATAGCAATATCACCTGGTAGTTCCACAATGCACTCCTGTTCCCTGGAAGACCCCAGCCAGCTAACCCTAAAGAAGGAACCCCAGCCCCAGGTTATCCCATCTACCAGCAATACCTCTGAGGAAGCCATTGCCTGCCCCCACCACTGTGGGAGCTGTTCCTCGGTTTGTTCCCAGATGATCTACCTCCACAGGAGGACTAGCTCCCACATAGCCCTGAGACTCTCCAGAGACAGCCTCTATTCTATTTCCTGTTTTTTGATAGGGGTGGAGCAATGACCCAGTGACCCTGTCATACAGGTCCCCCATTTTTGTCTCTCAGGGCATCCCAGTTTCACACATGCAACAAGCTGACCCAGATCCTTCCTGTGGTACCCTGATCAGTATTTAAAGCCCAATTTAAAAAATGAATAGATAGATAGATAGATCCGATTTTAAAAACAGATACACCATAAAAGAAATTTGTTCCTCTCCACTGAGATTTCTAAGATTTTTTTTTTTAACTCTTAGTTGGAGAAAATGACATTCGGGAGCTAGAAAGATAGCCCAGGGGTTAAGAGCCCTTGCTGCTCTTCCAGGGCACCCAGAGGTTCAGTTCTCAGCACTCATGTGGTGGATCACAGGAGCATGTAACTCCAGTTGTAGGGAATCCAACTCCCTCTCTGACCTCTGAAGGCACCAGGTATACATGTGGTGCACAGACATACATACGGAGAACACATTCACACACACATTAAAAAAATAAAATAAAATAAAAAATCTTTCACACACACGTATGCCAGAGTTCCTGTGAGGTCAGAAGACAACACGCAAGAGTCAGTTCTCTCTTTCCATAATGTGAGTTGCAAAGACTAAACTCTGGTTGTCAGCCCTGGTTACCCACTGAACCATCTCACCAGCCCCCAATTTCCTTTACTTTATTTAATATTGTGTGTGTGCTGTGTGACTGTAGATCCGTGCATGCCGTAGTGTAGTTGTGGACGTCAGAGGACAATTGTTACGAGACGGTTCTCTTTCCACCCCGTGTTCCAAGATCAAACTGGGGTCATGAGGCTTGCACAGTAAGCACTGTTGTGTGCTCAGCCACCTCGCAGGCTCTACAACAGACCCTGTAAATAGCCAGGCGGTTCTATTTTATACAATAATCCCTTCCTAAAGCTCATCTACATGGCTGCTTCACAGAGTCTATAAACAGCCAGCCGGACAGCGGTGGCGCACACCTGTAATCCCAGCACTCAGGAGGCAGAGTCAGGCAAATGCCTTGAGTTTGAGGCCAGCCTGGTCTGTGTAGTGAGTTCTTGGACAGCCAGAGCTATGTAGAGAGACTGTCTTAACTAAAACAAAAGAGTATAATTGACAATGCCCAACGTGGTTACCTTAAGCCGCATACGACTGTTTAAAATAATTTCAATTGGTCCAGAGAGATGGCTCAGAGGTTAAGAGCACATATTGCTCTTCCTGAGGACCAGAGTTCAATTTCCAAAGCCCACCTCAGATGGCTCACAACCATCCATAACTCCAGTTTCAAGGGATCTGGTACTTCTCGCCTCCTCGGACACCTGAACTCATTATACATGATCACAAACAGACACGCACATGTAGTCCCTGGGGGTTGGAATCTTCCCACCACGTGTGTCTCCCAGCCACAGGCAGCCTCCCAGGGGCCAACTCCAGGTGGAGGGACACGGTGAGGAGGACACAACTACAGCACCCTGCCTTGTCCTTGGCGGACTTCCGGTGAGTCGACGAGTGGATAGACTAGGGAACACGCTTCGGGGGCATCTCCACTTTAATGTGGGATGTGGGTACGTATATAGGGCCACAAACAGGGGCGGGGCTTTGGTACCCAGGGATGGGATCCACTGGCTAAGACAAGGATACTGGAGTAGCCTCATTTGCATGTGGAGCTCAGGTCTAAGCATCGAGGTCCTGCAAGGGTGCCTTCTGCATGAGGTGTGGTCCCACAGGGAAGAGAGGAAGGCACCGTATCAGTAAATGGACTCATCCGTAGGCTTCCAGCTACAGCGCAGATAAGCACCAACCAAGCCGCATTCCTTTGTTTCTGAGAAGCAGGCAGTATTTAATATTTAGCTAGGTCCTGGCCAGGGCTAAGGAGGAGCAGCAGAACGCAGCTTCGACCCACTCTTAGCTCTGATAGTCCCACATGTACATACACGTGATTAAAAATAAAATAAATCTTTAGTTATTGAAATTAATTGAAGTTAGTTCTTCGGTTGAAGCAGTCACATCTCAAGTGCTCAACAGGCACTAGACAGCAGAGCTCAAGTGATCCCATCAGCACTGGAAGCTCTACCGATCAGCGCTTGTGCCACACACACCACGCCATCGCCTATACTCCGGAGCCCTTTCAGCCTACTCTGCTACAATCAAAGAAAATGACAGCCGAGGCTGTACCATAGACCAGCTCACAGAACCCACTGACTACACTTCTCTGGCCCTCTTTTTCCCCTTCTCAATCAAACGCCTTAATTTTCCTCATTTGGAAATCCTTCTTCGGTCTCCACTTCACATTAATCTAACATTAAGTGTTTGTTAGCTCCATTTTCTCTAGCCCCTAAACCTGTTCTTTTAAATTCAAGACCTCACTCACACTACGTCTGCCTTTCTTTCCACTTCAAGTTCTCTGTAACCAAGTTCTTGTACGCTATTTTTTCTTGGATATGTCCTGGCTTCCATGTCCTTTACCAAAACTCCCTTCCCTTTAAATTAGCACACGTCTATTTATTCTTGCAGGCCCAAAGTCTATCAATTTGACATTGCTGTCTCTTACCCACATTCAATTAATCAACAGACACACACTTCCTATAAGGGGCTAACTATCAGCCACTTTCCACTGAATTATCACGTTGCCACAGCCTTATTTCAGACCTATTTCTGAGAACAGCACAGGACTACATTTCCAATTTTCCCATACCTAGATTAGGCGCATACCCACCAAGCACCTCTCCTGATGTTGCCTCTCATTTCAAAAGCCTAACTAGACTCAGTACAGGCAATAAAAGGAAATCCCAACATTTTAATGATTTGAGTCTAACAATCTGTGAAATGTACTTTACAAGCTTACCTTTGACTCCACTATCTTCTATTCTGTGCTGGTAAAACTGAAACTTCTTTTAAAATTGATTTTTCAAACCTGTTCCTTTTCCTAACTATAAGCAAATATACTCATTGGAGAAAACTATGAAACTATAAAAGAATATGAAGCAGAGAAGTCACGTTGTCTCACCAGACAGGTATTTATCACTACTAACATTTCCACCCATGCTCTGCAAAATGTCTGTCTCCTGTGTATAAACATATTAACTCACTTATCAAACCAGATTTTAAGTACACAGAACAAGGGAGAGACACTGATTCTCTGGAAGATTAATTTTCTTTGGCGTTTTATGAACATATGTTTAAGGAACTGAAGAAAATGAGACAGGTGAAGGGAATCAACCTTACTCCTTTCCTTCACTCCCATAGCAAACAATGAAAAGCACATTCAAGAACATTATATAGGGCAAATCTTGTTGCTTACATATGTAGTAAAAGGATTTTAAAAGATTAATCTTTCTTAACCCTTGAAGATACTTTGAACCAACCTAAAGGTTGGTCTAAAATTACCAACCTTCCAAAAATATTTTCTCTACACATTACCTTTAAGAATCATCTGAACTGGCAAATGCTCAGCGGGTAAAAGTGCTTTCCATGCAAGCCTGACTACCTGAGCTTGACCCCAGAGACCCGAGGTTCAACTCCCAAAAGCTGTCCTCTGACTGCACGTGTATGCCATGGTATACTCACACTCACACACAAATACATGATATATAATAAATAAAATCTTAAATACTATTTTTACAAAACAACCTAATTTATTTACATGTGAGTAAGTAAATATGTGCTAGTCAGTTATGATGACATATGGCTATAATCCTAACACCTGGGACGCTAAGGCAGGATCAGGCTGTTGAAGGCCTTAGCTACACAACAAATTCAAGGCCAGCCTGGATTCTATGAGATGCTGTCTCAAAAAAAAAAAGAAAGTTGAGAGTTTAAACAGCACATGAATACTTAAATTTATTCTGCATGAAGCAGCGTAGGGAGAGCAGGAACCAACAGCTACCAGTCCTTACTCAAGTTTTCAGCCTTTATCCAAGCCTCATGTCAAACCCTTTAAGTTACAACACACCCATAAATAATGGCCTCAAATCCTGTGGGGATCTAAGATGCTCCAGAAAGAACCTTCCATACTGCACAAGGTAGAAAAGCTATCTGCTATGTCTCCAAGACAATTTGTACACGGCAATTACCTTCAACATTAAATATCTCATTTCTTTTAACAAAAAGAAAACCACTAAGTTGCTTAATTCTAATCTCTTTTCACAATCTCTAAGATTTTAATATTATCTTTCTTTGACAATGACCCATACAAAACAAGAAATAAGTTCCCTATGATGTAAAAGAGAGGGGCCTTTATTTTTTCTTATGCAAAAACAGTGTTTCCTGACTTCATAACTTCTGGGTGAAGGGATACAAGTCAAAAACAACTTCTGAATTTTAAAAGTTATTGCCCGGTATGGAGGCATGTGCTTCTTTCTAACTCTAGCATTTAAGGAATATAGGTGAGAGAATCTCAAGTCTTCAAGGCCAGACTGGGCTATAGAGTGAGCTCTACGACAACCTGACAAACAGTGAGATCCTGTTTCAAAATAAAAAGCAACAAGTGGTAGAGGACTTCCCTAGATGAATAAGGCCTTGGGTTCAATTCCCAGTCCAAAACAGGAGGAGGAGGAGCAGTTATCACTGCCACAACCCAACACAGCATTTTTTAAATGGTGTAGACCAGGCCCTTCCAAATAGTTAAAACGACAGGTTACCTGTGGTACTCTGCAAGCAAAAGAAGGCAAACAGCAATTATGTATCGCTTCTCTCGGTCTCCAAAAACAGAACTCTTAAAACAAGGATCTGTTATAGCAGAGCTGCTTTCCACAAGCCACACTCTACACTGAATCAACTCTTCCTAAGCCGTACACTGTACGTACTGTTCCCTATTATCTGATTTGTCTTTTCCTAATGCAATTAGTCAACAATCACAAAAAAGTACCACGCTGATGACTTAGGTGTATTATTAGCCTTCTACAAATGACTCTCAAGAGTATGTGACACTTTAAAGATTGTCATAATCCAACTAAACAGAGCCATTTGTAAAACTGGTGAAATGCCCAATCAGAGGCAAAGGCAGGTGGATCTCTGTGAGTTCCAGCCCAGCCTGGTCTACACAGCAGTTCTTCTAGTCTAGACAGTCACATGGTGAAACCCTGTCTCAATAAAAGAAAAAAATGAAAAAAAGAAAGAAAAGAAAAAACAATATTCCATCTTAGAAATCTTAAGCAATGACAGCCAAAGCAAAATACGATACCCCTGAAAAGGAACCCAAAGATGCTCGATTAGATGAAAGAAAAGGGAATTTGAGTTTAATTTGTAACTCTCATCCTTGTTCATTTTGTGGCTTATAATTCATAAAACACAAACAAGTACACAGTTTGTAAATTAAACGCTGAAGTACTGAGGACCAATGCTCCAATTTTCTGCTGGAGGGGCATGCAAACAGTATAAACGTCAGAGACCCACAGTGCGCTCTGTGCCTCACCTCGTTTCTGCCCTCCCCAGAATTAAACTAGAGAGGTTAAGCCTGGGTGCTGGGGAAAAAAAGGAGAACTAATCCACTTTACTCTCACAATTACAAGCTGTAGATGGTAAATTACTAGTATGAATATATGAAAATAGGTAACAATATGTTGGTGGAAAATTAAGACATCCTATTAATATAATACCTTCAGTATACCCAGATTTTAAACACCTCCATTTAGGGATGGAGGCTCTAAGCACTGATCAAGGCTCTTGATTCAAAAGCCAGGAAAGAAGCAAAAACAACAAAAAACCAAACCCTATCGACCTGATAAGCAAACTCACAAGATTAAGAAAATAGCGTAACTGCAGAAAAAGATCCAGACAAGTTCATCACAGCACTGTTTAAAAAAAAATTAATGTGGTGGGCGATGCTGGCACAGGCCTGTAATCCCAGCACTCGGGAGGCAGAAGCAGGCGGATCTCTGTGAGTTCAAGGCCAGTCTGGTCTCCAGAGTTCCAGGACAGCCAGGGCTACAACAGAGAAACCCTGTCTCAAAAAACCAAAAATAATAATAATTATAATAACAATAATAAAATAAAGAATTTTAAAAATTAAGGCAATGTACATTAACAAAAAATCATAAACTATGGTTGCAGAATACTAAATATGATATTCGATTATCAATTTCACATGGAAAGGTTTTCCAAGTATCCAATTGACAATCCATAATGACAGCTGCAACTGTTACATTACAGTCGGATAGGCCATCTCTATTTTTATCCTCCTGCGATGGCTCGTCTGGCTTGGCACTGGGCTGGTTGCTTGGGTTTGGGATTGTGTTTTGTTTGTTGGCTTTTTCAGACAGAACCTCCTGTGGCCCAAACTGACTTCAGTCTCACTATAAAGTAAGGTTAGCCTTAAACTGCTCCTCTTGATCCACCTCCCAAGTACTGAAATTACGTATGTGTACACCACACCCAGCATCTTGTGGATTTTCACAATGAACATATGCTATGACATCCATAATCAGAAATAATGTCATTTTAAAAGGGAACTATATGAGGAGAAGAGATCTAAGGGGAGGGAGGAAGAGGCTGAAAAAGAGAGGGTTAAAGGAAGGAAAGGTAAATACCATGTCTTCCATCCTACCTGGAATCTAACAATGTGTGGTGTGTATACATGCCACATTCCACACGACATGAACTCGGAAGAGGAGGAGAAAGAAGGCCATCACAGGAACGAGGGAGTGAAGAACAAGGGCAAATGAATTCACATGCAAAGTACAATGTATACATGGATGAAATTACTTTTAAACTAAGAAGAAGCTTTTAAAGAAATTAGGGCCAGCGAGATGGTTCAGCTGGTAAAGACACCTGTTGCCAAGAGCGACAACCTTAGTTGAATCTTTGGAACCAACAAAGTACAGAGAACTGACTTCCACAATAGTCCTCTGACCTCCACATACAAGCTGTGTCATCTCTGTGTCCACCTGCACCCATACCTGCACATGAAAACACATACACAAAATAAATAAAATAAAAATACAGTAAAATATATTAGTAAAATATAGTAAAAAATTTTAAAACCTAAAAAAGTTACACAGCTAAGGTAAAGTGCTTCCCACAGTCATGAGGACCTGAGTTCAAGCCCCAGAAACCACTTAAAACTCTGTGTGTTGATGGCACGTTTGTGATCCCAGCATTGGGGAGGAGGCATAAACAAATAGATTTCTGGAGCTGGAAGGCCAGTCCACTGGTCAGCTTAGACAAACCCAACTACAGAGCCCCAGGGCCTAGTGACAGATACTATCTCAAAATACAAGATAAGCAGCTCTCAAAGACTGACATCCAAGGTTAAATTTTTAGCCTCGGCTCAAATGCACGTGCACACACGTAACATACCTGCACATATCTATGCAGCCCTGGCTGGCCTAGAGCTCACTATGTAGACCAGGCTGCCCTCAAACTCAGAGATCCTCATGCTTCTGCTTCCAGAGAGTTGAGATTGACACGCCCAGTATAAATTTAGATAATAATAAATATCTTTTGAAATGATTTTTTAAATAACTACACTGATTTCATTATCCTGTAATATGCCACTCGCCATTTAGCAAACACAGTCCTGGAGCTGAAGAAATTGCAGAGGACCTGGCTTTGGTTCCCAGAAACCACATGGCAGTTCATAATCATCTGTAACTCCAGCTCCTGGGATCTGACATCTCTCTGACCTCTGCAGGCTCCTGCGCATACACAGTATATACACATACACATAAAATTAAAAAATACTTTTTAAAAAAGACTGAAAACACTGTTCTAAAACTTTACATAGAACATGCTAAGCTCTTTGCTCCAGCCACCTTCCACTACAACTCCAAAATAAGAAAACAGATCAAATATAGAAGTCTATTCTGCCTGATCTTTAGGGGCATTTGAACTGAAGGGCTTTATTCCAGTTCCAGTAGAAAGGGCCAACCAGGGCTCAACCTGCAAGATGAGATCCACTCTCCTGGAGCCCCTGCAACACTGCAACTATTTCTAATACCAGATACAAGTGCTGTAAGGTTTCTCCATTTCTGTGCCTTATTGGTGACATTAGGAAAGTCTGCATTTAACAACATGCACCTGGTTTAACACTGCTTGCAAGCCAACTCTTTTGTATTGGAGGGAGGGAATAGTTTGAAACAGGGTTTCTCTGTGTAGTCCTGTCTGTCCTGAAACTCCAGTAGACCAGGCTGGCCTTGAACTCACAGAGATCTGCCTGCCTTTACCTCCCAAATATTGGGATTAAAAGTGTGCACCACCACCTAGCAAGACAAAGCCAACTCTTTCAAGAAAAACTTTATGCTATTTTATTTTATTATTTTTTTAATTTTTATTTTTAATTTTTTGGTTTCTTCGAGACAGGGTTTCCCTGTTGTAACTCACTCTGTAGACCAGACTGGCCTCAAATTCACAGAGATCTGCCTGCTTCTGTCTCCCGAGTGCTGGGTTTAAAGGTGTGCGCCACCACTGCCTGGCCATGAAAAACTTTTTAAACTAGATTTCTACTGGAATAGGATTCTGATATCATTATACTTTTAGATTGTTTTCATGTGTGCCATTCCACTTGACCTTGTCTCACAACCTGTGAAATAAGCAGACATTGTCCTTCCTTTTAATGAGGGAAGGAACATATGTTATATGGGTTGCCAGAGACAAAGAGCTAATGAGCAGCACTAGGTAGACTCAAGACTTACTGGTCTATCCACTATCATGCTAAAATAATTTTCATTTTTAGTGTAGGATACAAATATGAACTTTAAAAGGTATATTTAGATTCTAGATACAGTACAAAAATGAAAATGAAAGCACACCAGTATCAGGATCACAAAATTAAGATTAAAAATAGCAATGACATGTTAGTAACTGTAGTAGTAGTTTTGAATTCCTGGGAACCCTAGGTTCAATCCAATATGGATGTGACCTCATATTTAATTTTAAATCAATGTTTTACTGATTATGAAATTACATAGAAGCTGGTGGTATCTCACGCCTTTGAACTCAGCACTCAAGAGGCAGAGGTAGTAGACAGATCTCTGTGAGTTTGAGGCCAGCCTGGTCTACTGAGTTCCAGAAGAGCCAGAGTACATGACAGAAACCCTGTCTTGAAAAACAAAAGAAAGGAAGGAAGGGAAGAAGGAAGGAAGAAAGGAAGGGAAAATACACAGAAACTCACCATGGAGGGTCTAGGGAGATAGCTCAGGGGATGAGGCACTTGCAGCCAAACCTGACAGAATGAGTTTGTTCCCCAGGACCCACGTGATAAATCAACTCCTACAAATTGTCCTCTGACCTACATGTGTGCACCATGGCATGCATGCATCCACACTCATACACGCAAATGAAATTTCTAAAATGTAGAAACAAATTCACTACTTAAAATTACAGAACTGGGTAATCTGTTAGAAACAACTAGCCATATAAACCGCACAAACTTCTAAAACATTCTCAGTGTTGTGGCTTCATACCAAATTATTAACTTCCCTCTGTGAAACCTGACTTCATTTCAACATTAAGAGAATTACAACAGCGTAAGTACGTTGTTTCTGCATACTTGCAACATGCACTCAATTTCCAGAGCACTTTAAGGAAATGCATAAAATCCATAAGCTAAAAACAAAACCCAAGACAGAATACTGTTCCTGGGATTTCAGAGCAAGGATTTTTTTTTTTTAATTTTGTGTGCATATGTATACCTCTACACACATATGGGGTCAGAAGACAACTTGGAGTTTGTTCTCTCCTTCCATAGGTCCAGTGACCCAAACTCAGGCTGTCAGGACTGGCGGTAGGTGTCTTTACCCAGTGAGCCCTCTCTCCTGCTCCTATTTTCTTTTCTTTTTTTTTTTAAGATAAGGTCTTACTATGAAGCCCTGGCTAATATGGCACTTGCTGATGTGGCCCATTGTGGTCTCAAACTCCTGGCTATTTTAGCTTGGGTTGTTTCTTTTAAATAAACAAAGATGTACTTTCCTATATTAAAAATAATGATGATTAAAATGTGCAAAAATGGCCTAAATTATCTAGATGAGGAAATTCAAGTCCAGAGAAGTAATAATATTCCAACAGCTATTAGTAACACAAATGAAATCACTATACAGGTCTGTCTGCCAATGCAGAATGTCCCATCAGTCTATACACCTCTAAATTCAATAAAATGTGTTATTAACACCTAAAGTTTTAAATACATTAAGACTCAAAAACAGAGTTCACAGTCTACAGAAAACAGAATCTCTTAAGGAAAAGTCAAAGTTGCAGACTGAAAACTCCTTCTTCAATGTAAGACATCAAGTAATTTTTAATAACTAAAGATGCTTTTTCTCATACCAATAATATCCATATGCTTTAAAAAAAAAATCTGGAGGGGCTGGAGAGATGGCTCAGTGGTTTAGAGCACTGGCTGCTCTTCCAGAAGACCCAGGTTCAATTCCCAGCCTCCACATGGCAGCTCACAACTGTGATTCCTGTTCCAGGGGAATCCAACATCCTCACACAGGCATACATGCAGACAAAACATCAATGTACATAAATAATTTTTTTAAGAAATCTGGAAAGAAAATTCTGATGGGAACTGTGCTAAGTAGTGGGGACATCAGGAAATGAAACAAGACAAGGCTTCTGGTCTTTAGTGAACAACTGGGTGTACCTCTCTAAAAATATTCCTCTATAACACGACAGGATATGACCCTACGCATCTGTACAACACTTTCTTTCACCTCTTCCAAAATCATGACAATCTTTGATATATAAATACATCCCCTAACAACTCAGATTCTACTTTACTACAGAAAGTATTAACCAGGACTGTAACCAGGTTTTTAAACTGATTTTACCATGCCTCACAGCCTGGGGCAAATTTCAAGAACTTTTCACAATCCACAGTACACCTTCCAGGTTCACAACCCTGGTCTCAAATGACTGTAACTCACCCTCCTACCCTCCTCTTTACTAGAAACCCGAGTCAGAAGGCTCAGGAGTAACTACAGTGTTGGCATGTAGACAGCATCTTCAGGACCCCTCTGTGGGCCAGACGCCGACTTCATGGCTCACCTCCTCTACTTTCCTCTAGGTTCTTCTCTGGACATACTTTCAGTTAGGCAGCATGTGATAAAATCTGTTTTGATGCCTTGTGAACAAATTCAATATGCTGCTCACCACAACTGCTCAGGGTCACCTACATGTAAAAAACGGTAGGGCTGAAAGATATCTTCATAGGCAAGCGATCTAAACTTCTGGAAGCTTCCAAATTCAATTTAATAACACCGTTCATAGCGTTTACCCAAAACGGTGTCTTTCTGTAAACTTGTCCACTCACTCAAGTCATGGAAAAGAAGTCTTTCTTTGGCCACCAGCACATGATATTTGGTCTCCAAGTAAAAACAGAGAGCATGTGTCTCTTGCCGCACTGAAACATCGCAGAATCTCAAAGGGGGCGGACTCCTTCGGGTCCCCACAAACAACATCCAATATTTCGATAAATAATCATCTTCTACCATTCGATCATCACCTCTGACGGTTCACTGCTCACGTTTATGAGAAGCGAAGCTGAACTTCCACTACAAGAGCATAGGCACTTTTAATATAAAGAAACTAAATGTCAGAAAACCAAGTGGAGGTCAAGAGAGTAAGAACGTAAACCTCAGTATGAGGAACACTGAACATCAACACCTAAGAGAAGCCGGTGCGTAAAACTTGTAAGTGAGACGCTGGGACTCCGGAGTGCCTATTAGAGTGCGCAAACTCTACTCCTAATTCTGAAATAAGTTTCCTGGCCGCAAGCAACAATATCATCTTGGATCCTGAAGTGCATTACACCCAGCACAATTTCAACCCAAGAAAAAAACACCAATCTTTTGCAGAGCTACTTGACCAGTGCGCCCCGAGCTCCCCAACCACCCCGAACCTCCGTTCCCCTTCAAGTACTACCAGGTCAGGAGGATGCCCTGCTGCAGCCAGGCCGGGGCCCACACGGCTCCCGTGGGTTCCAGCTGCACGACCGCCGGCCTCCAGCCGCAAAGGACTCCCACAGACTCGGCCGGAGCCTCGGGCCACACACTCAACTCCCGGGCGCCGGGGAGCGTTTTCCAGGGCGCTCCAGGGGTACGGAGTGCCACCGGCCGCCAGGTTCAGGATGGCCGCCGAGCTGGGCGACCCCGCCTCCCCCGCGCCGCCCGGCCGGGCCTCTGCGCTCCACTCCGCGAGCTGGCCCGGGGAAGCCGCGGCCACCCCGGGCCCCCGCCCGCCGCCGCCGCCGCCGCCTCCTCGGCCGGTGACAGCCGCCGCGCCCGGCCCAGGCCCGCCCCTCCTCCAGCACCTCCTCGCCACCGGAGCCGGTGGGATTCTTCTTACCAGACTGCAGGACATGGCGGGCCCGCCACCGCACGGCCTCCTCCGCCACCCCAAGAGGCTGCCAGCCAGGGCCGGCGCGGGGCAGCGCCTGGACCGCTGGAGCGTCTCCGCCGGCTACTCCGCCGCCGCCGCTGCCGCCGCCGCCGCCTTCTCACAACCACAACAACATGGCGGCAGCGGCCACACAGAGCGCGCTCCCGAGACCGATCGGAGCTGCGAGCGGGGCGCGCGCGCACGCTCCGGCGCGCAGTCGGTGGGGGGGGAGCGTCACGGGATGGGCGGGGGCGGGGCCCGGCGCGTCGGTCCCGCCCCAGGATGTGGGCGGGGCTGCGGGTTGGCAGAAGGTGGCTGTCGAGACGGGCGAAGAAAGAATAGAAAAATGGGAAATGATAGATGAACCGCTACAATTTTAAAAATTAGAAAACCAAGGACGAGAAAGGTTTTCAGGAGACTTCTTTTCCTATCTTAGTGTCCCAAGGCAGGACTCCTGATTACTTTCTATTAAAACAGAACGAGTAGTGATATTATTTCCCCAGCATGTATAGTCAATATAAAACTAACTTAATACAGTGCATGTTAATATAGCATGCTACAGATTACCCAGATCATGCTCAGAATACAAGTTCAAACTACCTCAGCTTCAGCTCTTAATAAAAAATCTCAGTCAAACAAAAGTAATAATATAAAATGAAATAAAGTAACCTCCTCACATTGGCATAGAGAAGAGTCCCATAATCCAACACTGTAATAATACCTTAGGTGCTAACATCCGCCGTCCATTCCCTCCGACGAATTTTAATATGACCTTGACTTTTCCAGAAAACAAGTACATGAAATTTACCCCTGTTTTTGTTACATTGTTTCTTTCTACAGCACTCTGCAGTTGTTTGTTTGTTTGTTTGTGTTCAACATTATTACCTTTCTGCCCCACTGGAATTTAAGAACAATTAGAAAAAAGGAATGCCGCCTTTGTCACTAGGCCTCCAGCACCTAGAATTGTGCAACACAATAGCCAGACAAATCGCCTAACTGACGTATTTACATTTTATATAGTTGAATCCTCACAGCTGAATGGGTGGAAGCTATCTCCATTTTACAAATGGAAAAAGTAAAACTCAGAATAAGCTGAACTTAAAAATTCAAACCCAGACCCAGTCAACAACAAATCTATCCTACCACTCTCTAGGTTGTGCTACCACTACTTCACAAAATCTCAAGGAAGGCATTTTAAGTTCGAAGTTCGGGAAGTGTTCCCATGTGTCTGAGAAACTGGCGCCCTCCTCCTCTTCAATGCAGCTGATTGTGTCCCAGTTCCACCTTCACTAGAAAAGCGCGAGGCTAAATCTGAAGCACAACAGTTGTACCTCTTGAAGCTAAAAATAAAAATTAAATTTTTAAAAAAGGTACTGACAGAAATAAATTCTACACTTTCGTTCATATACACTGTCCTGGTTTCCCCTCGTGTGTATTGTCACGGCCTCTGTGGGACAGGAAAAGAAATAGGACATATAACAGATGAATGACATGATTCATAGGGTAATAGATAGACTGCCGCCAGTGGGCGGCCACCGAATGGACTGGAGCTGGCCCTTGACGGCCAGGACAGCCCTTGTTGGATAGCTAGCTGCTAATAAGGTGGCTCTGGGTAGACAGTCCAACCAGTAGGAATTCGCTATCCACCCTGTCGATCCCACAGTACCCACAATCAACACAGAAAGAGCAAATGGGTGGGCATGTCACTTTCATCTCCTTTTATCAAGAACAACAATTTATTTTTGATCGGGGTGAGGAAGGGAATCTTTGAATCCTCAACCAGTATTTAAAACTCTTGAAGGAATTTTCTTGTACCCATGAATTCATAGAACGCATTGACTCTTTCAGTGTGCACTAAGCTATGAGAGTGTTTTCTGTGTAAATCTAATGTCAGGTTCACCTCAACCTTATGGTGTACCTCAGATGCAAAAGCCAGAGTTTAAACTCAAGCAATCTGACTCTGGGGGACGTCTGTGAACATCATTCTACATGTCATCCCCACTACTGCTAACCTATAAGGCAGATGTTAGTAAATTGTCTCTAAACACAAAAGAACAAACTGCTTGGTGGCCTTAAAAGCTCACTTCATGGAGCTGTAAAGTGTTTGCTTAGCATTCACCAGGCACTACAGTCCATTTCCCTCACCACAAAACAAATCTCAAGGACAACAGCGTAAGAAGACATAACGAAGAGAGCCAGACTGTGTGTGATGATTTAAATTTGAATCCTGGTACTTATAAACGCTTGTTTCTCATTTCCTTTTTCTGTGCCCCAGTTTCTCCATCACCCCATGTGATCACTGTCACTAGTGTGTTACCACACAAAGGTGTGCAACAGTTCTCTGAGGTAATTGGATTTGAAGAGTTTTTTACATTTGTTTATTTGATGTGTATGAATGTTTTGCCTGCGTGTATGTCAGTGCGCCTTGTGCATGCCTGATGCCCATGGAGGTCGGAGGAGTACATCAGACCCCCCCTGGAACTGGAGCTACAAGTGGTTGTGAGACTCTTTGTAGACACTGGGACCCAAACCCAGGTCCTCTGTAAGAGTAGCCAGTGTCCTTAACCACTGAGTCATCTCTGCAGTCCCAAGAGTTGAGGACATTTTATGTCTTATGAACGAACTAAACCGGTAGATAAGGTCCTTGTAAGCAGAAGACAAAACCCAAGGGAAAAGACACAGGAAGAGAGGAAAAGCAAGTCATCTTAGGAGGCTTCTTCTCACTGCCCTATTTTACACTTTAGGGACTTCTGCCCCCTTCCTCTACCCCCTTCCTGCTATCCTTCAGCTCCGTCTCCCCTGCTATATTCAAAGGTATAAAATGTTCTTCCAGCTTCTTGAAGATTCACTGAAGTAGCCCAAGATAGAAAGGTTGACTGATGGAGAGTGGGGGCTTCCCAGAGTCTCCAAGTGCCTCTGAGAGTCCCTCAACCCCTAAAAATGCAGACTTCCTAACACAAGGTCCTCTGCTTACTGAAAAGCTATTCTTTTGTGCGGAGTAGCCTCCAAAACTCTCACGCTTCAGTAGTATCCCCTCTACCTGCCAATCCAGCTCACCAACACGGTAATTAAGTTCCCAGGAGCTGAATGAAGTCATGTTTCCTGATTCAAAATCTTTCAGATGTGAATTCAGGACGAACAGCAAAGCTTGGGGGCTTCCTGTCATTTCCGACTAATTTTACGTAGCCCCCAGTCCAAGCTGCGTTAACCACACACAGACATTGTTGGCATAGTGCCATCACAAGAGTTAACATCAGACTGAAATATCATGTATGCAGGTTTGTTTCTGGACTTATTTTTTAGGTTGTTTTGAGATTATATATGATTATATACCAGGGCCTATTTTTAACAAGCAAGAAAGGAACCTTTCCATATTTAAGAAAAGATTGCAGTGACATTAATGAGAATATAATTACTTTAGCAAAAAGCATGAAAGTAGTAATTTTTTAAAATAATGTAAAGTATATGCCATTATCATAATTGTTACTTTTATTCTATATCCAGTGGAATGAATCTGAAACAAGGCAAGCATAGTACTGAGTGTGTGCTTAGATTAAGATTTCCCGTAAGTACTAAAACTATCTCCCAGGATTTTTCAGCCAGCACATGGCACCCCTATGGATGAAGTGGATCAGTTCAATTTCAGGTCTAGTTCAGTGGAGAACAATGGGTTTCAAAGTGTGGTCCACAGGTTCTTCAGGTAACCTGAAATTCTCAGGGGTCTATACGGGCTAAAACTCTTCTCATAATAATACTAATTAAGTGCTTGTCTTTTTACCATGTTGATATTTATACCAATGGCAGAAAAGGACCCTGGGTTAATTGCTGATACTTTGTTACAATCAAAGCAATGGCACAGTGTGTTCTAACAGCCATCCTTTTCGTCACAAAACGGCTGGTACTAAACAATATGACAGTTTCACTTAAGAATGTCCTTTATGAAGCAGTAAAAAAGAAAAAAGTTAATTTCATTGGCTCTCGGCCTCTGACGATGAGCCTTTTGCTCTTCTGTATGATGACATGGAAATTCCGTATAAAGAACTTTTTTTCAAAGTTTATAAAGCTGAAATTCACAGAGCAGTCAATTAATCATGTCAAAGCAAACAAATCAGCGGCACTTAATACCATCGCAGTGTCGCGTGAGCGCAGCCTCTATCCCATCCCCAATAAAACCTGCAGCTGGCCCCACGTTATCTCAAGAAAATCCTCCCATTGTCTGACTTGCAGGTGAACTGGTCTCTCATTTTAAGGAACACTATTTTGCATGAAAGAATGATTAACATGCAACCTCCAGTTTGTCATACTTGGTTATTTGGCTTAATTGTCTCAAAACATATATGAAATTTGTGACTTCATATAAAACATATAAGATGTTGATTTTATTTATTGCCAATGATAAATAATTAAAGGCTAACTATGATTTTAGGAAACCTGAATGTCCTACCATAAGTCTGACTACTTCTCGACACATGAAGTCTTTTCTACTGATGGTCAGGTGGAACCTGCCTTTAATCCAAGCACTTGGAAGGCAGAGGCAGGTGGATCTCTGAGTTCAAGTTCAGCCTGGTCTACAGAGTATTCCACGATGCAGAGAAGCCCTGTCTCAAAACAAAACAAAAAGTCTTTTCTACTGAGTTGAGTGGTAACACTAGAAAAAGTGAATATTTGATAATGCATAATAAAATGAGCCAAGAGAGTTACATAACGCAGTGAACTAAGGTTTTCAGTAGGATCAATTCATTAGGTTAGCAAATCATACGTATTCCAAGTGGAAGATAGACCCACGAACTTTAGTGCAGCAGAGTGCTAAAAATTCGTTGATGATATAAATCACCCAATTTAACTTTAGACTCTTACAAGTTTTAGTATATCAAGAAAAAAATGCCCACAAGCCTCTTATTTATATGAAACAAGATTTTCTTCAGTACTTCCACCAGAGGAAATTGCCACAAACCAAACGCAGAAGCAAATGTAACAGCAACTGTAAATAATGTACAAAGCAAATGTAACAAGTTTCACATACAGACAAGCAGGTGCACACGCATACACATAAACAAAAATAAACTTTAAATTTTTGTAAAAGGGAAAAGAAGAAATGCAGTTGAGAGAAGGATGTGTAGCGGATTCAGGAGAAGCTGGGTGGGGAAATAGGGGCAGACAAAGATCATATTCCACTACATAAAAGTATGAATTTTTCAAATAATAAAAAAAGGAAAGCAAAGAAATAAATATAAAATAAAACAAGCAACAACAAACATTATCAGAGAAACAGAACCTCCACAACATTAATCTAGGCATTTTATTTTTTAGTGTATTTTATTGAGACAGGGTCTCTCTACAGAGCCCTAGTTGTCCTGGAACCCACTATGTAGACCAGGCTGGCCTCAAACTCACAGGGATTCACCTGCCTCTGCTTCCCAAGCACTGGCAATGAAAGTGTGTGCCACCACACCCAGTCTGTTTTTTTTTTAATATAGCCCATAAGCATAGGCAACACAAGCAAAATTACCAAATGGAATTACTTCAAATTAAAAAGATTCTGTTTAGCAAAGAAAGTAACAATGAACAGACAATTTATAGAATAAGAGACTATATTTATAAACCATATATCTAGGAAAATACAAAATATTCAAGGAATTAACTCAAAAATAAGCAAACAAATAACCCAATTGAGAAATGAAGTGAAAATGTGAATAGACATTTCTCAAAAGAGGATATGCCCAGACATAATGGTGCTCACCTTTAATCCCAGCACTTGGGAGGCAGAGGCAGGCAGGCAGGCAGAACTCTATGAGCTCAAGACCAGCCTGGTCTAAAAAAGCAAGTTTTAGGCCAGCCAAGGCTACACAGTGAGATACTGTCTCAAAACCAAAAGAAGAAAAGAAGAGGAGAAGGAAGAGGAAGAGAAAGAGAGTGAAGGATGAAGAGCAGGAGAAGGGGGAAGGAGGAGGAGGAGGAGGAAAAGAAGAAGGAGAAGGAGAAGAAATACATACAAATGACCAGCAGGTATAGGAAAAAAATATCCAACCTCACTAGCTACCAAGGAAATGTACATTAAAACAAAAATGTACAGTCTGAGGAGAGGGCTCAGTGGGTAAAGTGCTCACTGCACAAGCATGAGAACCTGAATTTAGATCCCAGTACCGGGCAAAGAGAACGACAAAGACGGGAGCTCCCAGGGGCTCACTGACCAAGCAGCATGGCCAATCAGTGAGCTCCAGGTTCAGTAACAGATTCTGTCTCAAAAACCAAGGTAGGGCATAATAGAGAAAGACAATCAAACACCACTGACCTCTGGCCCCCAGATGTTCACACACACACAGTTCACAAAAAAAAAGTTGTTGAGGTGTATGAGCCACATTAAAAGGCTGGAGCACGCCTTTAATCCCAGCACTTGGAGACAGAGGCAGGTGGAGCTCTGGGTTTGAGGTCAGCCTGGTCTACAGAGTGAGTTCCAGGAGAAAAAAAGAAAAAAAAAAGGAAAGAAAGGAAGGAAGGAAGGAAGGAAGGAAGGAAGGAAGGAAGGAAGAAAAGAAGAAAAGGAAGGAAGGAAGGAAGGAAGGAAGGAAGGAAGGAAGAATACAATGCCTCTTAGAATAGCTATTACATAAGACAGGCAAACAAATACTGGTGAAAACGTAGAGAAAAGGGACTTCACTGTTGGCTGGAATGTTAATCAGCAAAGCCATTATGGAAAACATGAAGATATTTCAAAAAAAAAAAAATAACATAGGGCTGTAATGTAGCCCAGTTAGTACAGTGCTGCCTGGCATACATGAAACTCTGGGTTTGACCCCCACACCATGAGCACATAAACCTGGAGCGGCGGCACATGCCTGTAATTCTAGCACTGGGGGGTGGAGGCAGCAGGGTTAGAAGGTCGAGATCGTCCTTGGCTACACACAGAATTTGAAGCCAGCCTGGACAACATGAGACAACGTCCAAAAGACCAAAAAATAGAAGCAGAATTGGATGCAGCGATCTGACTGGATATATAGCTAAATATCCTGAAGAAATGATGTCCTACGTAGAGCAGAGATCTACCATCTCGTGTTCACTGCGGTGTCATTCACCATAGCCAACCAATGAAAGAAATCCAAGTGCAGAGTCCAACAGCGGATGAAAGGATAAAGAAAATGTGGTCTATGTACAACGGACCGTTATCCAGCTTAATAATAAAGAAAATCCCATTGCTTCCAATGAGGTAGACGAGCTTGAAGAACATTATGCTAAGCGAACTAAGCCAGACAGGGACAAATAGAGGACACACTCACTCATACACGGAATCTACAGAGAGTCGATCCAAAAACAACACAGTAAAATGGTCGTCACAACAGGATGAAGCTGAGGCCGACTGAGAAACTCCTGGCTCAAGGATACAAGATATTAGACAAAAGGAATTGGTTGGAGATATGATTGCATCACAGGTGACTCTTGTTGCACAGCATGCTATTGTATAACTCTATTGCATACTACAGTCTAGCAATGTATTGCGTAAGAGAGTAGGCTTTCAAGTGTCCTCAGAAAAAAAAGAGCTTGAGATAATACATAAGCTAAACAGACCAACTTAGTTACTGCATGGTGTTCAGGCATGTTGAAATATCAAGTTATATCTCAGAAATATATGCAATTTTAATTGTCAATTTGAAAAAAGAAAAGAAATATGTAAAATGATCAGCCAGTAGTAGTGGCATACCTAACCCCAACACTTGGGAGGTAGAGGCCGAGGGGTCAGAATTTCAAGCTATCCACAGGCACATAGTAAGTTCAAGGCCAGCCTGGGCAACATGGAACCCTGTCTCACAAACTATATAATATAAAATAAATACAATTATCATATGAAAAGGCATATGATTCTAAGCCTGGTGCAGTGGCACGCTCCTAGCCCAGCACTTGGGAGGTAGACACGAGAGGATCAGAAGTTCTATGAGACTCTGTCTAAAAAAAAATTAAAATTAAAAATAAAAATCCAGATGTGTTGGGCAGAGGAAGGGAGACAAAACCAAAACCAAAGAATTAGCCTAAAGAAAAATAGGAAGTCAATGTAGTAACAAGCAGACTGTGTCCAAATTTTCCTGCAGATGGAGCCTAAATGATTGGACTTTGCAAAACACTTGATGATCGTGCTCGTGAGTCAAGCTGTGGCTGTCTTCTGGAAAACAGGCAGCAGCAGGAGCGATTTCTACTGAGAGATTTCATCTCAGGGAGAGGTACCTGCTGTCTGGCTCAGAGCAGCCCCACAACTGTGGGAAGCCTGAGCCACCTAACTCACTGACTGATCTGACCTCACCAGCAGAACCTCAGTATTCCCATCCGGAAAATAACAGGGTAGGATGTCATGTCCCCTGGAGCCTGCCCGGCTCTCCAGCCCACCATCCTCTGATTAAAGGATTGGCCTCATCTGTATGAGGCCATCTGTATGTGCATCAAAGAATCACAGATCTGCACCTGGAAAGGCCTCAAGAGCAAGATGTCTCCCTGGCAAGATGTCTCCCATTACACAAATTAATAAACCGAGGCTGAGAGGAGTTAAACAATTCGTTTAGCCATGTTGCCAGGAGTGGGGAGGAAACGGCAGGTCCTCACTAGTCGGGAAGATGAGAGGGCGTCCTCTCTTCTTTGACACATGACTCTGAAGTCCGGCAGTTCAGCCACCGCATGCTTTCACAAACACTCTGCCGTCCCAGAGGGGACACAAAGCTCGCTTGAGCCTGAGAAAATCAATACCGTAGGCCCTCCACTAGGTTAACAAGCTTGATGGATGCTTCATGTTACTAACTAAATCCACCTTTAAAAGGTCTCGTTCCCCTTCTAAATTCTCCCGGGGAAGGCAGAGGAAATGAAATTGGCAAGAAGTTAGGAAGGAGGGCCGATGGGGCCTGCTTCTCCCTCTCCTCTGTTCCCCAGTGTAACAGAATGCACCCCTCTCAGCACCCGGTTTACTGGCCACAGGCTTTCCCGCAGCCTGGGCCAACTCACCAGCTACAAATAGAACCAGAACCCACTGAAAATAGCTCCTCTTCCCTCCTGCCCAGGACTTCCTAATGCTCTTCAGGATACCCTGCCCCCACTGAGCAGGCCCCAAGCTAGGAACACAGATAGAAGGGCACCAAGCCCCCTCCCCTATATGGTTATGAACCACCAGCTCAGGAGCCCCAGTAATAGCTCACTGTTTTAGTGATAGCTCAGTGCCAATATCATGTCTCTTCCTGGCTATAGTTCCCAGGAAGCCAAGAAAGAAGGTCCCAGCTATTGACACAATACTACACTTGAAGCTCAGAAGGCGAGGAACATCCCCCAAGCCACACAGAGATAGACAGAGTCTGAATCCTCTCCTTCCATCCCCATGGAAGTTCAACTCACTCTAAACCTCGAGACTGAAAATGTTACCTTAATTAGAGTCAGGGCCCATGTCAGGCTGGACCACTCATCCTTGATAAGCAAATTTAAAGTATCAAATTAATAACAAAAAGATGTATTCACTGTAAACCCATTGGAAAGTGACCTCCAATGCAAGTCCATCTTCAGGGTCTTAACATGGGTCAAATTTAAATAAAGAGCAAAAGATACAAATATTTTAGTAGCCCTCGTCAAGGGGTGACCCCATCCCTTCGTCCTCTCAGGCTCCAAGTCTCCTGCAAGAGACATGGTTTGAAAAGTTGTCAGCACTCTACCTTCCCCGTCTGGCTGGCACCAGGCTCAGCATCTTCCTTCTCCCAGAAATCCTGAGGGAAATTTCAATCCCTTGGCGCGCCTTCTTTCAGTGGTCCAGAGAGTCAGGGTGCCAGAAGCGATGCATGTTTAAGAATGTCTCCATTCCTTCCAGACGTGCTTGTTACAACAAAGAGAGCTCAGACCATCCAGGCCAACTTTTGACAGCTGGAGAAACTGAGGCACACAGCGAGAGAGGACTCTTCTCAAAGCCACCACTTAGTGAGTACATCAAGTCCCAGGTCTCTTGATTCAGAGGCCTGTTGTTTTCGCAGAGCCGAGGCAAACAGAATCTCTCTTGTTCCTGTATGTAGGAACCCTGTAGGTTTGCTTTGGTTTTTTTTAACTTTTCTGCCTCAACAAAGCAAAGAGCTCCTACCCGCTTTTGCTGGCTCCCAGACACCAAGTCTGGCAGCCAGGCATCCTGAGATCACCTCTTCTTCCCCCTCCGCTCAGGGTGTTTAATGTTCTAGGAGAAGAGAGCAAACAGCAGGCCATAAATCATGGGTGACACAGGCTGGCTTTCTCCTTCTCTGAATGTGAAGCAGTTGGGACCCAGCAAGGGGAGAGAATTTGCAGGAATTTGCTGGTTCATTTCAAACCAAGGTCCAACGGCACACATCTCTCCTTTCCTCTGCCCCGGATCCCGTCAGTTATAAAATGGTTCTCTAGGCAATCTTAACCTCTGATGATGACAAGAAGAGAGGCCAAGGGAATTCTGGGGAGGAATTAAGTTATTTAAGAAATGTTTAGAGGTATGAAAAAATTTTATAACTAGTGTGTCAGAGACTCTCAATTCCATTTCCAGCCCAGCTATAGCTCTCTAGAGCCGACCAGGCTGCTTCCCAGGGTTGACTGAACTAAGGAGCTGGCGAGACTCAATATTTTCTCCTTCCTCCCTTTCTCCTTCCTTTTAAAAAATTTGTACTATTTTTGACAGGGAATCTATATGTAACTCGGCTAACTGAGAACCTATTGTGTTGACTGAGCTGGCTTTGAATTTGTCTTAATCTTCCTGCTTCTGCCTTGAGGGAAACTGAAGGCACTAACAGCCATACCTGTTCTCTCTTTCCCTCTCCCCTTATCTATCTATCTATCTATCTATCTATCGATCACCTATCTATCTCCCTCTTTCTTTCTCTCTTTTGCTTTTCTCCCTTTTCTTTTCTTTTTTTCTTTTTCTTTCTTTTTTAGATGGAATCTCATCAAACCTGCTATGCAGTGAAAGATAGCTATGAACTTTTAATCCCCCTTCCTCCACCATCCAAGCTGGGATTTCAGGCTTGTATCAGTATAGCCTATTTATGTGGTATTAGAGATCTAACCCAGAACTTTGTACCTGTAAAGCAAGCACTCCACTAACTTAGCTATATCCTCAAATTCAATCTCTCTCTCTTTCTCCTCTCTGTCTCTCTGTTTCCATCTCTCTCCCAGCTCTGTCTTTCTATCTCTGTCTCTGTCTCTCTCTCCAATGTTGAGGGTGGAGCTTGGGGCCTTAGGCTTGTTCGGCAAGTACTCTACCACTGAACTACACACACCCAGCCCTCTGTCAGTCTCTTTGTTGCCAGCATTGGTTGAACATTCCTTACTTGAGCATGGGGACAAGTTCTGCTCATCCAACAGTGAAGAATACAAGCCCAGCCCCCGCTCTCCTGAGACTCACAGCCTAGTCAGGAAAGCAAAGAAGCCCAAGTTAGCACTCAGATGAAGAAACTGAGGGTTCATGGCAACAGAGATGTAGAGGAAGTCACCCTAGACTCACAGAGGCCCAGATGACATTGATGCAGAGTTTGAGAAGGGGTCTTGGTGTACACTGAGCAGCCAGGAATGGTGGCTCACATCTGTAACACCAGCATTCAGGAAGTTCAGGCGGGAGGATCAGGAGCTCATCCTCTGCTACATACCAAGTCTGAAGGCATTCTGGACTCCGTGAGATCCTGTCTCAAAGTGAACAAAAACAAGAGAACAAAACAGATGTACATTGGATAAAACTTGAGAGAAAAAGGGCACAGCACAAACAAAGATCCGGAGGCAAAAAATGGCTGATCTGAACCACTGATTGAACCACTGAACCAATGAATTGAAACCGGTATTGGTTTCTTTAAGAATCTTACTATGGTCCTAGGAGGAGGATGCTGCTGAAATTCTATGATTTAATGCAGTGTTAGTCAATAAAGTACGGGCTAGGTTCCATGCAGGTACAACCTTTCACTATGACAAACGCTTCATCAGCACCTCTAGGAATAGCCCGGTGCCAGCAAGCCTCTAGGTGGTGATGGGTCCTTTTATTGTACTTGTTCCGTCTGTCTCTGTATGTTCACGTTCCCAACATTTTAAGGTTGAGTTTCTACAGACTGATGTACCCCATTCTCCCTCATCAGGGCAGACTTGGCACAAAAGGGCAACTTTTGTGATACGGAGGCCTCCGGCTCTCCAGAAAATCACAGAATTACATTCAGCCAGAGCTATTCTTGACTCTCAGCCTGGGAAATTGCCCATGAACACAGCTATAGGAAATCAGGCTTTAAAGGGCCAAATCAGGAGAACCAACATGTCTCTAGAAATTAGCCTCTAGTTTCCATCAAAGACTCAGAGAAACTCACTGGCTCTGTATTAGGGAAAGAGGTAACCTTGTGACTTCTGGATTTCCCATGTTTGGAGGCATGATAATATATAGTTAGTCTTAAAACTAAAGAGAACAAGAAGCTGGCAGGGTGGCCATGATTCACAGGACTTAGGAGACCTAGGCGGGTGGATCTCTGTGAGTTCCAGGCCAGCTTATCTACAGAGTGAGTTCCAGGACAGATAGAGTGACAACAGAGAAACCCTGTCTTGAAAACAAACAAACAAACAAACAAACAAAGAGCTTCCCAACAGAATGTGTGAGACAATGCTGCCTCTTTTCGGATTGCTGCAGAACGTCTCAGAACTTGATAGACTAACGCACATGGTGATCTCACAAAAGAGGCTGCAGCCAGGCACCGTGGCTCAGACCTGCAACCCCAGCATTTGTGAGGTTGAGGCAGAAAGATGGTCACAAATTTGATGCCAGACTATATAGTGAGTTCTAGGGCAGTCTGGGCTACAGAGAGCCCCTGTCTAAGAACAGGGAAATTGTAGCGTTGGCAGAGCAAATTATAACCCACTTTGGGAACGTTGCATACCGTCCTCATCATTTGGTAAGCATATATTCTTATGTGCAGAGTGAGCTCAATCCGCATTTTATGAATGAATGGATGTCCAGCTCCTCATGTTGCGACCTCCAGCCAGACAGCACTCTCCCCTTTCGTTTGTTCGGACGGTTGTTTGGTTGGTTGGTTGGTTTGACCAGGGTCTCGCTATGCAGCCCTGGATGGCTTGGAGCTTGTTATGTAGACCAGGTTCAACTCACAGGTTCACCTGCCTCTGCCTCCCCCGTGCTTCCATTAAAGAAATACGCCACCACCACACTTGGCTAGCTTCTGTTTTTGGAGCCTCATGTTTATCTTCTACATCAAGGTACAGCGAACTATTTCCAGACGGTAAGTATTTTAGCCTTTATAAACTATATACAGCTCTTCAGCATGTCTCTCCTTCCCTCTCTCCCTTCCTCCCCCCTTCTCTCCCTCCCTCCCTTCTTTCCTTTCTTATTTCCTTCCTTTCTTCCTTCCCTCCCTCTTCTCTCTAAAGTGTGAAAACTATTCTTAGCTCTTGGGTCAAGAACACAGGCTAGTGGGAGGGCAGAGAAGGATTTTGGCCCAGCCATGGCTTGGTGACTCATGGCCAACCGTGCTCACAAAACCCGTGAATGGTGTGCAGAAATTTATCAAGTTTTCTGCATTTCGTTCTTTGTTGTTCCCTCTAAACCACCTTAGAAGGTGGAAATGTTGTTGTCCAGAGAAAGACAATGATGAATCTCATCTGCAGGGTTACTTAGTAGTGAGAGAAGGCTGAAGCAGAGACGTTAAAATGTCAGGCCTGCAGAGAACTCACTAGACCCTAGTACTTAGGAAAGAAGACACTAAACCACGGTGTGTATTTGTAGCATCTCTGCTATTTCTGTGAGATAAGGGGTCTGGCTTTGGGGCTGGATCAGTGGTAGAGCACCTGCTTAATACATAAGGCCCTTGGTTCAATCTCCAGTTCTACACACACACACACACACACACACACACACACACACAAGCACTACCTTGTTGAAAAAAAATAATACATCCACTTGCAGAAGAGGATGCTGACAGATGGAATAAAACTTCCAAACTATTCCTTAGGTCTGCCATGCTTTGGCTACTACAGACAAAGCTGAAGCGACAGCTCAGTGGGTAAGCACTGACTGCTCTTTCAGAGGGTCTGGTTTAAGGTCCCAACACCCACATGGTAGTTCACAAATATCTGTCTTTCCAGTTCCAGGGAATCCAACACCTGTTCTATCATCCTTGAGTACGAGGCACACAGGTGATGGTGCACAGACATAGCTTCAGGAAAAACGCCCATATATGTGAAATAACTAAATAGTTTACAAAACAAAAAATTTCATGTCAACCATGAAAGTTGTAGGTTCACATCTCACTGGGCCTCAAACCAGTTCTATGAGGCAAGTTAATGTGATCTCCCCTGAATGAGTGAAGGCATGCTCCATGAGGCCAGTCAATGTGTTTTCCTGCTCAGAGTCAGGTAGTAAGCAATGGACCCACAGCATAAATGCCGGTTTCCCTGGCTCCACAGCCAGAATGTGTTTCAATATATCCTGCTGATCCGAACCACTTCCCTGAGCTCATGATCAGGGTTCTTACAGCCAATTTCTTAGTGTCATATCTAATTACAAAGAACATTAGATTGTTTGATAAATGTTTCTCATGTTAGTCTTCATTCAATCTCTGTATGGATTGATTTCTTGCGTTCTGTTCATTCAAGTTCAATACTGGAGTTAAAATTCCGTTAGATTCTTGGCTCAGAAATAGATTTATATAAATATACCCAATAGTTTTTTGACAGATCCCAAAGTAATTCAATAGAGGAAAAAAATAGGTTTTTCAAAAATGGTGTCTAAGTAGTTCGTTATCCACAGGCAAATAAATAAACATGGATCACATGAAAAATGAACTCAAAATGGATTTAGGGCCTAAATGTAAAATATAAAAGCCTACAGCTATACAGCTATACAGCTATACAGCTATACAGCTATACAGCTGTAACCACACAGCTTTCCAGCTATACAGCCAAACAGCTATACGACTACACAACCACACAACCACACAACCACACAACTATACTCAACTTTTAGGAGGAAAAATAAGAGAAAAGTCTTTGAAATCTAGGGCTAGGCCAAAGGTCTTTAGATTCAACATCAGTAATACACCAATAAAAGGAAAAAGTAATAATTAGTAAAAATTAGTTTAAAAGATTAGTAAAAAAGAGTGTTGTACGTTGGACCATATCAAAATTAAAAACTCTATTGACAACCCTATAATGGAGATGAAAAATTGCAGACCGGAAGAAAATGTTTGTAAACTACATACCCAGCAAAGAATTCACAAAACTCAACAGTTAAAACCCAGTCTGCCCAGTATGGCAGCCCATGCGTGTGATCCCACTCAGGAGTCTGAGCCTGGATTGTGAGTTTGAGGCCAGTTTGCACCATGTAGTATATTCCAGGCTAGCCTGGGCTATATAGTGAGAATTTATCTCAAAAATAAATAAACAGACATCAAACCAACTGGAAAACTGGTAAGAGACACGAACAGATATTTTACTAAACGCAATGCAGAAGTGGCGAATAAGCGAATGAAAAGATAATCAGCATTGTTGTCACTGGGGGAATACAAAGTGAAACTGAAATAAAACATCATCCATCAGAATTCCTAAAGTCAAAATGAGTGGCAGTGCTAACGGCTGGAAGGACGCAGAGCAACCAGATTGTTCACACTTACACACTGTTAGCGTGGACGCCACATGCAAAGTCACCACGGAAGAAAAATGACAGCTTCTTACAAAACTCAACATTTAGCCGATACCCGGGAGTTGTGCTCTTGAGCATTTATCCTAGAGAAATAAACTCAGTAATCAGACAAAAATTCCGCATGCTGGTTCAGAGTGGCTTAATTTATAACAGCTTCAAGGTGGAACCCACCTGGTCTGGATGTCCTTTAGTGGATGCATTTTGAGCACATTAGTAAATATATACCATGCAATACTCCTCAGCAATAAAAAGGAAAGAGCCTTTGCTACTTGTAGCATCTTTGTTGGTTTTCAAGAAAATCATGTTGAGTGAAAAAAAAAAAAAAAAAAAATCCAGGCTGAAGAGGTGGCTCTGCAGGCAAAGGCACCTGGTGTCTGCCTGACAACCTGCGTTCAGCCCCTGGCACCCATATCATGGAAGGAAAGAGCCAACTTGTGAAAGCTGTCCTCTGACCTCAACATGCATGCACACATGCGCGCGGGCACACACACACACACACACACACACACACACACACACACACGAACAAACAGACAAGTGGCCAGAGAGATGGCTCAGCAGTTGAGAGCTCTTGCTATTATTCTTCCAGAGGACCTGAGCTTAGTTTCTAGTACGCACCTCGGATGGCTTGCAGCTCCCTGTGACTCCAGCTCCAGGAGATCTGATACCCTCTCCTGGCCTCCTCCAGCACTAGTGCACATGTGGCATGCAGACAGACAGACAGACAGACACGCACTTAAATAAGAACTGAAAATAAATCTTTTTTTTTTTTCCAAAAGAATGGCAGTATGCTCACCCCGGCAGCACGCATACTAAAATTGGAACGGTACAAAGACGATTAGCGTGGCCCCTGCACAAGGGTGACACAAATTCATGAAGCATTCCATCCTCTAAAAAAATACTGATGAGACCAGTAAAAAATTAAAAATACTATCTGAAAAGCATACATACTCTGTGTGGGGGTTAATCTTGATTTTCAGCTTTACAGGATCCAGAATCACCTAGAGGACAAACTTCTGGGCATGTCTATGAGAGAGTTTCTAGGCTGAGATAATGGAGGTGGGAAGACCCACCCTAAATGTAGACAGCCAGTCTATAGACTGGGGGGCCAGACTGGGGGAAAAGGAGGAAATGAACCGAGCCCAGCGTTTGCCTGTCTCTGCTTCCTGGCTACAGATACAACATGACCAGCTGCCTCATCCCCCTGCCACCGTGACAAACTATACCCTGGAACTGGGAGCCAAAATAAACCCTTCAGTCCTTGACTTGCTCTTGTCAGATATTTTGTTGCAGCAGTGAGAAAAATGACCAATACACTGCAAGATTCTATTTCTAAAACGTTCTTTACGTGAGAAGATTGTGGAGGCAGTAAATAGATTGGTGGTTACAAGTAATTAGGGAGAAACGGAGAAGAGTGTGGCTGCCAGAGGGATGCACAGGGCATGCTTTCAATGGAAATGTTCTGTATTTTGACTGTGGTGGTAGCCCAACAAATTCACATGTGATAAAACTGTATAGACACACACAGACACATGAAGATAAACATGTAAACGAACTCTGTAAAACTGGTAAAATTTGAAGAAGATGGGTAAATTGTGTTAAACACTGTATGTATTCATCCATCCATTCACCCATTCATTCATTTTATTTTTTTTAATTTTTTTGGTTTTTTTAGTTATTATTTAAATTTTATTTCTTTTTATGTCTTTGAGTGTTTTGCCTGCATGTGTGTGCCTGGTGCTCACAGAAGTCAGAGGTGGAAGATGGTGTCAGGTTCCCTGGAACTGGAGTTATGAATGGTTGTGAGTCACCATATGGGTGCTGGGAATGGAACTTGGGTCCTCTGCAAGAGCAACAACTGTTCTAACCACTGAGCCTTATCTCCAGCACCCTCATTCATTTTTTGAGACAGGTTTTTGCT
Organism: Cricetomys ansorgei; assembly: GCA_026225945.1. Taxonomy (NCBI): domain Eukaryota; kingdom Metazoa; phylum Chordata; class Mammalia; order Rodentia; family Nesomyidae; genus Cricetomys; species Cricetomys ansorgei. Next base: position 25,278,154 of record JAMJFZ010000435.1, on the reverse strand, counting down.
ACATAACCCTGGGCGGCCTGGTACTCATTATTTAGCTGAAGCTGTACTCAAATTCACAGCAAACCTCCCAACAGCTTCCCAAGTGGGATTACAGGCATGAACCACCACACCTGGAGGGTGGCATAACAATGTCAAGTTCCTAGTTGTGATAGTGACACATAAACTGGGCACAGTAGTAATAATCCTCTATTCCCATGGTGCCTGTAGATCCCAATATTCTGGAGGCTGTGCAGGAGAATTATGAGTTTGAGGCCCACCTGGGATACAAAGTGTGCTGGTTACATGTTTGTTTGTCAACTTGACACGCGCTAGGGTCATTGGGAAGAGGGAACTTAATTGAGAATGTACTGCCATCAGATGGGCCTATAGACACATTTGTAGGGCATCTTCTTGAATAATGATTGACGTAGGAGGAGGTAGGTGGTCCTAGGTTCTATAAGAAAGCAGGCTGAGCAAGCCATGGGGAGCAAGCCAGTAAGCAGCATCTCTCCGTGGCCTTCGCTTCTCTTCCTGCCTCTAGGATCCTGCCTTGAGTTCCTGCCCTGACTTCTCTTCATGAAGGACTACGAGCTGTAAGCTAAAATAAACCCTTTCCTCCCAAGTGGCTTTTGTTCGTCGTGGTGTTTATCACAGCAACAGGAAGTAGAGAAAAATTCCCAGCAAGACCCTATGTTTAAATTAACAAATACTGCTAAAGATATTACCTATGTGGGGGTGGAAGGCATGGGGGTCTCTTGGAGTGACTTCTCCCTTCCTTCCTTCCTTCCTTCCTTTCTTTCTTTCAACTTATGAAAGTTTCTTTTTGCTTACAGTTCCAGAAGAATAAGAGTCCATCAAGGTGGGCAGGGATGGCAGCAGGCGGCAGGGCGGAAAGCTGAGGGATTTCTTCTTTGGAGTGATTCTTACAACTGCATTTAAATCTATAGTATCTCACAAGGGTTTTGTTGTTCTTCTTAACTTCCAAGATGGCTGTTTCACGGCTTAAGGTGAGTTTGCCATTTACTAGTCGCTAAGCTCTCCTCTAATAACTTGTGTCCTTCGTATATTATCTCTTTAGCAGAGCCGGGGAAGAAAGAAACACTGTTATTATGTCTCCATTTAACAGAGGAGGAAATAGAAGCTCAGCGTGTAAGTCATCCTCCAGTCGGCACAGACATTAAGAGTCGAGAGCCTCCCCACCCATAGCCTCTGCGCTGCACCTCCTCTCCGTCACTAATGACCTCTCGGTTCCTTGGCCTATGACTAGCCAGGGCTTTCCTTCTCTCTCGTCCCTTGAGAAGCCTTTAGATCAGTGGTTCTCAACGTGTGAGTCGAATGACCTTTTCACAGGGGTCCCCTAAGACCATCTGCATATCAGATATTTACATTCATAACAGTAGCAAAACCACAGTCATGAAGTAGCAATGAAAATAATTCTATGGTTGGGGTCACCACCACATGAGGCTCGCAGCTTTAGGAAGGTTGAGAACCACTGCCTCAGATCCTTCTAGTCCCCAAGACTAAGTTTAAATCTGGGATCATCACTAGCACTGTGCTGCGGTAGAGAGGTCACGTCTCAAGCCTCAGTCCCTAAATCAGAGCTTGAAATTCCAGCATTGTCAGAGGATCAGATGAAGTAATGCATTTCAAAGGGCTCTGGGCACACCAAAGGGGGCGGTTATTATTAATGACAAGGCGCAATGAAGTAAAGTCTAAATATAGGCCGCCGAGTCCTATTTATCTTCTGGTTTGACAGGGAATGCTTTGAGGTTGAGTTTTGGACCTTTATTTTAACTTAACACCTTCTAAATTGTTCCCTAAAATGGTGGTTTTCCAGAAGCTCTTGTTAACCATGATTCTGATAGAAATGCGGTCGGGAAGTATGAAGAAGAGTAGCGTGTCGATGATAAGCATAAAAAGTCTTGTGTCCTAACCAGGTTTTTTTTCTTTTCTTTTCTCGTAAACTGTGGAGAGAACAGAGAATGGGCTCAGCCAGAAATTGGCCCCCGGATTTCCTGTCTCAGGCCCCAGGCAACTCCTTGTTTTCAATTTTGCAAGTGTGGGCTCTGTCTTTTCAGGAGCACACAAGAATGTGGAATTTGCAAAGTACTTTAAGGTACAACGTGTCCTTGCTATTTATACTGAGCAGGGCCCATGGCTGGTTTCAAGGCAAGGTTTTTCCACATAAAATCAACCTTTTTTTTTTTTTTTTTTCTCTGTTTTCCCAGCTATGACAGACAACCTTGCAAATTCACAAACAAATTCCTTAGCTTTATTACTAGTGCCAGTAACACGGGCTTTTAAAGGTACCTTTCATCTCCACATCTTAAGCAACATTGCAAACAGTAATTAAAGCTCCCTGGCGAGGGAGGAGGTAGGTATGTATTATTCAACACGTTTCCAAACAGGTAAACCCAGACTTACAAATTAAAGGCCTGGCCATAGGTCACCAGGGGTTGGAGCAAGGAGGAGAGTAGAAATAATTCTAGACTTAGAAGCCAGGCATGGTGGCTGTAATACCTGTAATACCAACATTTGGAAAGCGATGGCAGAAAGATTTGAGGTTCGTGCTATGGAATTTGAGGCCAGCCTGAGATACATGAAACTCTGCTAAAAATAGAATAAAACATAAAAATTCTAGGTGCCCCATCTCCCCCATCTCTTGAATTCACCAAGATGTTGGGGAGTAAGAGGCTGTAAGACGCAAAGTAGAAATGTCCCCCTCAGAGCTGGCAGAGCATAATCAGTGATCACAGGGGTTGGAAAGAGGAAAAGGTTTTATCACAACCACTCAAGAAAAGGAAGGAAGGATGAAAAGGAGAACGGGGGCTGGATGCATGAGGAAACAGACCACCGGATGGGTGGATGGATACAAAGGTGAACGACAAGACTAGAAGAAGAAAGGAAGCAAGGCACTTAGAAAATACTGTGAATATGTTTTATGTTCAGATTTGGCTGGAAGCTCACCCCAAGGCTTAACCATCTTTGTGGATGAGAAGATGGAAAGACCGTAAGAGCCAAAGGTGGTGGATGACTTCCAGGAAGCAGTGTCTTCCGGACACGGCAAGACCTAGGCACCTGTAACTTAAAGTGATCGTGACAGCACGTACAAGCCCTGCGCAAGCTCCACCCAGACAAACCCCGGCGTAGGGCGGACACACAACCTCACCGCGAGCTGAAGAACGGTTAGCATCCGATAGCTGCTGAGAGAGGAGAGTCCGTTTTCTGTTCTTGTTTTTTAAACGGCATGACCGCTTGCAGCCTGACCATACAGCAGAGTAGCCCTGAATCCCAGGAACATCTGGGCAGCACTCACTGGACTCGATGGAGAAAGAAGAAAAAAAGTTCATCTCAGAGTTGGGTGGGAAGGGATGGGAAGGCCGGGAAGTTCAAAATGTGCGAAATTCTCAAGGAATTAATAAAAACAATTTTTACTTCGACTTCCACAGGACTGCACAGCTTTGCCTCATTAAACTCCAATAATTACACACGAGTCAAATTTTGATAGGTCCGGGCCTCAGAATCCTTGTTTCCAAGTGTTTTCTTACTCAGAACCAATCATGGAGAAAGCACCAGAGAGATCTCAAACGCTTTGGGGCAGGAAGGTGACATCATGGGTCGGAGAGTTAAGAAACTAAAGCTGTCGTTTTATTGGGAGATTTGGAACCGGTCACTGTATTGAGCCTTAGTTTTTCTTCTCTCTAAAAATAAAGAAGACAGACGAGACCATTTCTAAAGTTCCTTGTAGCTTCAAAGGTCATCATTCTGATGTGAAAAAATGTTGATGTCGTAATGCTTAGTGAAAGCGTAGAAAAGCCAGTGCTGCTGCTTAGAAAAACGTCCTTGCCCAGAGGCTAGCGGGAAACACACACCGCTTGTGTTTTCTGTCGCTGTGTGTTTACTGTCTGTCTGTATCTAATAATGATTTTAATTTGTGCTTGTGTGACCTTTAAGATATGTATCTATGCAAATACGTATTTTATATATTAACATAATTCAATAAGACTAATATATCATATTCACCTGTGAATTGTTTTCCTTTTTTAAAACTATGAGACCTGAGATTTTATTTCTTCTGAGGACACCCTCAACGAGACTTCCTAGATACTCTTAAAAATGGTTGCTCATTTAGCTATGAGACAGTGTCTCAATACAGCGTCTGCTGACCTGGAGCTCATTATGTGTGTCAGGCACTCCCAGAGAGCCTCATGCTTCTGCCTCTTGAGTGCTGGGGTTAAAGGTGTATGCCACCACACCTGGCAAACTATTTTTTTATTTACAGTGTGTGTGCACAAATTCAGACATCCACAAACATACATGCACTATAGCATACATGTAATCTTTAGAATCTATATTTATTTCTCTACCTATGAGGGGGCAGTTGCATAGTTAGTATGCAGAGATCAAAGAGCTACTTGCAGAAGTTGGTTCTCTCCTTTCACCATGTGGGTCCCAGGAATCAAACTCGAGTCATCAGGCTCGGTGGCCGGTGACTTTACCCACTAAGCCGTCCTGACAGCTGAAATGCTTTGGAGCCAGCGGAGGGCGGGCACAGCGCCGGGAACTGAGCCCGAGGTTTCACGCATGCCGGGCGATTGCTCCATTCACTCAACAAATGTCTACCAAGCACCTTCTCTACGTCCCTGAACTGAAAATGGGACCTGAATGTCTAGGAATTTATCACCTCCTGCAGGAGACAAACAAGCAGATGGGCACCAGCAATGCACTAAGGTTTATTTTAGGCAACCTGGGAACTTAGAGAAGGAACACTGCTCAGTTGGAGACGGCAAAGTTGGAGGAGGTAGCAATTAGCTGGGACCTGAAAGATGACTCAAAGCATGCCAGAGATGAAGGGGATCGGAAGCAGAAAGAGCATCCCACGGAGAGGGACTCTGGGCCGCAGGCATGGCAGAGGCGTACAGCATGGGCTGGTTAGGCAATACAGCTGTTTTAAAGGCGGATGTTGTTGGACAGGACAAGATAAAGTTAAAGAAGTTACACACAAGCTGTGTGGCTCACTGAAAAACATCAGCCTGGGCTGATCAGAGCCACTCAGCCCTACCTCTGCCACAAGTAGAAACTCTGCTAGATGTGTATAGAATGGGCACCTTGATGCCTTGAAGGCCCTGCTATGGTTTTCTGTTACGGAGAAAGATAAGAAGCATCTTTGGCCATCAGCAAGGAACCAGGAAGACTTTTATTCCGGGCAAGTGACCGACATCCTTATCCCAAAAGAGTCACAGTGGGTGGTGGGGCACAGGCCAGACAGTTGAGAAAGGGAAGCATCCCTCCAAACAGGGGTTATCAGTAGGCACCAGGGAAGGAGCCTGAGTCCAGGGCAGCAAGAAGCAGAGCTGAACCGTAAGACATCCGTGGTCGGTGAAGGAGAGGCTCCTTTAGACAAGGTGAAACCCGTTCTTCAACCCCATTTGCGCTCGAGGTCGCAGCAAATGCTGTTTTCTGCCTTTGCTGGCAAGCTACCCTAAGCAAGTACATCATGCCCAGGGACATGATGGTGTCCTCAGACAGTCTGAATCACCGCAGTTCAGCTGGAAGCAAGGCAGCCTCCCCTGTGTGGCTAGTGACATCCTGATAAAGCGTTCAAGGCCAGAAGTCAGTCCTTGACAACTTCTCTGGACAGCAGTTCATCTTGGGACGCTTCTGCCACTTGTCTGGTCTTCCCAGACACAAGAACTGGCAGGGTGCTGCCTCCTTCCAGGAAAGGCTGGGCCTCACTAGGATTCCAAACTCTTGACTTTCAGACCCTGAGCTGCAGCAGCCCCTGAACAAAAGGCAGGAAACTAACATGAAGGTACAAAGCCCACCTTTCATATGTGTGCTGGGGACTGAACCAAGGGTCTTATGCATAAGAGGACTACCACCTATCTGCATCCTCAGACCCCCAAACCTATTTATGCTTTATATCATCTATACATTTAAAGACAGGCCAGCCATGGGGCTTATTGGGTCTTAAAGGCACCTGCCACCAAGTCTGATGACCTGAATTGGATCCCCAGGACTCACATGGAGGAAGAAGCAAAACGAATCCCCAAAAGTTATTCCTTGATCGCCCCGTGTGTGCTGTAGCACATCCATGCACACGTGCATTCGCGCACACATACTAAACAAAGAAACACAGAAAAAAAAATCTCAGAGTATCTAAACCTTGATTGTCCTTGGTTCCCCAGACTGCAGATCTGATACAAGGCCTCGGAGTGGACTCTCTTGTTAGGAAGTGATCCCAGGGAGCAGAAGGGTGGGACAGGCAAAAAACAAAAGCAGGAGTAAGGAGCGGGGTGCAGTGGCACACACCTCTGATTCAGTGCCCAGGAGACAGAGGCAGGAGAATGTTTGTGAGTTCCAGGACAGCCAGAGCTACATAGTGAGACCCTGTCTCAAAAAAATTAAATTAAATTAAATTAAAGTTAAAAAAATGTGGGTGTGAGAACTGCGGTGGTGCAGCTGGTACAGTGCTTTCCCAGCACTGTAGCCTGGGAGCCTCCAGCACCACATGAAGCAGGCGTAGCGCACACACTGGTGGTCCCAGCACAGGGAGGTGAAGCGGGAGGATCTGCGGAGTCGCAGGCCAGTCAGGGCTACATAGTGAGATCAGATCCTATCTCAAAAAAGAAAAGAAGAAAGATAGAGACAGAGCAAGGAAGGAAGGAAGAAAAAGAAAGAAGAAAGAGAAAGAAAAAAGAAAAAAGTGTAAGATCATCCTCAGACTACACAGCAAATTTGAGGAAAATCTGTGATAAATGAGACCCTGCATAAAATGAAATAAAGCTAAAATAAGCCAGAGGCTACTGCGATGGTGCAGTCTATAAAGTGCTTGCTTTGCAGATGTGAGGACCTAAGTTCTGTGTGCAGCACCCTGGTAAAAGCCAGGGCTGGTGGCACGGACTCCAATCGCGGCTCTGGGAAGGCAGAACCCAGCAGCCCCTGGGGCGTGCTGGCCAGCCAATCTAGCCTAACTGGTGAACTCCAGGCCACTGAGCGAGCAATCCTGTCTCAGGAGATGGATGACATTCCTGAAGATGACACTGGAGGCTGTCCTCTGGACTCCACACGCACTCTTACCACACACACACACACACACACTTTTTTCAAAGCTAGCATAAACAATGGTCCTAATATGGTAGCTAATGGCTCGATCCTTGGAGACCTTCTGAACTGCCTCAGGAAATACATCTTGGAAGCATTCCCTCTGAGTAAGAAAGGGCAACACATTTATCCATCCATTCCTATCCCTGTTGGGCAAGGGTTGCTTTACAGGGCACTGATTGTCTATTGTCTAATCCTTCCTAGTTACATATGGATGAGTATTTAGCTTGGCAGCTGCTCCACACCCCCATGGTAGAGGAGGAGAGAGGCAAGGAGCTGTCAAGTTGTACCTGAGAGCACCAATCTCTGATTGGAATAAAGAGTAGAAGTATCTGATTCGCTAACACCCTAGCCCCCGTCCTCACTTCCTCTCTCAGCCTCATGCAGTGGACACCCACCCTTCATTCCTTCTGGTCCAGCGTTCATGCCCCCTGCTTTGACAGCATCTCTATTTTGGGATAGAAAAACCTTCTCTTCCCAGTTTCCAGTCCCTGTGGCAAAGTGAGGCAGACTGACTCCCAAGCTTTCCATGCCTCTAACCCCAAGGGTAAATCAAGTCCCAGGTCCTGCCAATCAACACAGTCTGCTTCTCTGCACCAGCTACAGTGATCGGTTTGGAAATAATCACTGGACGCTGTTGGTGCTTAGATCTCCATTTGAGTGTCTAGAAAGCCGTCAGCATATGAGATACAATTTCACTCTAAACTCCAGAGAGTGGGGGCAGACACGGTGGGGTTAAACCAATCTGCACATCCAGTTTACTGAAGATACACACCGATTGTGGAGTAGCCAAGTGACTTCAGGGCTCACCCAGGGTGAGTCTCAGGACTCTGACGTGGCATCTGAGAATAGATGTATTCCTTCTGCCACGGAAGGGAGGGAGGAAGCTCACAGCTCCATGAGTACTAGAAGGCATCCTCAGAACCAAAAGCGAGCAGCCATACGCCTCACTGTCTGTGCCAGAACAAAGAGGCAGAACTGGTCTTCGGGGACATGAGTAACTTGTTGGATCAATCAAACCTGAAGCTCAGCATATTGCTTCTGGGCCTCCAGATAAGTGAAGCAATCACTCCCTTTCACTGAACGAAGAAGGAATTTAAGGAGGATTTTTCAGAACCAAAACCCAAAGTTAAACACCAAAGAGAACCATTACTTCGTGCGTAAAAAAACAGAACAAAACAACAGCAACAACAACAAAAAGCAGGGCAAGCTGGTGTGACGGCGCACGGCTGTACTCCCGGCATAGGACGGCCGAGGCAGGAGGGTTGAAAGTTCAAGGCCAGCCTCTACTTACAGGAGACCTGTTTGTTTGCTTTTTATTTAAAAAAAAAAAAAAAAAAAAGTGGGGTGCCATGGAGATGGTTCAGAGCTTGAGTCCTTCCTGAAGGCCCAAGTTCAGTTCCCAGCATGCACATCTATTGGGCATCTCACACCTGCCTGCAGCTCCAGCTCGAGGGCATCGGATGCATCAGGCCTCTGTGGGCACCTTCCCTCAAACACACACTCAAACACACACACTTAAAAATCAGAAAAAAACAGCTGGGCACCACTGGTGGCGCATACCTTTAATCCTAGCACTTGGAAGGCAGAGGCAGGAGGATGATCTCTTTGAGTTCCAGGCCAGCCTGGCCTACATAATGAGTTCTAGGACAGATAGGGCTAGATAGATCCTGTCTCCAAAAACAAACAAACAAACAAACAAAAACAAGATCAGGAAAAACAAAACAACAAAATAGAGCGAAAGTCCCAGGGTACGTTGGGCATCATAGGAGGCTACAGCAGGGGACCGAGCATTCATGGCCTACCTAACGGAGACCTCCCCAACCAGCTGAAGACATCGGGTCTCAGGAGTATCCTCTTGGCTTAATAACTATGATTCTGATCCCATCAAAAAGATTATAAAAAGAGACTGGAGGAGCTGAGTGTCAATCCTTGCCTTTATAATCCCAGGATTTAAGCAGCAAGAACTTAGGTTGAAGGCCAGTTTGGGTTACATAGTGAGAGAGACCTTATCTCAAACAAACAAAGGACTAGAGAGATGGCTCAGTAGCTAAGAGCACTTACTGCTCTTATAGAGGACGTAGGGTTCCCAAGCACCCACAGGCAACTCACAGCTGTCTGTAACTCCAGTTCCGGGAGATCTGATACCTTCTTCTGGTCCCAAGTATACTAAGCACACGTGTAATATACAGACACATGTGCAGGGAAACACACATGCGCATAAAATAAAAATTAACTAACAAAATTAAAGAAGCAAAACCACAAAGATCAAGCAAGTGGAGGTGTTTACCCATTCTCAAATGAGACCAGTGTCCCGACCATTCCCCCCCACCCCCCACCCCCATCCCCCACCCCCAGAAGCCCAGGGACTTGATAATGTTTAGAGATATTTTTGATGGTTATAACTGGGGCAGGGAGTAGAGGGCTGTGCTACTGGCGTGTAGTGGGTAGAGCCAAACATGTTACTAGCAACCCGCAGTGCACAGACCAGTGCCCAAGGAAGAGGAAGGGAGGACTCTACAGCTGCTCAGCGGTTAAGAGCACTGGCTGCTCTCCCAGAGGACTTCAGTTGGATTCCTAGCACCCACATGGCGGCTCTCAACCATCTGTAACTCCAGTTCCGGGGCATCCAGTGCTTTTTTTCTGGCCTTCATAGACACAAACACCAAACGCATACATGCAGACAAAATACCGATACACATACACTTTTAAGAAGAAAATGTTTTTAGAGCAGTCCAGATTAATAGAGCTGAAGCTGAGAAGACCAGCAAGTCAGGGTCACTTCAAATCAGGGCTCTGATTTGAGCCTAAAGTACTCCAACCACCGCTGCTTGCGCCCACTCTGGCTGTGCAATGCCTACCAGGGGTGCTTTGGCTAAGACATAGGAGAGCAAGAGGCCTGAGAGACGGCAGATAATAGAGCCCAGCCACCTCAGGGGCACCCTAACTTATGCCAGCTTCATCCTAAGTAGAGTGCATTCCAGGTTGAGCCCCTTGTGGATTCCTGCATAATTTTTTGGCCCTGGTGATCTGGCTCCGGGGAACCCTGGGAGGTCTATGGCTCCAAGCCCAGGGTCTCAAACTCCATTTCTACCTGTGTGCCTGGCATTTGCTGTACGAAATTGAAAATTAATAATTTATCCTGCAGGATGAATAATTCAACAGAGGGGACAAAGAGCCGATGGTGATGGTTGATGTCACAAAACCAGTTCATTCCCTTCCCCAACTCCCCCGCCCCCAATCCGATCCAGGGAGAGAAGGAGAAAAAGAAATTCAACAGCCAGGCTAAGGAGAGTGAGTCCAATCAAGACTGCGGCAAACAGGCTCTCCTTTCGAGCAGGGTAATTGATGAAGGTATCAAGACTCCCAGTAAGCCCTTCCGGCTCTACCGCCTACCACATCTTCAGGAAGCTCTCCGACCCGACCTCAGCTGGAGTGGCACTATTTTCAGGACCCTCTCCTGTAGCGGGGCGCTTTGAAGTTTTTTTTGTCATGTGCAGCTTTCCTTAGGATTGCATGCCACTTGGACTTCTGGGAACTTTGCTTAGATATATATTCGTGGAGACCCAGAGAGTCCGGGAGGGATTAGGTTCAGGGATACCGCTTTGAGACGTTAGTCCAGCTCACTATGTCAGCTGCTGCTCTCCCAGGCCCCCAACAAGCGCGATTCCTTTTTCTTTCTTTCTTTCTTTCTTTTCTTTCTTTCTTTCTTTCTTTCTTTCTTTCTTTCTTTCTTTCTTTCTTTCTTTCTTTCTTTCTTTCTCTTTCTCTTTTTCTCTCTCTTTTTCTCTCTCTCTTTCTTTCTGTCTTCCTTCCTTTCTGTCTTTCTTTTTTCTCCTGGCTGGTGGCTACTGTGCTTTTTTTACCTTCTAGCTCAGGAAAAAGAAAGGAAGGATAGAAAGACAGAAAGAAAGAAATTTTCATTGCCCTGTAGAGCCTTGAAAGAAAGAAAGGAAGAGATATTCACAGCCCTTCTTGGCTGTCTTTAGCTTAGAGAGAGAGGGCTGAACTAGCATCCAACAAACCAACCCACCGACTGCCAACTCCCCCACTCTCTGGGCCTGTCTTTCTGTGTGTTTTTTTTTTTTAAGATTTGTTTATTTTATGTATATGAGTGTTCTATCTGCATGTATATCTGCATGCACGAAAAGGGTATCTGATCCATCTGATCCCATTATAGACGGTTGTGAGCCACCATGTGGTTGCTGGGAATTAAACTCAGGACCTCTGTAAGAGCAGTCAAGTGCTCTTAACCTCTGAGCCATCTCTCCAGTCCCCTATCTTTCTTTTTTTCTTGTAGCTGGTGGATACTGTGTTTTTTACCCTCTAGCTCAGGAGAAAAAGAAAGAAAGAAAAAAAGGTAGGAAGAAATAAAGAAATATTTATTGCCCTCGTTGGGGGTCTGACCCTGGGAGAGCAGGAGCTGATAGTGAGCTGGACTAACGTCTGTCTCAACACAATATCTTCAACCTAATACCTCCCCCGGCTCTCTGGGCATCAGCCAATATATATTCTAAGCAAAGTTCCCAGAAGTCCAAGCGGCGTGCAATCCTAAGGAAAGCTGTATGTACATGACAAAAAACTTTTTTAAAGTATCCTGCTACACTCCCCTCTAGCCCCAACTAGCTGCAGCTGAGAATGGATTTCGACCTCACGCCATGGGACAATCTCTTGCCTGCTCCCAACCTGTCTCAAGCCAAGCTGTCTGCCATTAGAGATTCATGGGCCTTACAATTTGAAAGGGAAGAGGAGTTTTTAGCATTTGGGGGGAAATACTTTTTCCTTTATTTTAGGTTGGTTCTCATTATGTAGCCCAGTCTGGTCTCCAACTATCAGTCTTCCTGCCTCAGTCCCTAAAGCCTGGGATTTTAGTCCTTTCAGGACTAGATGAGAGTCTTGCAGCCTCTCTATTGAAATGTGCTCCTCAGCACATTTGTGTACAATTCAAAGGGTACATAGATGTCAGGTATCTCTTTGTGAATGCAGATTTAGTAGCCCTGCTTCTTGGGGAGTATCTCATTAAGAAGAGGGACTACAAGTTGGGTGGTTGTAGCACATGCCTTTAATCCCAGCACTTGAGAGGCAGGCGAATCTCTGTGAGTTCCAGGCCAGCCTGGTCTACAGAGAGAGTTCTAAGACAGCCAGGGCTACACAGAGAAACCCCGTCTGGAATAAAGAAAAAACAACTACAGGGTATGTTTGAGGCTCCACCCTCATGAATGGGATCTGATCCCCATATCAAAGGGCTTAATGAAGGATTTCAACCCTCTTGCCCTTCTGCCTTTTGTAAGGACACAGTTCTTGGCTTCTTCAGAAGATGTAGCACCAATACATCATCTTAGAAGCAGGAAGAAGCCCTTTTAAGACAGCCAAACCTGTTGGTACCTTGGACTTGGACTTTACAGATTCTTAAGAACAGTGGGAGGAGCTGGGGAAACGATTCAGTCAATACAGTGCTTGCCATGCAAGTACCAGGAGCTGAGTTGGGATCTCTAGCACCAGACCCATGCATCCATAATCTCAGCCCTGGGGTGGACAGAGGCAGTGGATGCCTGGATCTTACTAGCCAACTCCGCTAGCTGAATCAGTGAGCTCAAGATTTAAGGGACATACTGCCTAAAAAAGATGGAGAGCAGCTGAGGAAACCATGGGATGTCAACTTCCGGTGTCTACGTGCATATATGTACACACACACACGAACATGTACACACACACACGAACATGTACACACACATACACACACACATTCCCCACCCCCTCCAAACACAAAAAGAACAGTGAAAAATAAATACCTGTTCTTTACAAATTACCCAGTCTCAGAAATTCTGTTACATCTGCACAAACGGACTAAGACGGCTTCGTCTCTCGGCCTTCTACAGTCCTTGACACGGCCTTGTCTCGGCCGGTGCATTTTCAGGAAGTGCAAATGAGCGAGAAGCCGTTAGATTCGGTTCTGTGGCTCTGGGCATGTTGCCCATCTGGAGGCCACGGTTTCTTGATTTGGAATTGGGAAGTTTGGTGTAAAAGCTTATGCTGGGATTGGGAATTTAGCTCAGTGGCAGAGCACTTGTCCAGCAAGCTCAAATCCCTGGGTTTGGTCCTCAGCTTAGAGAAAACAAACGAGCAAACAAACCATAAGGAAATCAGGAGACGGGATTGGCAATTAAATCACTTTAGTCACCCACTCATCAAGCTCACTGACCGTGGCAGCACGTGAGTGCACCCGAGGCGCCTGGGCGGAGAAGCTACAGACTCAAGGCCAGTCTGTATTACACAACACCAGACCCTGACTCTGAAAGCCCTACTTCAAAAACAGAAGTCCGTTTTATCTGTTTATTTATTTATTTTTGGTTTTTTGAGACAGGGTTTCTCTGTGTAGCCCTGGCTGTCCTGGAACTCACTCTGTAGACCAGGCTGGCCTCAAACTCGCAGAGATCCACCTGCCTCTGCCTCCCGAGTGCTGGGATTAGAGGCGTAGACCACCACTGCCTGGCTTACTTATTTATTTATTGCCATACTGGGGATCACACCCAAGGCCTCGTGCATCCTGGGCAAAGAGTCTACCGCTGAGACAGTCCCAGGCCTCATTCACGGAGTATCACTTGTGACGTTTTCGGTGCCAGGGACTAAGATAAGAACTGAAGCTAAGGTTGGTGAATAAAATAGACGAAGTCTTTCGAGTGTCTGAACACATAACCTAATAGAGGTGTTAATAAATATCCAGTGCTTTATAAAAGCCCATCCTTGGGCTTTTTTTTTCTCTCATGGTGTTTATTAATTACAAGCCGTGACAATTCCAAGGGAATTCAATGCCCGGGCGGCTAGGCAGAGACTTCATTCCACCATCCGACACCGGTCTCTCCCGATTCTCTCATTCTGCTGCTTCCTCATTCTCCTTTCTCTGCTTCTCCATCCTTTCTCCCTGCTTCCCCTGCTAGCTCTTTTAATCTTTTCCCCAAGCCCCCACTCCACATGCGGGCCTTCATTACAACACAAAGGTATCTTAGCTTACCAGGCTGGGGGTGGTCAGAGTCTTCTCTCATCACCAGGGCCACAGACCTTTGCTCTTGATTGGTCACCTTCAACTGCAAACAGTTAGCCTTTACCTGTGGAGATCCCAGCAGGGCTAGCACAGAGGTGTGAAGGGTAGGAAGCAAGGCCTGCACCCGCTGCAAGGCATGGGCTTCAAAGGGCATCAAAGCCCTTTTACAAACCAAAAATAGCCCACGGGAGTAAAATATCCCACAACACAGGGGAGGTGGCGTGGATTAAATAATCACATAGTCAGTACAAAAGGATAAACTGCCCATACTACAGAAAGGAAGTGCAGGAATAGGAATGTACATACTAGGGGGATGGCTATAACCTAGATTAAATGAGGGGTTGAGGCTGGGGTTTCGTGGTTCTCGCCTATTGTATTTGAGGTCCTGGGTTTCAGCTCCAGAATGAAACAACAACAACAAAAAAATGTGGATCCTGGACCTTAACAAGGCAGCTGGGGGCTGCTGGGGGAGCAGCTTGAACTGGTGTCCCGACTATACTTAAGGAACTGAAGCTGCTGTAGACTGAGTCCTGTAGGGACTCCAGTCCCTAACTATGACAGCAGATACAAGGGAGATATCTGTCTCCTCTCTCTTCATCTCTGTCAAGGCACACCTTCTAGAAACTTCTCTCCTGCCAAGAAAACTAATGGGCTAGCCATATCCCACTGGATTAAAACCCCATACTTACTGACTTAAAACATCAAGTCTGGCTAGGCATGGCAGCATGCACTATTTGTAATCCTAGCACTTCAGAGGTGGAGGCTGGAGGACTGGGGATTTAAGGCTAGCCTGGCTAGCTCTTATAATGAGTTTGAGGATAGCCTGACACCCTGTCTCAAAAACAAACAAACAATAAACAGCTACACAAAACCCCAAAGCTGAAGCAATGACTCGCTAGGTAAAACGCTTGCCAGAGGGCAGAGCTGAGTTTGAATCCCTAGAACCTACGTGAACGCCAAGTGTGCTACCGTGTATGTATGTAATCTCAGCCCTCCTTCTGGCAGGTGGGACAGAGACAGGAGAGTCCCAGGGAGTTTGAGTGCAGAACAGCAAAGAGATCATGTGCCAAACAAGCAGAAAGCAAGGACCACCAAATTGTCTTCTGAACATGTGCATTCGCACACCCATGCACACATGCATACATGCACGCACACACCACAGAAGGGATGAACACACGAACTATCAAGTTTCCCAGCATCCTGTCTGTTGGAGATGTCTTCAAAGTCCTTCTTCTCAGATCCAATGTGAAAAGTACACAATTCCACCAAGTTAAGAAAAAACAAAGTTTAAGTGTTTCTCTTGATGTCTTCACGCGGCTCTGCTTGCCCCAGTGCACTCTGTGATTTAACTGTGTCCCATCCTGGAAGCACTGTCTCCACCCCTTGCTTCTGCAGCCCACACTGATGGCTGCGGAGAAAACAGGATGCACCAATTGCCATTCTGATGGGTGGTGTGAATAGAGGTTCCTGACTGTATGGAGCAGACCTGGCAGAGCTTTAGGCTGGAGCTAGCAGGTAGGCTTCAGTTGCCCACTCTGTAACTCCCCCAGCTGCCTGGCAACCCTGAGCAGGCCCACCCTCTCCCTGGAGCTCAATTTCCTCATCCATTAATGAGCCTTGGGAGGCAGAGGCAGGCAGATCTCTGTGAGTTCGAGGCTAGCCTGGTCAACAGAGTGAGTTCCAGGACAGCCAGGGTTACAACAGAGAAATCTTGTCTCAGAAAAAAAAAGAGAGAGAGAGATTGCCCCATTGCTGTGCACTCTGCCCTCTGATTCTACGGTGTGTTAACATTTATTCTCATCTTCCTGTCATTCACAGACCAGTGACAGAAAGCAAGACAACTACTCTTTGTAGATTATAATGAGAGGATAACCAGCTGTCTTCAGATCAAACCTTCCACCTTCCAACCCAGGAGGCCTGGCCTTCACTATCGTTTAGCTCCGTCTTCTCACTAAAACCAGGGATTGGGAGAGCAGGGGCCCAGTGCTCATTCTCTGGATTCTTCCAGAATCAGCAAAAAAGCTTTGATGGACTCAGCAGAGGGCAGGGTGGGGTGGGGTGGGGTGGGGGTAGGGGGTGGGGTGGGCAGATGCTGAGCAGAGGCCTTTGAAAGAAAGCCTGGTTTGATGGAAAACTGCTGGGGACGGCAGTCGCTGACAGGGGACAGAGTGGATTATGAAACCCTGTATTTATGTAACGCTTTGCAAAGGCATTTTAACTGCTATTGGTTATTTCTCACGAGGGTGCTTCTGTACACACTGTCACCTCTCACATGAATCCCACTCACGCAGTAGTCTCCCCGGCTTTGGCGGATTGCAGAAAAAAAAAAAAATGCCGCCAAGCATTTATATACAGAGAAAGGAGATCTTGTGGGGAGGAAGGCTAATTCTTCTCCGCTTTGAATCACAACTGGCCTTATGAGGCATAGAAAACAGCTTTGTCAGTAAAGTGTTGGCGTGCAAGCGTGAGGACCCGAGTTCGATCCCTAGCACCCATGTAAAAAGCTGGATGTGGGCCAGTGAGATGGCCCAGAAGGTAACAGCGTCTGCCAGCAAGTCTGGGGGAACCTGCCTTCAATCCTAGAACCCACAGAGTAAAAGGAAAATTATGTCTTGACCTGCATGCATGCCCACAGACACTATAGAAGGAAAAGAAAAAGCCAAGCACGGTGCTGTGTCCTATAAGCTCAGTGCTAGATGCCACCTGAGTCTGACCTCAGGCCTCAACACATGGACACACACACACTCTACAAAACTTGCTTTATCTCACATACACACACACACACACACACACACACGCGCACACACACACACACTTTGGCATTTTGAGGCAAGGTCTTACTATTTAGCCCTGGTTGCTCTGGAACTTGCTATGTGAACTAGGTTGGTCCTGAACTTACGGCAATCTTCCTGCATCTGCCTCCCAGGTGCTAGGATTACAGGCATGCGCCACCACACCCCGCTTAACTTTCTTTGATCTAAAGCATGGAAGAAGCGACACTGTGAGCTCCAGCTTTGAGATGTCTGGCAGCTCCCACTTTTACCTTTTTGGTGTCTAGTGGTTTGAATGTGGAATGCTCCCCACAGGCTCCAGCTGCTGAGGCTGTTGGGGGATGTGACGGAGACTCTGGGAGGGGAGTTGTGGTATGGTGAGGGCAAGCGGGCTTCTTGGGGCATGGTTTTGAAGGTTGTGTCTGGTCCTCTGCCTCTTCTCTGCTCTTGGCTTTCTGTGCACACAAGCCTGTTGCCGTGACATTCTGCCTCACACCAAGAGGCCAGGACTATGACCTGAAAGTTCTAAAACTGGGGGATGAAACGAATCCTTCCTCTTTTAAGTTGCTGTTGGCAAATACCCGGCCAACGGTGCAAAAACCAGCTGACACGGTGCAAGGCATCATATCAAAACTCAGATGTGGCTAAGGTTCTTCTCTCTTAGCACTGGTAGGATTTTTGGATGGCTGTCTCTGTGGTGGAGGCGTGCTGTGTGCTTCGGGATGTTTAACAGCGTCCTTGACCTCTGGGTATAGACACTGCTGTGGGCCAATCAAAATGCCTGGCCGGGGCTGGAGAGGTGACTCAGAGGTCGAGAGCACTGGCTGCTCTTCCAGAGGACCTGGGTTTGATTTCTGACACTATGATCCCCCACAGATGGATTGTCCCCCACAGGCTCACGTGTTAAAGGCTTTGCTTCCCTCTGGTGGGATTATTTCTGAAGGTTCTGGAAACTTTAGAAAGTGGAGCCTCGTTGGAGGAAGTGGACCGGGGGGGGGGGGGGGGGGGGGGGGGGGGGGGGGGGGGGGGGGGGGGGTGGGTCTTTCATGATGTCTTCCTGGGTGCTCGGAGTTGAGAAACCAGCGCCAAACCATGAGCCAAAATTAGTATTTTCTTCTTAAGTTCTGTGAGATGGTTTTTATCACAGTGATGAGATAAGCAACTAATAGAGCTGTAACCTGAAGCACGTTTCTGAAATTCTCGTATGCTCTGTTCAACCCCCTCCAGGCTCTTCTCTGCTACCATCTTCTCTTTCTCTCTCTCTCTCTCTCTCTCTCTCTCTCTCTCTCTTTCTCTTTCTCTCTCTAACAAACACACACACACACACTCTCTCTCACACACACACACTGTCTCGTGTTTGTCTTTTTTTCTCTCCCTTCTTTCCTTAAAAGTTTTTGTTTGTTTTATTCACTCTAATCAAATCTTCTGTGATGGTTACTCATTGCTGTCAACAATACAATCTAGAACCACTTGAACTGAAGACTCAATCAGACTGGCCTATGGCCACATCTATGAAAGGTTACCTTTATTAATGATTGATGTGGGAGGGCCCAGCCCACTGTGGGTGACACCATCCCTAGGCAGGTAGATGTGGGCTATGTAAGAAAGCTAGCTGATCATGAGCCAGAGAGCGAGCCAATAAGTAGCATTTCTCCGTGGTTTCTGCTTCTGTTCCTACTTGAGTTCCTGACCTGACTTCACTCGATGATGGATTGTAACCTGGAAGCTTAAGCCAAATAAACCCTTTCCTCTCCAAATTGTTTCTGGCCAGAGTGTTTTTATCACAGCAACACAAATCAAACAAGAACATCTTCAGATAACTGCAGTCCCAGTTGTCATCTGATTGCAAGATCTTCCTGAAATACCCTGAGCCCAAACCATCTCACTGAATGACTCTGAAACTCCTAACCCATTGACACTGTGTGAGAGAACAAATTATTAGTGTTTAATCCCCTAAGTTTTGTGACTTGTTTTCAGCATTAGATAACTAACACAATTCAGATCTCTAAGCTTTGAATGTGTTAGTCGGTTTTCCATTACTATACAAAGTACAAGTCTACTTATAAAGAGAAAGGGTTTGTTTCAACCCATAGTTTTGGGCCACAGCCAACTTACCCTTTGGCCTTGGGCCTGTGGTAACAACTTGGCAGGAGTGTGTGCAGAGCAAAAGGTTCTCATAGCTGTGAATCAAAGGAGGAAGGAGAGACCAGGGCTCCATAATCACCTTCAAAGACTCATTCTAAACAACCTCAAAGCCTCCTAGTAGGCTTTACCTCTAAGAGATTTACCACCTTTCGATAGTGACAGACATAGGCTAGTTACGAATTCTGTAATATATAGGTCCTTGGCAGGGTGGAGTGGGGCTTCCAGATCGAAAGCAGAGCACTGAGTAAGGAGTCTTACTCCTGGTGAATTGGGGGGATTACTCCGTAGAGTAATCAAATTGGGAAAACCTAAGAGATGGAATGAGCCACACAGGGGTTAGCACAGTTACCATAGTTATCAGCAGTGCAGGACTTGACCTCAGTGACCGTCAACAGCGCACCGCACGCTTGCTGGAAGAGTGAAGAACAGCGAAGAGCAAAGCTGAGTCACTGTAGCGACTCAATCGTCCAAGCCAGGCTGCACTCAGGTCCGCACACTCCGTCCTATGCTGATCTTCTCACTCCCATTTGACAGCTTTCTCCCCATGTCCTCACACTTGGTTGGCAGTGAGCACCACGGATGCTCCGCCCCTTTGCCCTTTAAGTTAAATTAGCTGTTCTTCTCATCTGGAAGAAAACACCGGCCAAGAAATCCCTCTGTGATTGTGTGTAGCTGGTGCTGGGTTGAGGCTTCACCTGTTAAATTGGCTTTTAAATTTCATTTCAGTTGGATGCCTGTTATTTCAGACAAAGATGCCTCCTTTGGAATCTCGCATTCCTTCTTGATCTGTGGTTTCTGTTTTGCTTTGTTAATGTGCATTGGTGTTTTGTCTGTATGAGGGTATCAGATTTTCTGGAGCTGGAAGAGTTACAGACAGTTGTGAGCTGTCATGTGGGTGCTGGGAATTGAACCCGGGTCCTCTGGTAGTGCAGCCTAGTGCTCTTAACCACTGAGCTGTCTCTCCAGCCTCTTATATTCTGTTTTTAAGCACTCCAATTTTCCTTCCTTTCCTCCTCCTTCTCTTGTAGCCTTCCTTACTTCTGCCCGTTCTTTTTTCCTCCCTCCCTTCACCTTTCCTTCTTTCTTTCTCCTTCTCTTTACTGCCCCTCCACTGAAATTTCTTGAACACCGTGTGTTAGTCAGTTTCCTGTCACAATGACAACATGTCCGAGAATATCAGCTTATCAGAGGTTTCTGGGCACCGTTATCTGGATCCATTGTTTCAGGGGTTGTGCTGAGGGCAAATGTTAAAAGTGGGGTGCATGTGTAGAACATAAATAGTCACCTTATGGCAGCCAGGAATGAAGAAGAGAAAGAGAGAGGAGGAGGGTCAAGAAGAAGGAGCTAAGCTGCTGGTAGCAAGACCATGTCTCCAGGACACACCCTTGTGACCTACTTCCGCCCACTAGGCCTCATGCCCAAGGTTTCTATCACCTCCTATTACATCATCAGCTGGCATTCATACCTTTAGCACAAGGCCTTTGTGTGGGGGGCTCATTTCAGATCCAAGCCATAGCAATCTACTATGTGTTGAAATTTTGTATACTATCTAATTTAATTCTTATAATGATGGAGTGAGAATTAGGGAACTTAGGGATCCCTTTTATTTTTATTTAAAAAGATTTTTTTAAACATTTATTTAGTATGTGTATGTGGTGTGGACAATTCCCAAGAGTCAGTTCTCCTGCTCTATCACATGGTCCTGGGGTTATCTCCTTTCACCATGTGGGCCTAGTGGAAAGTGACTTCACCCACAGGTCCCATAGTGATCCTTTTTAAAGATCAAGACATGCCAGGCAGTGGAGGCACACGCCCTTAATCCCAGCACTCGGGAGGCAGAGGCAGGCGGATCTCTGTGAGTTCGAGATCAGCCTGGTCTACAGGGTCAGTTCCAGGGCAGCCAGAGTTACAACAGGGAAACCCTGTCTCAAAAATAAAACAACAAAACGGACAAATAAATAAAGATCAAGACATTTGCTACGGAAACAAGAGCGACCCTGCCTCAACAAGGTGAAAGGTGAGAACCGACTCCCAAAAGCTATCTTCTGACTCTCTCTCCCTCTCCCCACCCCACCCCACCCCACCCCACCCAAAAACAAAACACTTTTTTTTTCAAAACGGAAAGAAGCCTGTTGTGCCAGGTATGGCAATTCATGCCCACAATCCTAGCATTTCACCTGAGTGACTGAGGCAGGGGGATTGTGAGTTCAAGGCCAGCCTGAGCTGCATAATGAGCATCATGAGACCCCATCAAAAGAAAGAAATGAAATGAAATTAAACTGAACTAAGCTATGTTTGGAGACACTAGGTCGCCCCCCACTTCCCTTCTCCCCATTTCCTGTTGTCCTGGAAACCGAACCTATGCCTCGCACTCCACCACTGAGCCATATCTACAGTTCCAAATCGGGTGTTTCACTGGATTTTTCTGTCTCTCTATTATTATGGTATGTAACTCTAAGACCTCAGTGATAGGAACATCTTTAGACTCATAGGAGAAGATGAAAACAGTACATTAATTTCCCCCCAGAAGTTCTAGCTTAAATGTGTAGTGGTAAACTGTAATCTTTTACCCTCAATTTAGAGAAAGAGAAAGGAAGGATAGAAAGAAATTTTCACTGATGTTGCAGGTGGCCTTGATAGAGAAAGAGAAAAGGTAGAAATTTTCACAGCTTTTTTAGGCTGTCCTAAGCTTGGAGAGGACTAGCTGACAGACAGTCAGGCTAGCGTCTCAGCTCACTATCTGCAAACTTAATCTCGCCAACTGATGTTCTTCTATGCAAGAATCAGCACACTAATGATTGACCAGCCAACCAACATTTTATACTCTATGCAAAAGTTCCCATAAGCCCAAGCAGCACACAATCCCAAGAACAAGCTACACGTGCCAAAACAGCTGCACCTAACCAAATTATAACTACCAACGTCAAGCATTCCAAATTAAACTCATAACCATCCACCACACCTGGGACGGGAACATAAACCTGGTCCAAACGCCATTTTGCATTTTTAAAGAAGCCAAAATAACAGATGCTTCTTCCAAAAAACGTCTTCTCGCTACATAAATGTTCCTTGCTATGGAAGTTTATTTTTAGTTGTGTTTAAAATAATTGTTTTTTGCACTGTTAGGAAAAGGGCAGGCTAGGCCTCAGCATTTTGTAGTGTCTCAGGTGCTGGATTTCTATGGGGAGGGATGTTTGATTGCTTATGATCTGCACCTGAGGAGTTCTAAAAATCAATAAAACACCTGAGCTCAGACGCTCGGGGTTCCAATTTCAATTGAGTATGATGCTGGCCAGGACAGTGGTTCCCTCTGCTGAGGTCTAGCAGAGTTTGCAGATATGAAAATGCCTCCTTGTCTGCGTGCTGAGCCACCACAGTAGATGTATAACAACAGTTCCTTGTGCAAAGGCAGCTACACATGGTTTCCTCACAACCAATCACCAAGATACAGACTGTGTTTCCTTTGGGCACAATGTGTGTGTTGACAAAGAAACACAAGGCAGTCCTTTCCAGGCCGGTAGATCAGACTGAACAGTGGCGACAGCGAGGAGAGCGTGCACTGTCTTGGCATGTTTTGTGGCACTTGACCACAGAGCTTTTAACTAGACGAGATTCCTCTAAACTTGGCTCTTGAGCCTTAAGAAGGCCCTTGGCGAGGAGGAGATGGGTCCCAGGCCTTACAGCGATGATCACATCCTCACTCCACTCACTAGCTCTAGGACTCTGATTTATTCTCTACACTTCTCTACAAAGCGACATGGAACTGCTAGAGGAACCAGGCTACCCTTGCACTTGTAGTCCTCTGGCCGCAGGCACCCAAGAACTGGGATTGTAGGTGTGCATCACTACGGCTGTCTTCTACTTCTTGCCACTTTTACAGTCAAAGAAATAACGTACGTGAAATTCATACTCCGTTATCTGGGCTAGAGCACGGCTGTAACAAACATGCTTACTATATCACAACTACCTCTGCTAAGTCCAGGGGAGAAGGGTGATTGCTACTTGACAGTCCAAGTAAGAGGGCTCTAAGATGGTTCTTTCTGATCCTCATGTCCTGGTGCTCATTCCCTCGGGCAGGAATCGTGACTTGCTTCTAACCAACAGAACACAACAAAAGAGAAATCGCTTTTGTAATGTGGTGAGATTATTTCTGTTTTCCTGGATTCTAGGCTCTAAAGCTTCCCACTGTCTTCTCCATTTGCAGTCTTTGAAGTAGGCTACTAAGAGAACTTTAGATTATTGGGAGCCTTAGGTTCACTCTCTGCAAGAAATGGAATTTGGCATATAGCCATGTGAACTTGGAATTTGGGGTGTGTGTGTGTGTGTGTGTGTGTGTGTTTGTTGGGAATAAAACCCAGTGCCTTGAATGTGCTAAACAGATGCTTCATTGCTGAACTGTAACAGAGCTCCAGACCATAGCACAACTGGCTCCATGATGGAAGTACCACTCAGGCCATAAAACTCAGCACGTAGACAGCACCACCTGCCAAAAAACAAAACAAAGACCTAATCCATCAAAGTTCATAGTTCTGGGAAAGTCTCTAAATGAACCAGCCTTGCTTTTTGACTTCTATAGTTCCGATTCTGGCTAAACTGTTCTTGTTAACTGAAGTATGTCAACCCAGAATATAGTTTTTGTGATTAAAATCTCACCTTTGGGAAAGACTCGGTGCTATGTGGGGATCCTGAACATACAATGTAGTTACCAGCTGGCTAATAAAGACTTTCGATTGGCTTAAGCCTATGTTCGAGTAGTCTTCTCTGGTGGATACCTTACAACAGAACTATATCCTCAGCCTGAGCCATGTGAATTTGGAAGCACATTCTTTTCAAAACTGAACCTTCAGATGGGACACCAACCCTGATTGGTACCTTGATTGAAATCCTGTGGGACACTCAGAAGTAACAGAATCAGCTAAGCCATGTGGATTTCTTTGCTATAAGCTGCACAGTCTATGGGAATTAGTTACACAGTGAAATAGAACCGATTAGCAATCCCATTTCTGATTTAGAGCCCATCTCCCAGTTCTTCAGTGACTTAACATCTATCACATTGCTTCCCAGCTATTAGTCTTCCTGTTGGCCCGGAACTCTCGATTGTTCCTCAGCCTTCCAGGTGCTAGTATTACAGGCGGCAGCACCAGCAGAGTTGAATATTATTGACTAGTTTTCTGTAATGGTTCTTATCCAGGCTTGGAGCCACTAGCTCTGCATCATCTGAGATATTCCGGTGGAAAAACTGCATCCTACTCTTAAAATAGCTATGCTCAGCCTTTCTGTTTAAACAACATATGGTGCTGGTGGTAGACATTTGTAATCTCAGCACCTGGGAGGCAGAGGCAGGAGCATAGCCACCAGTTCCAAGCTTCATTGAGTTACATAGTGAATTCTGTGTCAGCCTGCCTACAATGTACCCGTCTAAATGATTTTGTATTGCATTCATATAGAAAAGTAGATAGATCTTAAGTTTACAATTTGCTAAGTCTTCCTAAGTAAATCCATCTGTGTAAGTAGCCACCACCAAGACGAAGACCTCCATCTTCACTTGTGGGACCTTTCTCTTCACCAACCCGAGAAGTAACCACCATCAAAATCTATTACTGATCATTTTTAATCGTTTTAGAACCTTCAGAAAGTGAAACCCCACCCTATACGAGCTCATCTGCCTTCTGCTCTCTCAGCATCACGTTTGTGATTTTGACTCCTTAAAACTTCTCTGGATTAAATCTGTAAATGATAACTGAAGAAGCAGACGCCTGGGATCCTGAGAGCTACCCAAACGGGAACACTGTATTCCGAGGGCGGCCGCCGAGGGAAGAGGGCAGGGTCACACCCTAGCATCCTCGGGGGGGCGGGGCCTATCCCTGGCACACCCCCACCCCGCTACAGTTGGCGCGGGAGGCGGAGCCGGGCAGAGTTGGGCGGGGCTTCCTGTCTGCGCCTGCGGAATCGCCATTTGACCCCGGAAGTGCTGGCTCTGTGGAAGTTGTCACCGTGTACGGCAGCTGCACGTCGCGGGTGTGGAGCCGGGGAGGTGAGTGCGTGCCCGGGCCCCGCCGGTGGAGCTCGGGAGGAGCCGGGGTCGTGCTTCTGGCGCGCGGGCTCCGCGGCGGGGCCGGGCTTCTCCTGCCCCAGGGGCCGTGAGTCGCCCCCGTGAGGCCAGTAGAACCAAAACCTGGGAATTCCAGATCGGTTCGAGTGACCTGGGAGGAACCCCGGGCCCCACCTCCTCCTCTCAAGCTTCAGTTTCTTTGGCATTCATTCATTCATTCATTCGTTCATTCGTTCAGCATGTGTTTGTTGAGCGACTCCCACGAGCCTGGTGCAGACCTGAGCGCCGGGGTAGAAACAGCAAGACAGACAAGGCTCTTGCCCTCCTGGAGCTCACAGCCTAGACTCTAGAGGCAGGAGAGTCAACAAGTAAATGCATAAAGCGGGTGTGGGAAGGTTTCTAAATAGAGTGATGTTGAACCAAGGCCAGCAAAGGGATGGATGACAGTCAGAGAAACTGAGGCAACAGTCGCCCCAGAGGTGCTCACTGACCATATTACGATTGTTGATTGTATCAAGCCCTTCTCCCTGCCGCCCTCAAAACACTTTGGTAACTTTTGTTCTCTGCCGCCCTACTGGGCGCAGGAGGTATAATGGTGCACACCTATCCTGACCCCTTTGCGATTCCAGGTGTAGTCTTTACTTTGTTTCCTATCCGTACTTCAAGTGAACACTCGAATCTTGTCGATGCCTCCCTCCAGTAAGTCATTTCTCTTGGTTAAATGCTTCGTGAATCTTACATCTTACATTTGCGGCAAACATCGAGGCTTTGATTATTGCTTGTATGGCAGTTACATTTGTATCTGTCGTTCTCATGAAGACTAAGCTTTCTGAATGGCACTACCCGGTCAGTTCTTTGGCCACGTTGGTATTTCCTGAACATCAGTGCCTGCTACCTGTAGTAGGGACTGAAGTATCTAGAGCCGGGTGTGGTGGCATATGCCTGTAATCCCAGCACTTGGGAGGGTGAGGCAGGATTGGGTCAAATCCAGCTTAGGGTACATGACAGCCTGTCTACCCTGTCTCAAATTTTAAAAAATAAAATACAATAAACCGGCTGTGCTGTTCCATGTGGTGGTGCGTGGTCAGGAGACCAAGGCAGGAGGTGGCTGGAGTTAGGAGCCAGCTTATGTCGCAAGACCTTGTGTCACAAATATTTTAAAATGTAAATCAAGATAATGTCAAGAAAAGGGCTTTGAGGAGCACTCAGTATCCAGCAAGCATGTTGCTGTTGTCAGTATGTCTTACATCACCAGGGCTGGGCCGGACATCTGACGGGTGGGGCACTTGGTAACAAAGCTTATTACGTCCTCAACTTACCTGTGAGGATGTAGTGTTCTCCTCCTTCTGGCTTTGATTTGTTCTCACGTCGTCACTGGGGCCGTGATGGCCTTTTACTGGCATTTCTTTTAAAAGGTTCAATTGACGTCCACTCCATGATTCAACAGTAACACATGTATCCTTCCTGTGGATAAGGCCAAGTGGCCTGGATGGGAACAGAAGAGCTGGTCTGCTAGTTTGGCTTTGTGTATATGTGTTCACATCTGGACAGGGTCTCTCGTTGGACTGGAGCTTGCCTTGTACACTATACTGACTGGCCAAGGGAGCTTTCTCCGTCCCCTGCCCAGTGCTGAGATCACAGGCATACACCATCACGTCCCACTTTTTTTTAATGTGGTTCTGGGAATTGAAGTGAGAGTCTCATGCCTGGACAACACTGACTGAGCCATCGTCCAATCCACTCTGTGACTGTTGTATTTCTCTTTGAGAGTGAACTCAGGAACTTGCATGTGATAAGCACAAATTCTACCACTGAGCTGTGCCCAGCTGACCAGCCCTTGGCTTTGAATCCAGTTTGGCCCTCTAGGGAAGGTGGTTTGTGCTGTCGGTTTCTAAGGATTTTCTCTTCCATTAGTTTGTCATGCCCCCCTGAAGTCTGGGGAGGTTGTAAAGTCTTAACACACACTACAAATGAGGAAAAGTGCATTGTTCCAATCCCTAAAAGACCTAAGCTCTAGGGTGAACGGTATCCTTGTTCTAAGGAATGTAACTCAGCGTAGACCTAGCCTAGTCTTCATCCCCGTCACGGAGAAGAAAATTTCTCCTAGTAGACGTTCATCAAACATTTGATGATGCTGCATATGCTAGGCCTGTGCTGGCTATAGGAAAGAGAGCAAGAAGAGGAGCTGCGGGCAGTGTCTTCACAGTGCCCACAGGCTGCTTGAGTACAGCTTGAGGCCCTGGGTTCCATCCCCAGCACTAGAAAAACAAAACTGAAAAAGAATCTAGGTACTTTTAGCTAGGACTTCTTTCTTAGAGTGGGTAGAGTTATCTGGGAGGTGTTTTCCTCCAGACCTGAGAACTATTGTAAGCAAAATCATCATTTATATCAGTAGATGCATACCAGGTCTTGAAAGCCTACATTGAGAGCCCACTGTGGCCAGGGGTTGGTGCTGGTGCTGTGATCAGTCCCAGAGAAAGCCCTGCCCCTAGAGTCTGTGTGTCTGCTCTCTTCTCATCCATATTCCTTTCAGGAGGGTCACGCAGCACAATGCCAGCTCTGCCCCTGGACCAACTCCAGATCACCCACAAAGACCCGAAGACAGGAAAGCCGAGGACTTCACCAGCGCTGGTGAGCCGATGCCTTGATGCTGTTCCACCCACTAGGGTCAGCCTTGCAATTTCAGAAGCAGAAAG
Organism: Cricetomys ansorgei; assembly: GCA_026225945.1. NCBI lineage: Eukaryota > Metazoa > Chordata > Mammalia > Rodentia > Nesomyidae > Cricetomys > Cricetomys ansorgei. Next base: position 25,250,365 of record JAMJFZ010000435.1, on the reverse strand, counting down.
TAAATTCTTTCCTTTTCTGTTCCAAGAATGACCCAAGGGCCATGGCTACTAATTCAGTAGTTGAGACACTACTGGGCCTTTGAAAGCCTAGTACAGAACTTTAATTCTGAGCCCCAGTCCAAATTTGAGTAGTATTTTCCATGTCAAATCCCCCTCCCCAAAGCATTTGATTTTTCAATCATTCTGAAGGTAGTTCTGACTAAGCCTAAGCGGGGCTAGCAATGTGTCCAAATCCTGGTTTGGTGACGGGCTTTTGTGGGGACTTAAGGTTTCGTGTAGGGATATATATTGGGCCAGTCTCCTCGCTTATCTGGGATAAGAAGTGAGACATACAGAGATGCTGACAGGGCCTGTGAGACCGAAAACTAAAGAGGCTGTGAACTTGCCAGTTCCCGGCGTCAGGGAGATTAGAGTCATGGAGAGGTGCCAGGCTACTAAAGAAAGAGACAGAAGTGGGGATTTGAGCCCTTGTATCCACTCGTAGATTTCCCAAGAATATGAGCTTACTTGTCCAAGGTAGGAAGAAGTAATTTCTGGCTTGAGTAGAATTGTGGAAACGGGGGCTAAGTATTTTGTTTCCTGCATTTGGCTTTTATTATTTCCTATTCAGTCTCTAATAACAGAACTTAACATGTACGGGGTGCTCCTAGGGCCCAACCCAGTCTGAACAAGTCACCCAAATTAACTTTGCTTCTTCTTCCTTTCCCCCCTCTCATTCTTAGTTAGTTTTTTGAGGATTTTGTACAGTGTGTTTTGATCCTATTCACTTTTCCCAGATCCGTCCCCCCTCCCCACCCACCAGACTCTGTATCCTCTTTTTTTTTAAACTGTCAAGTCTAGTCGGTTCGGCCTGTACCTGAAGGTTCGGGTCTTACCTAAAAGGCGATCAACCCACCAGCAGCTGCACCCTTAGAGAAAACGGACTCTTTCCCTTCCAGCGCCTGTCAGGTACCAGTAGTTCTATAGCTAGGGGTAGAACTTTGTGCCCACCTCCCCAGCTTATCTTATTTAGCTGCATCACAGTCTGCGATTGGCTGCTTTGACTGCCCCCATTTTATAGAGTTCAAGACCACAAAATCAGGAAATCAGGAGAGCTCGGATGGTATCTTAGCCAGTCCAGTCCCAGAATATCCCATGCCCTTAGCCTTTCTGCTATAAAGCTGTGTGCTTTCCTGTTGATGATTTTACATATGGAAGATGCTTTGTCAGAAATGCTGGAACTGTACCGTGCAGTACAGTAGCCATCTATAAGGCAGAGCGCACCATGTACAACAGTTGTAATGTGTCTAGTGCTTGAAATGTGGACGGTAGAACAGGATTTCTAACCAGTTTAAATGAAATACCTTCATGTGATGAGTGCCTACTGTGTTGTTAGGCAGATGTAGCGATGATACAGCTCTGCTGTCACAGAATACTCTGTTGGACAGTGCTGGAGGAGATGAGCAGTTGAGTCTGGTTCTGAATGGACACCTGGGAGAGCAGAGGTCTGGTCCCTTCCCTTCATGGCTGGGTTCTCAGTGACAGGCATGCAGTAAGCTCTCTGGAAACATTCCTTAAGTCAGAAAGCACAACCAGACCTCGTGCCTAATGCACACAGAGAAAGTATGTAATCCTGTCCTTGTGGGGTCCACAGCCTAAGACCAAAGCTTTTAGCAGTATGATGACATCATGATAGAAGAACATTAACCTATTGGCCATAGGAAGCTCCTGAAACATTCTCCTGAGATATGTATAGGGTTATGTCTTTTGACTTTCAGCCCAGGGCAAAAAGATCTCTGCCCAAGGAGCAGTCTGCAGAGTGATAGGTGGAGCTTACTGATGTTTATTGAGTAGTTTCTATTCAAGAAGCATGCACTTGAAAATCCTGTAAGAAGTCAGTGTTAGGCCATTAGGCCATTCCTTGAAGGACAGTGAGAAAATGTTCCTATCAAGGTGCACAGAGGCTTGATGGGTGGTGAATATTTTCATTGTTTTCTAGAGCAGCAAGGACCTAAGCCAGTCTTATTGAAAGGTGGAATTAAACTTGGGTGGGAGACACAATTGTGGCCTGCTGCTCTCCTGCTCTGAAACCATGTGAGGCTACTTATTACCTATAGAGTTCCTTCTTAACAGAGCTTGCCATTCAGGGTTCTTCAGAGGCGGGATCTGGTCCTCATTACTTCCATTCGTTCCTTTGTCCAGCTAATGAGTATGGGGAGTGTCCTCTCAATGCCAGGCACTGTTGAAGTATCTTGAAAGACAGTAACTGCTTATTTAAAGTCAACAATTTGATTGTTTTGACATTGGTAATATACCAATGAAGTCATCACCAATGGTCAAGAGAGTGAACACTTTTACCTTCCCTGAAAGTCCCTGTATCGCTTCTGTAATCCCTCCCTTCCTCTCTCCTTGTACCCACCAGCAACTGATCCAACAGTGGCTTTGATGCAGGTTAGCAAGTACCATAGTCAGGTGAGCACAATGCTGGCAGAGCCATGGAAAACCCTAGTCCAGCCTAATGGAGGGTGAGGGAGGTTTCTAGGAGGCAGTAAGGTCAGAAGGACAAGCAAGAGCAGGCGCGCGTGTGCCTTCGGTCGGAGTGGTCTGCCTCATAAGCTTTGCTTCAAATCCTGCCTCAGCCTCCTGCTTAACCTCAAGGCCTTGAGGAAAGTTCCTGGATGTTATTGAGTCTTTGTTTTCGCCTCTACCAGAAGGAAGAGTCCTGCCTCCCCTTTAACTAACTGGGAGAAAAAAGAAGTAGGGTGTTCGGCATACCCGTTCCACAGTTGGCGTGATGGATCCTCAATATGTGGCAGCTTTTGTTGTCAACATTTTCCAGTGCCCAGTTCTGCCTGTACACTTTATGTGGATCTTTTTATGTCTCTATAAGAATGATTTCTTCCATCAGTTGTGCCACACACCTTCAATCCCAGAGGCAGGCAGATCTCTATTAAGTCTGAGGCCAGCCTGGTCTACATAGCAAGTTCCAGGCCAGCCAGGGCTATATAATAAGAATATGTGAGAAAGAACAGGAGGGAGGGAGGGAGGGACAGAGGGAGGCAAGTAAGGGGCACAGGGAAGGAGAGAGGGAAGACACCTAAAAATCCTTTTCCTCTTCCAAGGCTCATTTTAGATATTGCCTCTCCTGAGGAGCATCCCATCTCCAGAGCTGCTAATTCCCTCCTGTGCTCCTTTGACCCTTCAGGCCTGAGTTGTCACTTCATCTGTTCAGGGCTCCCTGACGGCTTAGTTGTGGATCTTCCTCTGTTGGACATGAACCTTGTGACTTGAGAAGACTTGAGACTCTAAGCTTAGACCTACAGCACATAGATGCTTTTATTCATGTGCCCCCGACACCTAGAACAGTAGGCGGGCAGCAGTTGGAACAGGAAGGAAGCTTGCAAGGCAAGGAGGTGCTGCCGCTGTGTAATTGGGATCTAAATGGGAGAGGGTCCCACAGACGCACATGCTGAATGCTGCGATGAATCCTCATGGAGCCTGCAAACTCCTGCCAGGGCCCACAAGGCTCTTAAGGAGACGGACCCATCAGTTGATTGTTGCAGAGCCGGCTCTGGAAGTGGGAGGCTGTGGTTGGTAACAGCTGAGGCGGTGCCTGGCCCTCCTCCTGTTACAGCGCCCCCTGAGGAGACCACTCTCGTGTAGACGGTGAAAACTGAGCCTGTCGTCTCTTCATTATGATGAACAAAGTGGGGTTTGTTCCTGGCGTGGCTGAGCTGAGACCTGCTGCTACTTGATTAGAATCTTTAAAAAAAAAAAAAATTAGTGAGTTTTTTTTTCTGGTTACCTAAAGGAAAATGATATATAGACTACGGTGCTGTTTGCATCAGGGAGGAAAGCGCACTCAAGCAGATGCCTGCGCCCGGCAGCATGTGGTCAGTGGTTTCCCTGGGAGGTCGTGGAGACTCGGACTGGGCTTCTTCCCCTCTCCTTGCTCCTCATCTTTTCTTTCCTCCTTCTCCCCCTCCTCTCCTCTCTCCCCTTCTTCCCCCAGCTCCCCATGCCAGAGATTGAACCCAGGGCCTCACCTCTTCTGAAAAGATGCCTGTGTGTTACTTGGATAATTGAGTATTAATTTTAAAAATACATGTTCATTGTTTAAAATTGGAAAATAAGGTCAAAGGTGGTGGTTCCCCACCACGTGGCTAACCCCAGGGCTTGGGAAGTAAAGGCAGGCAGATTTCTAAGTTTGGTGCCAGCTACTCTACATAGTGAACCCTTGTCTCAAGAAAAAATACTGAAAAATATAAGAAAGCCGTAATTCCCTAGTCCCAAGATAACCAGTGTAAGTTTGGGGAATTGTCCCCCCCTTTTTTTTTTTTTAAAGTCTGTGAATATGTGAATACATAGACTTTTTAAAAAAATTCTAACCTGGATATATTAGAGTTTTGTGTCCCTCTTTCTCCTCCCTTAACCTGTCCCTACACCACTAAAAATTCTCCAAAAACATGTTTTTAAAGAACTACCTTGTATTCCCTGCATGCATCCATGGCCCTGTTGTTAGACACACTGGGTTCTTTATGCTTACAAGCTCCTTGGAGGGTCACTGGTTGGAACAGCAGAGTACCGTCATTGCTGTGGGTTGGCAAATGGGCCCTCGCTGACTAACCTCTGCCACGTTAACACGTGATTCTTGGATCCGTAGCACCCTGAGCAGAAGGCGGACCGGTATTTTGTGTTATACCAACCACCCCCTAAAGACAACATTCCCGCCCTGGTGGAGGAGTACCTGGAACGTGCCACCTTCGTAGCCATTGACCTCGACTGGCTCCTGGCCTTGCCTCACGAGAAATTCTGGTGCCAGGTAATATTCTATCAAAATTAACACTAAGACAAAGCACGTGACATGTCCTTGGTTGGTTGCTGTTGTTTTTCTCTCCCCTAGGAGTTGCTTTTTTTGTCTACTTCCTTTGGATTCTTAACAGCAATTGTGGTTTGGATTACTGTCTCATATTGCAACCTTACTGATGTTTACACTGTCCAGATGTCATTTTAAGAAACTTGTGTTGAGCCCTGGGCTCATTCATACCTCCTTGATCCCTTGAGGTTGGAGTGCTTGCAGTCAGTCAGGGCTGATGGGCCATGAGCACCTGTGTAGTCTACCTACAGAAACGTTGAGCCTCAGGAATCAGTCCTCGCTTTCCTCTCGCCTGGCTTAGGTTATCTTTGATGAGACCCTGCAGAAGTGCCTGGACTCCTACCTGCGCTATGTACCCCGAAAGTTTGATGAGTGGGTGGCCCCGACCCCCGAGGTTGCTGACATGCAGAAGCACCTGCACCGAAGTGTTTTCCTCACCTTCCTTCGCATGTCCACTCACAAGGAATCCAAAGTAAGCCTCTGGTCCTGTGGCAGTCTCCACTCGACACCCAGCGCTTCTGTGCCAGACTTGACCCCTGGGACAGAAAGTGTCAAGTTTCCTCTTTGTCTCCCCTCTTTATTCCCATCTTTTGTGGGGGAGGATCTGCCATTTACTCTCCTCACTCGCTGATCCTCCAGCCTGTCCACAGCGTTTTCATCAGCAGGAGCCCAGGGCCTCGTCAGCTGGCGTGTGACTGTCTCAACTCCTGCAGCAGTGGAAGTGACAGTGATTCTGACTTCTTTTTTTTAAACTCATTTTTATTTTATGTACATTAGTGTTTGCTCACTTGTTTAACTGTGTGAAGGTGTCAGAGCCCCTGGAACTGGAGTTACCTCCATGTGGGTGCTGGGTAGTACACACAGGTCCTCTGGAAGAGCAGCCAGTTCTTAATCTCTGAGCCATCTTTCCAGCCCCTGATTCTGACTTTTTAAAGAACTCACATACATACTTTTAAAAAATATTTATTTTTATACATAGATATATATGTATACATGTATATATATACGTGTGTGTGTGTGTGTGTGTGTGTATGTATGTCTCCATGTACATATGTGCTTGTGTGTGTGAGTGCCAAAGAAACCAGAAGAGGGCGTCAGACCGCCTGGAGCTGTAGTTATAGGTAGCTGTGAACCACTCAGTGTGGGTGCAGGGAACTCCAGTTTTTGCAAGAGCAGTAATCATTCTTAACCACTAAACCATCTCTCTAGCCCCTCTTTTATGTGCTTAAAAAATCATTACTGGGCTAGGAGTTTGCCTCTCCCAATACTGAAAAAAAATTATTAATGCTATCTTTAAATAATTCAGTGTTATAGAAATATTAGACAGATAATGAGCACCACCCACAAAAATCCCCTGGCTTAAGAGTTACTACCATTTTTTAAAGCTATATTTTTTTATTTACGTGTGTGTGTGTGTGTGCGTGTGTGTGTGTGCGCGTGTGTGTGCGTGTGTGTGTGTGAACATGTGTGTGCGTGTGTGTGCGTATGAGGACAACTTATAGGAGTTCATTCTCTACTTCTGCCCTGTGGGCCCAGGGGATTGAGCTTAGGTCGTCACGTGGCTGCAAGTGCCTTCGCCCACCGAGCCATCTTGGCAGCTCTCAGTGTCACCACTGTGTATGAACATGTCCAGGCATGTTTTGTCTTTTGAGTGTGTGTGCACATTTGTGCCACAGCATGTGGCAAGCGCCTTTATACCCAGAGCCACCGCACCAGCCTTCAGAGTCACTGCTGCTGATGCGCATGTTCCTTCAGGGAATCAATCAAAAAAACTTTTTTTAAATATTTTTGAGGCATAGTGACACATACCTTTGTAACTCAGGATGAAGAGTGATCTACTTATTTAGACCCAGTCACAAAAAAAAAAAAAAAAAATTTACTTTTATTATTTTAATTGTGTGTCTGTGTGTTGGTGTGTCCAGGTGCCTATGGAGTCTGGAGGCATCAGATCCCACTGGAGCTGGAATTGCAGGTGGTTGTAAGCTGCCATATGGGTACTAGGAACTGAACTCAGGTTCTCTGGAAAAGCAGTGTGTGCTCTTAACTGCTCAGCCATTTCTCCAGTCCAAGGAATTTTTTTAAAGATGTGTTTAATTTTTATGTATGTATGTGTATGACTGTATGTGTATATGCCTGTGTGTACCTATGGGGGACAGAAGAGGATATTGGGTCCTCTGCAGCTGCAGTTACACAGTTGTGCACTGCCCAGTGTGGGGCTGGGAACCAAATTCCAGTCCTCTGCAGGAGCGGATGTTCCTAACCACTGAGCCATTTCCCTGACTCCTCCTTTAGGGAATTTTTTTTTTTTTTTAAATGGCAGAGAACAGAGAATTTTAAAAATTTGATCTTGGGGTTGAGGTGTAGCTTGGTAGTACAGTGCTTTCCAGATATGCACTGGGCCTGGATCTGGTCCCTGACACCATAGAGAAAAGGATCTTGTTTCATTTACTTCTTTGTTTGGAGACAGGATCTCCCTGTGTAGGCCAGACTAACCTCCAACTCACCATCCTCCTGTCTTAACATCTAAACACTGGTATTTTTTAATATGTGTGTATGAGCCCTTGGATGTGAAAAGAGAGCACCAGAAGAACCCTTGGAAGTAAGTTACAGGTGTTGTGAACTACCAGGAGGGACTGGAAACTGATCTGGCCCTCAGAAGGAGCAGTAAGTGTTTTCTGATGAGCCATCTTCTCCAGCCCCTCTGAATACTGATTTTTACAGGCATTCACCAACAAATCCAATGGTTCTTAATTTTTAATTACATTTTCATTCCAATTAATATGCATATGTGTACATTAAAGTTTCGTGTATACAGAACATGATCCGATGTCTCACACCACTTGTGTACTTAACCAATGTTTTGTCAACCTTGATCAATCTCTCTGAGTTTTCCTATTTTGTTGAAGTGTTCTTATGTAATCCCAGACGCTGTGCTGATTTACCCGTAAATACTTAAAAACGAACCCCAGCTGACCCTTGATGGTGTGTTTGTCTCCGTTTATATTAAAATGCCGAATCACTATAATTCTGAGTCTTTTCATGAAGCTCAGACCTACACACAGTAGGGGCATGACTAGTGATTAGCCTGTCCCGGCTGATGAGCATCAAGGTGGCCCTCATGTCTGCTCACTCAGCCTCCAGCCTCTCTGTGCTTTCCCTTAGGATCACTTCATTTCTCCATCTGCATTTGGAGAAATCCTCTACAATAACTTCCTCTTTGACATCCCAAAGATCCTGGACCTCTGTGTGCTCTTTGGAAAAGGCAACTCACCACTGCTCCAGAAAATGATAGGTAGGTAGAGTATTGGGCCTGGGGGTGTGCACGGGATGGTCCCCACATACCAAACCAGAGATCACAAGTGCACCTGCTGGGGTAGTACAGGAGTATCCGGCAGGTGGTGCTGGGAAACTGCTTCGTAGATAGGAGTGTCAACTTTGAAATAAATGACTGCGGAGTCAAGACAGAACAGTGTGCCGGCAGTGCCTCAGAATCTGCAGGTCTTGCTGGGTGGTCCATAGGAGGCTGAGGTAAGAGGGTTGTGAGTTTGAGGCCAGTTTGGGCTACATAGTGTGTAGGAAAACTAAGTCATGTGTGGGAACAGCAAAAAAGCAAAGGGCCACTCCAGGATTCATAGCTTCATTCCAAAGAGCGAGGGCCACAGTCTCAAAGAACTGTGTTCAGCTGCTCTGCAGAAGCATCTTTATTGGCTCTTACACAAAGGCCAGTGTACGATTACAAATCAGAACTCCTGATGATAATCTTTTGTATCCTGAAGAAAAACTATCATCACTGTAGGCCCAGCCTTTTGTTGAGAATCTGAGACCTCCTGGTGTTTCTGGAGCTTCTTGTGTCTGGAATCCTGCAGTGGCTATAAAATTCCTCCATTTACAATATAAAGAGTTCTGGGGATGGTGGTGGCTAGGTGCTTTAACACAAAGACTTCAACCAGGAGTCCAAGGGCTCCAACTTCTCACAACAACCAAATGTTTATCATAGAATATTTAAATATTCTAATAATTCTAATGTTTCTAAATATTGATTTATTTCATTACTAAAATATTAAATAATAATTAATTAATATTCTAAATAATAATTCTAAATAATTGAATATTTATGAAGATTTCCTCAAAGCTAAGATGTGACTTATCATTTCCAGGTACAAAGACTTAATTAAATTTCCTTCTATAATAGTGAGTCCATATCATATGGAGCTATTAAATTGAGGCCTTGTCTCAAAAAAGCAGCTGAAACAACAAAATATCTGGATGTCTTAGTGTTAGGACAGGCGTCAGTCAGTGGCAGGAATGAGAAATTCAGTGACAGCGACAGTCAGATTGCAGTGACATCAGCCTTCATTGGAATGTAGGCGCACGCATCCTGTTTGTTACGACTCCGGATGCGCACAGGGGCTGTCTGGGATCAATGCTGTTGTTGTCATTTGCAGATTGTCTTAATTAGAGTTTCTACTGCTGTGAAGAGATACTATGACCGTGGCAATTCTTATAAAGGAAACATTTAATTGGGTCTGGCTAATCGTTAAGAGGTTTAGTTCATTATCGTCATGGTGGGAACCATGGCAGCTCGCAGGCAGACAGGGAGCTGGAGAGGTAGCTGAGAGTTCTTCATCTGGATCGGCAGTCAGTAGCAAGAGAGTGTGAGACTGACCCTGGCTTGGGCAAAGCCTGCCCAAGTGACATACTTCTTCCAACAAGGCCACACCTCCTTATAATAGTGCCACTTTCTGGGAGCCTGTGGGACCCATTTTCATTCAAACACCACACAGACTGAGGGTGAGCTGTGAGGGACTTGCTTGAAGACCTGTGCTAATAAGTAGCCAAGCTGGAACTGAATATCCCAGCTCTCCTATTGGTATTTCAGCTTCACCAAGTCAGTGAGCCTTTCTGAGCCTTAATTTTAGAGAATGGAAAGGCTGGTGGTCTGCTTTCTGGGTGGATGTGGGATTGAATAGGAAAAAGTGAACAGCATGCCCAGCGCTGGGTCTGCAGGACATGCAGGACATGTGTACTTGGCAAGTGTGAGCTCTGACTGTGATGAGGCTGTGAGGCCTCCAGGAGCTTAGAGCAGGGTGGGGGTGGGGGTGGCCACAGGCCATCTGGTGACAGGTTAATCTATTAAGGCAGCATGTATGCAGGGAAGGTGGAGACATAGGCAGTTGGAAAGCAGGCACGTCATCTTGGGAGTGAAGGCAAGCACCTGGTTGGCTACTGGAACAGAAAAGGACATTGGAATGCAGAGCAGAGCCCAGAGATATCTTAACAGTTCTGGAGAAAATGGGGAGAAAGGGAGTAATGCAGAAAAACCGGGCTTCGGGACTGGTGGTGTGGGCTGTGAGTGAGAAACAAGGACCTTTGTGTGTGCTGGTACAAGATGACTATGAGGGGTGCTGGGAGATAAGTGGCAAGGACAGACAGAGAAAGCTCTTCCTGCTGCCCTAGGCTGTAATCATTTGGGTCACTAGTTCCTTTAAGAATAATCAAAGAGGCATTTCACAGAGTTTGACAAGTGTTTCTTTTTTGTTTAACTTTTTAAATTCAAATTTCATTTAAAAATGTTTAATTTATGTGGGAGTAGGTTTTATCCTTCCACTCAGTGGATCCCAGAGATCAAGCATGGGGAAGGGTGCATTAACCTGCCACATCACGCTGCTGTGATAAGCACCGTGACCGAGAGTAACTTGGGGAGGTAAGGGTTCGTCCAGCCTACAGTTCCATACCATAGTGTATCACTGAAGAAGTCAGGGCAGGAGCTCAAGGCAGGAGCCGATGTGGAAGCCATGGGGGAGTGCTTCTTACTGGCTTGCTCTCCATGGCTGGCTCAGCCTGCTTTCGTATGGAACCCAGAACCACCTGTCCAGGGGTAGCACCACCTACAGTCGTCTGGGCCCTCCCACATCAATCATCAATCAAGAAAATGCCCCACAGGCTTGCCCACAGGCCAATCTGATGGTGGCCTTTCTCACTGAGGCTCCCTCCTCCCAAGTTACTCTAGCTTGGATCAAATTGACATAAACTACCCAGCACCTCTTTTTTTTTTTCTTCTTACTAACTGATATGAAGCTCAGGCTGGAACTTCTGACCTTCTGCCTCTGCCTCACAAGTGCTGAGATTACAGATGTGGGCCACCTTGCCTGGCCTTTCTTTCCTTTTGGGGGGTGTGTGTGGGATTGTTGTTTTGGATCTTATTATGTAGCCCAGATTAGTCTGGAAATTGTTACATAGCCCAGGCTGGTCTTGATGACCGGCTTCTCCTGCCTCTGCCTCACAATGCTGGGGTGTTAGGTGTACACCACTGAGCCTGGCTCACGTACGGTATTCCTTCCGGAATCAAGGAGTAAATGGCGTCCAGGTCTGTGCTGAAGAAAAGCCTGGCCACCTGCTTACCCATCAGCCTCACCTGCCATTTGATTTCCTTCATTTTTAGATGCCCTGGAATTGGACCAGGGCCGCCGGGTTACCAACATTGTGTGCTCTGGCCCGCATACACACTGCAGGAGAGAGACAGCAGAGAGAGACAGAAAGACCCCTTTCTTCCAGATAGTTCCTTGGTCCTACCCTTGGCCATTTGAATCCACCCTCTCCCCTCTCAAACAGGGCTAAAATCTAAGAGTTGTCTGGCACTTACATAAAAACCAGACTTACATAGAGGCAGAGGGTCTCAAAGCTTCTGCCCACCAGCTTGAGGGCAAAAATTATAGTGAGATGAGGCATCCCAGATTCTTAAGGGCACCAGCATTTCTCATCATTGTGTCCCGGCTATGATGCTCTTCCTGGTCTTCCTCCCTTGCCATTTGGACAGAGGAACACTGGGTTCTGTACCAGCTACCATATGCTCTGAGCATGCACATGCAGCAGCAGGTACGGAATAGTAAATATCGGACATGGGCCGTATCTGAACTAAACAGCTACCAACTACAGACGGGTGCCAAGTCCGTCTTCATGCATCGCTCCTGCCTCCTGTCCGCAGGAGGGTGGATTGAGACGTTGCATGTTCAGAAGACATGTTCCAGAGGCATTTTTTCCTGGTATCTCCTCACAGACTTTGAGGTGTGACTTGGCAAGATCCTGAGTTACTGTATGCTTACTGAGTAAAGGAGTCATAGCTCCTAGTTTTCTTGGATGACGCAACTCCCAGTTCCGCAGCTAGTGCTGTCATAGGTAGGCATGGTGCCCGAGCTGGCTCCCTCCCTGGGACATCAGGACTAGCTGGTTTGACAAGCCTGCTCCTTGTTTTATGTAATTCAGAGGCACTTAAAAAGTTAAATTGAACGGAGTAACTTCCTTCCTCCACCCTGGGGAGGTTTCCCAACGAGGACAAAGCTCAGGGCCAGCTGGGCCTGAGACCCAGACTCATCCTAGACCTTCCACAAACAGGCTTAGGGAAGAGAAAGGTCACAGAGCGTGCTGATAGTCAATTTCAGTGTATCCTTTCCATCCCCCTGACCTCTGCCCACTTCTTCCCTCTCTCTTCTCTTTCTAGGAAACATATTTACCCAGCAGCCAAGTTATTATAATGACCTGGATGAAACCATTCCTACCATACTTCAGGTACCAGCTCTTAGCCCTGCCCAGGGGAGACATATCTTTGCATAGAGGGAGACAAACCTTTGGGCTTTTCTTGAAGAACCTGGGAGAAATGTTTGCTTTCTACCCCTTCTCCAGACCCATCTTGAAGTGTAGCACAGTGGCAGAGCACTTACCTAACATGTGCCAAGCCCTCTGTTCAATCCTCAACAGAAAAGAGAAAGGAGTATGGAGAGGGAAAAGGAGGAGAGAAGGCAGAAAGACACCTCACCTCCCAGAGTGTCTCTTTGTCCTTGGCTACATGTGGCCTTCTACTTCCCCCTTTGTCCTTCTTGAACAAGACTGAAACCTAGAAATTATCTGGCACTCACACAGAGGCTTTGGTTTGTGTTTTGTGTCATCTCCCAACAGCCATATTCCTCCAGAGTCACCCTTGTCAGAGACCTGCACCTCTCAGATAGGAGCTGTGAAGGGCTATGAAACCGTTTCATGGGAGATTATTTTGTAGAAGACAGGAATGTTAAAAAGCAGAAAGGGACTGGGCATGGTGGCTCTTGCAGGGCTAAGGCAGGAGATTGTCTTGAGTTGGAGGCCAGTCTAAGCTATCAGGGTGGTGGTGGCGCACACCTTTAATCCCAGCACTCAGGGGGCAGAGGCAGGCCTATCTCTGGGTTCAAGGCCAGCCTGGTCTACAGAGTGAGTTCCACGACAGCCAGAGTTACAACAGAGGAACCTTGTCTTGAAGAAAAACAAAACAAAAAACAAAAAAAAGTAAATAGTCACAAAGAATATTATTATTTCTCCATAACCCCTACACATAGATTCATTTTTAGTAACCTTCGGAGTAGTTATATGGCAGCCTATGTAAAGACAGCATGGCAGCACTCAGGAGGATCCCTGAGTTGGAGGCCAGCCTGGTCTACAGAGTGAGTTCCAGGTCAGCCAGAACTGCGTAGTGAGGGCCTGTCAAAAAAAAAAAAAACAAAATTTAAATTTTAATTGGGAAAAAATAAAGGATAATGTGCTCCTGCAAAATGGCTTAGTAGGTAAAGGCGCCTGCCACCAAGCCTGGGCACCTGAGTTGATCCCCAGAACCGACACGGTGGAAGGTGGTAACAGGCTCCCACGGTTGTTGTCTAACTTTCACACACATGCCCCCCCAACACACACAAATAAATAAATATATAGATAAGAAATAAGACAGGAGGAAAGAAAGATGGCACCACCAATTCAGTCTTGCTTTACTCTATGACAGGTTCTGTTTTCACAAAGTTCTGATAATCGCTGAGTGTGACAGCACACGTCTGTAATCCCTGCACTTGGGGAGTAAAGCCCCAAGGATTAGAGCTCACGGTCCGTCGTCCTGGTCTGCACAGTGAAGTCAAAGGCACCCCGCCTACGTGAGGCCCGCCTACGTGAGGCCCTGTTCAAAACACACACACGCCATTCTACAAGTAGTCATCTACAAAGGAACCTAAAAATCTCTTAAATATTCTGAAGATGTTACTCACATGAAATAGATTTGCTGAGCCTACCCAGTCAAGTTATAGATGCAGGATTCTTGGGGCTCTGTATTTTGTATTCATGCTTTGTGTGTGTTAGTTACTAAAGATGGAACTTGGGGTCGTGTTCTGTTTTTTATGACGGTTTCACTGTGTAGCCTTGGGCTGGCCTGGATTGGCTTTGAACTCACAGAGATCCACCTACCTCTGTCTTCCGAGTGCTGGGACTAAAGGTGTGCAATACCACACCCTGCGAGGGACCCAGGATCTTACATACACTTGTCCTGGACTCTTGTCACCTAGCACACCACAGCCCTAGCATCCCATTGGATGATCTGCCCCGAGGTTCCAAGGCAGTTCTTGGGTCACTTGTCTTTCGCTGTGGTGAGGGGTCTTGGGTGCTTGTTCAGCAGGATGTGGAAGAGAGCCCTTTTTGCCTTTCTTTTAGGTCTTCAGTAATATCCTGCAGCACTGTGGTTTGCAAGGGGATGGGACCAGCACCACACCCCAGAAACTCGGAGAGAGGGGTCGGTTGACCCCCAGTGACATGCCTCTCTTGGTAAGGTTTCCCCTCAGCCCAGCTTCTGGCTGGGACCCTCCAGCGGAAGAAGATTGCCCCTGTTATAGGGCACAGTATAACTTCCCCGGCCTTTTCCTCTTCTTCCCCTGCCTCTGACATCTTCTTTGATTAAGCCTGTATTTCTATCTGTCCCATGAGTTAAGAGGCTTTTCAGCAGTTTTTGTTCCTCCCTGGGAAACCTTTATGGAGTACCAGAAAGGACAAGGCACTAGGACTTAAGAACCGGGTCTAGTCCTCAGTTCTGCTCAACAGGCTCACTCCTTGAGCCAGCCATTGATTCCATGCGTCTATTCCAAGGGATCCCCAAAGTGCGCCAGGTCCTCTGCTAGCCTAGGGGATAAATCAGCAAGCAGAGGCAGACATGGTGCCTGTGTCATGGCACTTAGAACCTCAGTGAGGATGACGTACAGAAAGTAAACAGGAGGGGGTGCCCTGCTGAGCACTCAGACAGGATGAGGTAGCTGTGAGCCACCCTCTTGGCATTTGCCATCTGTTGGGAAAATATCCGGTGAACAAGTGTTTCAGAAGAGAACATGCCAGGAACTGTGGGAGCAGATCATCTTAGTGTTCTGAGCCTTGGTTTCCTTTTCTGTAATACGGAGAGCCCAGGAGCTACCCAACCTGCTCCAGTTGGCATTAGAGTCAGCAAAGTAGATGAGCAAACACCCTGAGTCCTATGTACCCTCTTCAAAATGTGAGCAAGGGTGGCCTTGCTGTTCTGTCTTCACCAGGCTGGGAGATCTCTCTCTAGGCCCAGTGTTCAGATTCAGGGTTAATTTTCCTGCAGTGTAGAAGAGAGACTCTATCAGAATCATGGGTGCTCTTAGCCATCATTGAGTGTAGGCCACTAAGCTGAATGGCAAACTCTGAGACTTGAGGTGATTAGGTGACCCAGGTTACCTTCCTAGAGATGGATCATTCAGGAGTCTGGGGCCTCTACTGTCCTGTTTCTCTCAAGCAACTTCCTGCCTACTGGGGACTCTGGCTTTGTAAGTTATGATTAAGACCCTCTGCAGAGCTATCTGCGGGGTAGAGAGAATAATGCTGTGTCTTCTCTTGGCAAAAGGAATTAAAGGACATTGTTCTCTACCTGTGTGATACCTGCACCACACTCTGGGCCTTTCTGGATATTTTCCCTTTGGCCTGCCAGACCTTCCAGAAACACGACTTCTGTTACAGGTACAGTGGAACTTCTGGCTGTTAAAGTAGGGGCTCTGGCCCACACATCGCTCAAACACATATTAACTTGGTCCTTAGAATAGACCAGTCCTGGGGCTGGAGAGATGGCTCCCCAGTTAAGAGCACTGGCTTCTCTTCCAGAGGACCTGAGTTCAGTTCCCAGCACCCACGTGGTGGTTCACAACTGTCTGTAACACCAGCTACAGGGGATCTGCCACCATCACACAGTCATACATGCAGGCAAAACACCAATGCACATAAGATTAAAATAAGTCATTAAGAGAAGAATCTATTTTCCAGCTAGGGACACACAAGGAGGAACACAGACAGAACTTCTGCTGAGAGGAGCCCTCCCAGTTTTGGCTAAGAATAGGACAAGGAAAGGAAAACCCCAGCAAGAAGACAGTTCCAAGGCTGCCTTTTTGTCTTGAGTGCCTTCTGGAGCACAGAGGACAGTCAGCAAGAACTGGCCTGACGAAGCAGCTCCTTCCTTGGTCGGTGCAGGAAGTGCAGAGGGAAAGTGACTCCTAACAGCAGCCTTGAGTAATGAGCAGGAAGCCGGCACAGCACAGCGGCTGTCCTTGCCATCCTGGCTCCTCGGGGCTAAGCAAGGGTCACCCCAGGATCTGAGGCCGCCTAGCCAACGTAGCTGACCTGGTCTCAGAATCAAAGAGGAAGGATCAGAATATTCCATTAGAATGGTTGTGGTGATAGGAAGGGTGCCGAAGCAGATGTAAATGTACGAAAAGCCCAGACTGACAGCCAGGCACTGGTGGCGCACGCCTTAAATCCCAGAACCTGGGAGGCAGAGGCAAGCAGATCTCTGAGTTCAAGTCCATCCTGGTCTATAGAGCGAGTTCCATGACAGCCTGGACTGCTCTGGAGAGAACCAGGGAGTGGATGTGGCCGGATTCATTGGTTGAGGACCTCAGGACAACAGGAAAAGGAGTTGATAACAGAAAGCGAGGGGTCTGCTGTTGATGCCAGATTGTGAAGAGTGGCAAATGCTGACAGGAGCGAGGCCTTCATTCTGTAGTCAGTGGGAACCATTGGAGGCTCTACCCCAAAGGATCCTCAAGAGATTGTGCTGAGATGGAGAAGAGCTCAGAGGAACCTGTGCGAGGAGGGAGGCTCTGCCCAGTTAGCATCCTGACAACTTCCTGTGCAGTGAGGTGGGGAGCATGGACTTGGGCATTCCCAGGCTGGTGTGAAAGCAGCCTGCTCATTGCCTGGCGTCAGAAAGTACTGGCCCATTCCCGAGGCTTGTAACTGTTATTCTTGCCAGGCACCGCTCCCAACCATTTGCAGCAGCTTCTGGGAGCTGCCCAGCTCCACTGGCCCCCGTCTACCCGTCGTTCACTCACCCATTCAACAAAACATTTATCCAGCTCTGACATGTGCCAGAGGCGGCAGCTGGTCCTCTGACTCCGCTTTGGTCTCCTCTGCTTGTGACAGTCAAACGTTAGAGTTGACCAGCTTCCCAGGGATCATCAGAATAAGTGCTCAGCAGCATTCTCCAGAGAAGAAAGGGTCTGGGATAGGACTGGGACTGTCCACTTCGAGGAGAAAAGGTATTTTTGTATGATAAAAGAGCATGTAGAAATGTAGACGAGATAGGAAGCCAGAAACTGGACGTGCCCTTAGGAATTGTGCTGCTCTTGACATTTCATTCTCCCTGCTTTCATTTACTTTGAGCATTTTTCTCATTTTGTCCAAGCGTTTCCCCAAAGAAGCACAGATGGCGTCCGAGGGAGGAAGCTCAGAGAGCAGATTTTCCCTGCAAGAGAGTGTAGCAGAAGAGTTCCCACCCATCTTGGAGTATAGGGGAAAGGGGTGCACTTTGGAAGTGACTCTGCCTGTTCAGCAGGTGCTGCAGCTTGCAAACCCTTTGCTAGCTACACCCACACTTACAGCTCTGGGCCAGGGGTCACACCCACCCAAAGAACCCGTGGCCTTCTCAGAACAGCTTCCTCCGCCTTCCTCTCCCAAGCACTCATCGAGTGTGCTGTTTCTGCTCCTGAGTCAAGAGTCAACAGTACTTCCCAGGGTTCAGAACTCAAAAGGGTAAAGTAGGGGGTGGAGACATGGCTTAGCAGTTAGGAGCACGGTCTGTCTTCTGAAGGACAGAGTTCACTCCCCAGCACCCATGTCTGAGGCTCACAACTGCCTGTAACACCAAGTCCAGGTCTTCTGGCCTCTGGTCACCCTCACACATGTGATGCACACAAACATACATGCACCAAAAAACAAACAAAACTTAACGTAAAATATATGGCGAATGATCTTCCTCCCCATTCTAGTTCTTCCTCTCACGTGTCAACACCGCCATTAGTTTGGGTGGGATTTTCCAGAGATACGCAGTATAGGAGAATGTGCATATTACCTACCCACTCCCTTTGCTTCTGCAGTGATGGGATGGAGTCTAGGCTTTACCACTGAGCTACACCTCACCCCTTTTTAAAAATGGAAAGCTGGGGCTGGGAAGGTGGTCCAGTGTCTTCAGAGTAACCGAGCAGCACTGTGCCTCTGCCACACTATACACCAGAAATAGATTGTTGTGTGTGTGTGTATGTGGCTTTTTTCATTTGTTTGCTATTTCGGAATAAATAACATTGCACCCACATCACTTAGTACCTTTATAAACATATTTGAGGATTAATTCCTAGAAGTAGAAATTCAGGGACAGATGGTATTTGTATCTTTGATTCTCAAACTTCTTGCCAAGTCACCCTCCCAACAACACAGCCTGGCAAGAGTTGAACCAGCGTGGGCCAAACTGCCCTCTCTGGCCTCTGCCGATGCTATATCTAGTATGGCCTGTTCTCTTTGGCTTGCTATTCTCTGCCATGTGCAGTGCTAGAGTGATAGACGTTGCAGAAAACCAGCCAGAGGATGGGTACACGCTTGCAGGGTACCTGCCTGAACTCAGCACTACGCCAGGCATTTAAGTGCATCTCTGACTCGGGGGGGAGAATTACACCATAGAAAAGAAGCTCTGTCAGTTGTCATCAGGGTGGTGTACTCTGTGTGCAGTGACTCTGGACCCTGGAAAGAAAAATACTGTGGGTCAGGATGGCCAGGAAGTACACAGCGAGGAGCTAGGCCTGGAATGCTACTGGGTTTGAGGACAGAGAAAGGAAGGGATGCAGAAGGGAAAGGACAGCTGCCTCCCCATGTGGCCCACCCATGCTAATCTCAAATCCTGGGCTCAAGCCATCTCCCTGCCTCAGCCTCAAGCAGCTGGAAGTCCAGTCATTTGTAACTGTACTGTGCTCGCAATGTATGGGTGTATACTTTTTTGAGAAGATTTTAGATAATGTATTTGTGTATATAAGTATTTTCCTGCATGCATGTATGTGTACCATGTGCGTGCCTGATGCCTGTGGAGTTCAGAAGAGGCACCAGGTGCCCTGGAACTGAAGCTACAGATGGTTGTGAGCCACCTGTGAGTAAACCAAACCCAGGCCCTTAAGTGCAAAGTCTCTTAACCACTGAGCCACCTCTCCAGCTCGTGTGCGTGTATAATTTTTTTGTTTTGCTGTCGAGACAGGATCTTGTTGTATAGGCCAGCTGGCTTCCAACTTGTGATCCTCCTGCCTCAGCCTCTAGTGCTAGAATTACAAGCACAAACCACCACATCTAGGTCATGACTTAATTTTTGTTAAGAGTTGTAGAAAGTGGGCTAGAGAGATGGCTCTGTGGTTAGGGTACATACTGTTCCCCAGAGGTCCTAAGTGCAATTCCCAGGACTCACATTAGGCAACTCACAACCACTTGTAACTCCAGCTTCAAGGGATGGCATCTTCTGACTTCTGTGGCGCGTGTCCTCATGTCCACATACCAACCGACACACAGACAGGCAGACACATAATTAAAATAAATCATCTATTTAAAGAGCTCGTTTTTACAGTTGTAGTTAAGCTAACTGGCTGAGTTTATAAAGCAAATATGGTGTATGATGCATGTAAGTCCTGAGCACATTTAGCCCATTCTGAATAAATGCATAGTGTTGACATTGTTGTATGTAAACAATTTGTAGAGATTCCAAATCATGCAAAAAAAAAAAAAAAAAGCCCAAAACTTCTTCATATCTTAGAATGAAAGTGAGAAAGGCTCATGGAACTGGCTTGTTTTGAGCAAGAAGAAAGGTAATCTTGAGAGTGCCCAGGGAGTCCTGTGTAGCCCTTTGGTCACTGTGTTAGAATAGACACAGCTATGGTCACTTACGAGGCTGTTGATGGTACAGCGCTGTGCATCATTCTGGGTAGGCTCAGGAAAGCCCCTGGGTAGCCCCAGAAAATGATTATGGGGTGGGCTTGAGGGGGATGATTGACCCAGTAAAGCAAAACGAGGATCTGAGTTTGATCTCAGAACCTGTGTAAAAACATAGGGTGTGATGTCAAGCTCTTAGTATCACACCAGTGCTGAGGAGGCAGAGGCAGGAGGATCTCTGGCGCTCTCTGCCTATCAGCCTAACCTGATGGGTGAGCATCAGGCCGGAAGACCCTGTCTCTGGATGGGTGTTCTGCTTTCCCAAGAACAATACTGAAGTTACTCCAGCTTCCACACACACAGGAACACACACCGTGGGAGAGAGTCATGAGCCTTCTGCTTTGGGTTGGCTTTCATTTTCTGTCAAAATGTCATATTTATGAATTAATCTGGCCTTTTATCCGTGCTTGCTTCTGCAGACTGGCTTCCTTTTATGAGATGGTGATTCCTGAAATGGAGTCTGCAATTAAGAAGAGGAGGCTTGAAGACAGCAAGTGAGGCAGGGACAAAACTAAGACTGTCGTATGGGAAAGGGAAGCCTGAGCACTGGATGTAGCATCCCACCACTGGGACAAAGGGCAGCCCAGGGCCCCGGGAACTTGGGCTCCTCGTCCTGTACTGAGTAGTCTTCTAGCCCTGCTTTTTAAAAATAACTCCCGTGGTTTCAGTTTTCTTATTTTGTATGGTGAGGGTTGAACCCTGGGCCTTGTGCGTGCTGAGCATGCGCCTATCACTCAGCTACACCCTCAGCCCCTAAGGATTTTTTTTTCTTAAATACATGCTTTGTGAAGATTTGTGTGAGGATCTAAAAAAACACTTTGGCAAGTAGAGATTTATTGTTTGTTTACTTGCTTTATGTTTTTAATTTTTATTTAGCTCTTTGAGAATTTCATACAGTATATTTTGATCATATTCACCCATCCCCCAATTCCTCCCTGATTCACCCCCCTTGCCTACGTACCCTATGTTGGGTACTATTTTTTTCTTTTCTTTTTTTCTTTTTTAACATATCGAGTCAAATCGAGTCAAATCTGTGCTACCCATATACTCTGGGATGTGTGGCCTTCCCCGACATCGTGATCAGCCTTCCAGAGGCCACACCTATGAAGAAAACCGACTCTCCCTCTCCCGACAGCTATCGGTTGCCAATAGCCCCTCATCCGGGGGGGGACTTTGTACCACCTCCCCCTCTGTGTTGGAATTTGGTCCGGCTTGAGTCTATGCATGTCTTGTGCATTCTGTCACAACTGCTGTGAGTTTATATGTGCAGCCGCCCTGCTGTGTCCAGAATGCACCGTTTCCTTGTGGTTACCCTCAGACTCTGGCTCTCATGATCTTCCTTCTGCAATGATCCCTGAACCTTGGGAGAAGGGAATTCGATATCGATGTACCATTTAGGGCAGAACATCCTGCCATCTATGGTTCTCTGTACTTTGGCAAGTTAATTGTGGGTCTCTGTGTCAATCACCTTCGACTGTAGAGATTTAGATTCTAATTCTACCTAGTCTTGCTACAGGCCACCCTGTGAGAATTGTCTGAGAGTCCTTGGCTGCTGAGTCCATTAATTCAGTGTCCCCCGAATCCTGGCAGTTAGTGGCTGTTCCCTGCATATAAGCTCTTAGTAACTGACCTTGTTGTTCCTGACCCTCTGTCTAACTGAGGATTGGTCCTAGAGCCAGCTGGTCACCCAGTATTTGTAGTGTTTTGTCAGCTGCTCCCATCAGTGACCTTTAAGACTTCCTCAGCTGTGGGGAAGCACCTGTAACTTCCGGGAAGAGGTTCCCATGTACCTTTCATCTCTTAAGTCTGCTTCTCTTCTCTCTGCTCATCAAAGGCTCCTGGGTGATATGTGGCAGAGGCTCTCCCATTCCAAGAAGAAGCTAATGGAGGTGTTTCACATCATCCTGAACCAGATCTGCCTCGTTCCCATTCTAGAGAGCAGGTAAGCTCCAGGGAGCCACAACGCATAGCAGCCTCTTCTCCTTACTCCTCCACTCCCTCCTTCCTCTCTGTCAAGCATAATGGAAAACTGAGAAAAATGCCTTTCTCCAACTGGCCAGAGACTGCAGAGAGGGCAGGAGAGGGCAGGGACCTGCAGGTCATCTTACATTGCATGAGCTCATCTTCCCTCATGTCTTATTCCAGCTGTGACAACATTCAAGGCTTCATCGAAGAATTCCTTCAGATCTTCAGCTCCTTGCTGCAAGAGAAGAGGTGAGTGGGGCTGAGCTGGGACCAGCTGTGGGGCAGGCCCGAGTCCCTCCTCCAGTCCCTTAGGCCTTGCACTGTGGAGCCACTTGTACATGTTCGCCATGGCACAGAGGTTCTGGAGCCTGCGGCTGGGGAGCAGACACGAGATGACCTGCAGGAGGACGTTGTCCCTGTGTCCCATCCCTGACCCTCCTTCCTGTGCTCTGCCCCGCAGGTTCCTCCGGGACTACGACACATTGTTCCCTGTAGCTGAAGACATCAGCTTGCTGCAGCAGGGCTTCATCAGCCTTGTATCCTACTATAGCCCACTGGGCCAAGGCCTGGCTAGTCAGACATGGCGTTCTGCTAGAGAGGCAGGAGGTAACCCCCAGAACACTCACGTCAAGAAGTCTACCAAGGCCTCAGTTCCTCTTTTTCTAGAAGTGACAACTGCTCTCCAGGTGTGCTCTGAGGGTCTGGGCCCTGTGCTCAAGTTGTACTCCGAGAGCCTTGAACCCCATTGTAGGAGATGAGGACAGGTAAACGGGCAGTTCGGAAGTGTCACATGAGAAGAAGTATGCTTTACACAGCAGAGTTGAGGACGAGCATCAGAGGAAAACGGAATAGAAGTAAGGACAAGAGTGTGCCCAGGGCTCAGAGGGCCGAGCAAACTGGCTCTCGGAGGAGTCCTCTGCTGTCATGTGTAACTGTGTGGCAGTGGCGGAGGGTGGGAGAGACTGGGGATGCGGCACAGGTGCTGGGGTGGCCACATCCACCTGTGTGACGCCGTGAGGAAGACTGGGCTTGGCTGCAGGTGCTGGGGCACGTGGAAGGCTGTGCAGCAGAGTGGCAAGGCCATTTATACTCGGGAAAAGGGGAGAATGGCTGGCTTGGGACCACCTGGGGCTGAGGTGACTGCTACAGGCCTCCTGTGTGGGTCATGAGGGTTTGCAGTGAGGGTAGAGCGAGGGTGTGGGGCCAACTCGGACTTCTGGCCCAATGCCCAGAGTGGTGGAGAAAAGAGAGCTAGGGAGGAGCTGGCCTTTGGGTTTTTTCTGTTGCTGAGTCAGGAGTTCTGCCTCAGGGTCCCACTGTGGGCCTCAGCCTTTCCAGAATACCCTCGGCTTCGTGGACAGGAAGTCCAGTGATAGTACTATCGGCCCCTGAATATCAGAGCAAAAGAGCAGCTGTTGGGTCATTTAAAAGCCCAGGACACTGATGGTAATCCCCAGCCCTGCATGCCCTGAGCTCAGGTGCTGGAATTCCAGGTCGGTGTCAGTAGTCTGGCCAGGGGCCCGTGACATACACTGGGTTAGCCTGAAAGGCCCTTGGAAAAAGCCACATGGTCAGATGCTGGACAGGGAGAGAAGTCCTACTACCCCAGGACCGGGGAGGTGGGTCCTGACAAGAGAGCCCTTAACACTGCCTCATAGGGATGAGACCCGGACAGCCTACATCTTACAGGCTGTGGAAAGTGCATGGGAAGGGGTGGACAGACAGAAAATCAAGGACGTTAAAGACCCGTCGAGGGCCAAGGATCCTAATAATGAAGTTACAGTGGCTTCGGAGCCAGTCAGTGAAATGCCATCGCATCTGGAAAACTCAGAGGAGGATGAGGAGGTGTGTATCTGGGTGTCCCTGACCCTGGCTCCTTAGCCTTCCTGGCCACCTCTTGAGAGATAGGCAAGTGGCCAAGCTCCTTTCCTTGTTCTCCTGTAGGAAAAAAGAGCTCTTTGGGATTGATAGCATCCAGCACTGGGGCTGCTTGTATTTTCTGGGTAGAGAAAGGAACACAGACCAGCCTTAAGCGCTTGAACTTGATCTTCCCCCCCTTCTCTGTCTCATTTTGAAACAAGGTATCTTTCTCAATGGTCCCAGGCTAGCCTTGAACTCACAGTAATCCTCCTGTCTCACCTCTAACTGCTGGTGGTGCATGTCTTGTTTCCCTCTATAAATGCCTGTGGACTCCTTCTCCAGCTCCTCCCCACACTGGGTAAGGTAGAGCTCCTTTGGCAGCTGAGTGTGGTGCCTGGCCCACCTCCCAAGAATCATAAGGCTCTCCTGAAGAAGTGCTTCCTCTCCAGTTAGCCAAGCCTGTATGGAAGGGCCATGGAGCCCAGTACTTCTCCCTGTGTGATACAGGCATGGAGACCTCCCAGTCTCAGGCAGGCTGCTCAGTGGCGACCTGATGGGTTGCTTGCCTCCTGTGCGGCCATGGCATCTCCTGTGTTCGGTGTGGCTGCTCCTCTGTACGTAGAGATAGGTGCAGTACTTGCTTCCCTAAGGATGTTGGGGTTCCTGGGGCTGCTATGTGGAACACTCTTGAGTCTAGCTGGTCCTCAGTGCCCCATTAGCAAATGCTGTTCTTCCTGTTAGACCACCAGACCTTTTCTTCCCTATTTGGCGGCTTCTCTGAGCCACAGAGATCTTTATTGTCATTGTGATCATCATGATTTTCTAGTGCTGGGATTGAACCCAGGGCCTTGCTGATGCTGTGCAAGCATTCTACCGCTGAGCTGTGTCTCCTTAAAAAGCGTTATGAAATGAAGCCACGTTGTGCAGTATGGGAAATAAAGTTTCCTTACTGAAAAGAATGTTACTTAAGGGGAACATCTAACATGGCCTCACTAGTCGTTTCCATTGTCCCTCAAAGTCAGTCACCTTGGTAGAGCTGGGAAGGACCTTGGTCTATGACTCTCTGTGGAGGCCCTCCCCTGTACCAGCCACTCTTCTCTGTGAGGAGTGTGCACCCCTTCATCAAGCCATTTGAAATAACCCCATAAACCAATGATACTGTGTCCATTTCATAAAGAGGAAGTGGTTCCGAGAGGACGTACAGTGTCCCAAACCACACAGACAGGGGTAACTCAGCTAGGGAGGTCATTGCGAGCCCCTCTATTCCCAATTAAAAAAAAAAATAGGGGCTCAAATTTAAGCCGCTTAGCAAAAGTCCTACAGCTAGGAGGGGCAAGGCCAGGGCCCCCGATGCCAAATCAAGAGCTGTCTGGACTCTTACCTGCCCTGCCCAGCTTAGCCTCCCCTCCACCATCGGGCTCTTTTTGCAGTGCTTGGGTGCAGCTGCCGCCCTGGGCCCTGCCGTGTGTGGTGTGGAACTAGACTCACTCATCTCCCAAGTGAAGGACCTGCTGCCCGAGCTCGGGGAGGGCTTCATCCTAGCCTGCCTGGAGCACTACGGCTATGACTCAGAGCAGGTGATCAACAACGTCCTGGAGGATCGGCTGGCCCCTGGACTCAGCCAGCTGGACCGCAGCCTAGAAAGGTGGGAGAGGTAGCCGGGAAGAGGTCCTCACACGGGGTCCCCTCCCTGCCTCCCACTCTCTTCCTCTACACCTTTTTCACAGCAGTGTCTCCAGCAGTTTGAACTAGTGCCCTTTTCAAAGCAAGCAAGCTTGGGGCCCACAGGCTCTCAGCACACAGCTGGCTGTCTGTGCAGGACCTTCTAGGAAGACTTACTAGAAACTAGCAGTGTGGCAAAGGGTGCTGACCCCTCCCCCAGCTCCAGCTCTGCCCCATCCTTAGTGCATTTCCAGTTTCCGGGTTAGGACAGCCAAAGCTGTTCACTTCCTCTGCACTGACCCACGGTTTTGGCCTGCTACTATCCCGAAAGCTTCAAGAGACAGCAAGAACAAGGACACAAGTGGATGCTTCTCCCATGAACAAATGATGCTTGCCAAATGACTGAAGTTAGCTTTGTGGGAGCTGAGGGTATAGCTCAGTGGTAGAACATGAGGTTAGCTCATGGGAGATTGTACATTACATCCCTAGTACCAAAAGCAAGTGCTGCCCCCTTCCAAAAACAAGAGGTTAAATGACCTATAACTCCCTGTCTCACAGGGCTGTTATGGGCATTTAAATGAGGGGCAGACCTTTGAAGAAGTAGAAAACTGGTATGATCACACAGGGCGCAAGGGTGAGGTTAAGTAGAGCCTGATTAAAGGGCTCGAGTCCTTGGCCTGGCTTTTGAAGTCCGGTGAACAATAGGATGAGAACACAGTGGGGCTGGGAACACGGGTAGATGTCAACCAGCAGGGCTCTTTCAGCTGACTCTGTGCTGTGACCCCCAGACAAGTGAAGCCGGACCCTACACCCCTGCTGACGTCTCGTCACAACATCTTCCAGAACGATGAGTTCGATGTGTTCAGCAGGGACTCAGTGGATCTGAGCCGTGTGCACAAGGGCAGGAGGTGAGTGCGCGGGACCCGGGCTCTGCACTCCAGCCCTGGAGGTGTGGAGAGAAAGCACGGGCATCCTGTCACATCTAGCCATGGTCGTCCGCTTGGAGCTCCACACCTCCCCTTCCTAATTTACTTTTATGTGTATGAGTGCTTTGCCTACGTGTGTACGTACACCGTGTGTGCCTGGTGGAATTATAGACAGTGTGTGCCGCCGTGTGGGTGCTCTGAAAGAGCAGCAAGCGCTCCTGACTGCTGAGCCGTCTCTCCAGCTCCTCGGGTCCCTTTGAAGCCTGGCCTTGTGCACTGCCAGCCCACAAGAGCAGGTTCTGTAACAGTGCACTCCAGCTGTGCACCAGGCGACTGCCAGTGATATCTCCTTGTTAATGGTGAAGGCCAGAGGGCCAGGTCTGTCCCCGCATCCTCTCTTACGTCTTTTGAAGTGTGGACTGTTGGCTGTGTGGGTTAGAGCTAGACGGGCTTCCTAGAAGCTGCCATCTACTGATTTGTCTCCAGGCTGTGACAAAAGAAGAAAATTAAGTCACACTAGTAAGTTTTTTCCAAAGATAAAATAATTCTGTTGTAAGGCTTTCTTTTATTTTTAGTTTATTTTCTGCCTACTTTTTCAGCATTGAAAAGTCCATTCATGACCTATTCATTTATTCAACAAATATTTGCCTGGTGCTTATCGCCCTGGATTAACTTAGTGCTGGGCTGTAGTGGGGTGTAAAGCAGGGACTGCCTGTGTCCATGTGAAATTTGCATTATTCAGCTCATCAGACAAACACTGTCAGATAGCGGGCAGCCTCCTGGACCCTTGCTAGGATGTCAGCCTAGACAGGAAGGCTGTCCTGAGCAGCGGAGACTGAAGGATATGCAGGGTGGCTCTGCAGAGCCGGGGGAAACTCCCAGCAGAGTGAACAGCGGGAGCAGGGCGTCCCAGGAACCCATGCTTTTGTTCTATAAAGGTCTCCCACGCTTGGAAGCTCATGCCTCTAATCCACTCAGGAGCCCTGGGGACTCTCATGGCTTGCATAGCAAGTTCCAGCTCAACCTAGGTGAGACCCTGTCTCAGAATTAAATATATAAAAATAGGGTACTGGGCTTGGAATGGCTTCCCCTGGGAAGGGATCGGACTCAGTGGTGATGGCACAAAGACGGGGAAGAGTAGAGGGGTGGGGATGTCAGTAACTGTGGCTCCAAGTTTTGTAGTCACATTGATTCGTAGGGCCCAGAGACGCAGAGCTCTGTGCAAGTGCAGTCTCTGCTTCCCATCATAGTGACTGGGACTAGAGGTCCAGAACAGGAGAGACTGTTCTGGCAAGAGCCCCAGAGCAGAAATGTCAGCTGGTGCTTCAGTTAGGCTCCAGTGCTGCCCCCTCCCTGGGGCTGCATGCTGCCAGAAGCTCACTGACCGAGGGCTTAGCAGGCACAGGGCAGCTCTGAAGCCATCTGTCTGGCTGGACAGGAAGCCCTAGTAAACTGCTTAGTCAGTCAAACTGTGAGGGAGACCTGTTATCCCTATTGGTGGCTACTTGGGGTGGAGCTGGGGGGTCAAATAGAGTTCCCCATGGCCAGCAGGGAGCCTGACTGGTAGGTCTCTCCACAGACCTTAGCATCTCTGGACACGGGCTTTTCCCGACCTTCCATCTGTGTTCACCTAGGCCATCCAGTTGTAGGTCACCTGTGAGTATTTGCCAGCCGTCAGGGTCATCGAAGGTCTGAAGCAGCCAGGTGTCCCGAAGCCGATGTCCTAATTCTTTGGCACTCTGGCTGCCAATGGCAACTGGATGACCAGTGTTTACCAAACCCACTGCTGGGCAGCCCAGAGGCCAGGATTTCAAAGAGGCAAAGCCTTCATTCCTGTGTTCAGCATTTATCCATTCAGCAAATATTTATTAAGTGCTTTACTAGCAGCAGATCCTTTGTGAGCCACCAGGAAAACGGTGAGCAGGGCACCCTGGCTCTGCCCACAAAGGGCAGAGACCGTGGGAAAGACAAATCATCAAACAAGCAGGTGCACCAGGAATTCACCGGGGACAGCTGTGCTAGTCAGGCAAGCTGGAAGGACGAGGGCCCTGCATTCAGGTAGTGGGTGGAGAATAAGTCACACAAAGCAGATCACACCTGTGGACATGTGCATGGACTCTGATGACCGTGCTTGGCAGCTTTGGTAACAAGTAGGGTCTGTACCCTCAAACACAGAGAGCTTCAGGGGCAGAGGTGGGTTTGGTTACCCTTGGTTTTTATTTGGTAACAAGCCCAAGATGGGTAGTCTTTTCTGTCTTCTGGGACCCTGGCTTAGGGGTTCCTAGGGGCTGTGGAGGACTGCAGCTATTTGGACTCTGGCTACTAGAAACCATCATGCCAAGAGGAAATCAGACAAGGCATTCATGTCTCTCTTTATTTATGTTTGTTTGTTTGGGCGATGCTGGGGATTGAACCCAGGGCCTTGCATAAGCCAGGCAAATGCTTTACCAATGTGCCACATCCTCAGCCCCTATCTCTTTTTTTAGAGAATAACAAAGCTTGCCCAGAAGTTTCCATATTTTTCCCATGTGTCATCAACAGAACTGGGCCAGCATTTGGGGCTCTAATATGGAGGGCAGAATTAGGAAGGTCTGAACCTGTGAGTCTGAGCTGGGCCTGGCTCACATAACCCCAGCATAACCCCTTGGAGCTTGAGGCCAGCCTGAGCTATATCATGAGCGCTTGTTTCAGAACAAAAATGTCTGTTAGGAGAGCACCCAGACTGGAGGGCAACACCTTGCCGCCAGCGTATCATAGCCAGTGAAGGAAGCTGTGTCCAGGGCACGTGCTCCTCTAGCTCCTGTGGACTGTTCTGTAGAACTCTGGAAGACAGCAAGATCTCCCTCTCAACAAAGGTTCTATGCCAGATATGCCTCTGAGTTTTGTCTGCCTCTTGGAGAATCAGAGCATAGTAGCATGTAAGACTAACAAAAGAAACAGGATTCATTTGGTTGAGCCCAGGAAATGCTGGTCCACACCCGTATCTTTTATGTCTTCTATCTTTTGCATTCTTTTGTTTGTAGGACAGTCTAGTGTGACAAAACTAGCTGGCCACAAAACTCACAAGTAGCCAGGGATGCCCTTGGCTGCCGGCTCCTCTTGTCTCTGCCTCTCGAGCACTGGATGACAGGCGTGCGTAGTGTGCTGCTGTGCTCGGCTTCTACGCATTTCAGTCTCAGCTCACCCTTGAGAAGTGAGTGCTTTAAGCAGGAACTAATACTTTTGTTTTGAGAAAGGCTCTTACTGTGTAGCCCTGGCTGGCCTGGAATTTGCTGTGTATCCAGGCTGGCTTGGGACTCACAGAAATCCTCCTGCCTCTGCCACCTTAGTGCTGAATTTACCACCCTCTCCTTTTTTTTTTTAGCTATAGAAGATGGTGATCCACCGTATGAGTGGTGGGGCTTGAACCCCAGTCCTTTGCAGGAGCAGCCAGTGTTCTTAGCCAATGAGCCGCTGTCTCCAGCCCTGCTAGTGCTGGGTTTGAAGGCATGCCCCAACCACTGTCCTACGCGTGAACTAGGATTGAATGAGGAGAGACTTGCTGTGCTCACACAGCTTAGGAAGTGTAGAGCAAACCCAAATGGGGAGACCTGACCTTCTTTTAGAAGCTATGTGACTCTGGGAAGGTTTCTCTGATTTTCTGAGTCCCATCATTTCCTCTCCTGGAAAAATGGGTGTGTGTTGTCTTTACAGGCTGCTAAGGACCTGTTTGAAATGGACCTTACAGAACAGGGTTGAATGGATGAGGAGCGATAAGGTAACCAGTTTCAGGACAGCTGACATGTTCCTGGGCTTGCTGCCAACGGGTCTGTGAAGCCCCTGTTGCCTGTTTCTAGAGTAGGATGAAGGCCTGACCTGTGAATGGATCTTCCCAGCTGCTTGTGCTGGGATCTTCTTTCTTGTCTCCAAATCCAGTCAAGGAAGCAAAGTGCAGTGCCTTGGACAGACTGCTCAGGCCCCTGGCTCTGCTCCTGTCCTCTCCAGGGCCCAGGTGGAGTCTGTAGAGGGTGGCTTCTCCATCTGACCCTGCAAAGAGCCACATAACTAGAGACTACCCATCACACAAGAACTGCCACACTGAGACGAGAGAAATCGGGAGCCTCAGGTGGCTGCCAGTTGATGATGACGTCTCTCCTCTGCTGGCTCCTGGCCTAGCACAGAACCTGGCATCTCAGG
This sequence comes from Cricetomys ansorgei, assembly GCA_026225945.1. Classification (NCBI taxonomy): domain Eukaryota; kingdom Metazoa; phylum Chordata; class Mammalia; order Rodentia; family Nesomyidae; genus Cricetomys; species Cricetomys ansorgei. Next base: position 25,219,846 of record JAMJFZ010000435.1, on the reverse strand, counting down.
AAGCATGTCTGAGAGCATGAACGTGTTCTCACCATGGCACCAGCCACCTACATAAGCCTGGGCCCCTTTCTCTTTTCTACCTCTTTACCAGCCTGGCAAAGAAAGCCAGGGGCCAAGGCCACCATCACCCAATCCTGGTGGCTGGGAAAGATTCCTGGATTGGTCTTTTTGTTTGTTTTTTTTAACTGTTTTATTTAAGACAAAGGTTCGTGTAGCTTAAGTGGCCTCTAGCTCACTGTTAGCTGTGGATGCCTTGAACTCCTGATTCTGCTGCTGCTTCTCCAGTGCTAAGATCATAGGCATGTACCACCATGCTCAGCTTTATTTTGGTTTTTTGAGATAGGATTCTCACACTCAGATACCCCCTGTCACGGGTTTCCGCCCCTTCCTCCAGACCCCTGCTGAGCACTGGCGTCAGGGCTCACTTCTGTCTGGCAAGCTCTTGGCCCACCTCTTTGAGTGTATTTTGTGCCTTTCACCTCCATTCCACTGTGAGTGCAGGTACGTACCTGACCCATTTCCGAATCTCCTCCCAGCTTGGCCTTATAATGCCGCCTGGCCTGTAGTAAGTCCTTAGTAAAGATTGTCACAGGGCAGCAAAGCCTTCCAGACCACACTCAGGCTGCAGTCCCAGCCTGCCCAGGGCTCCCAGACAACCCTGCAGACTCAAGTGCCTGCCACCCACCCACAGGTTAATAGGTGCGTGCAGAGTCTGCATGGCTCTGGGTCTTGTTGTTCTCCCCTCTTCGGACCCCCTCCTCCTGATACATTCCAGAGACCAGATCTCATCACTAACATTTCTTTCCTGGCATCTTGAATTTTCCCCAGCAGGGCCAAAACCACATTCCACAGGCCTGTGTGTGTGGCTGACAAGCCAAGTTCCTCTACAGGTTTGCAAAGCCATGGTCAAGAGACCTGAGGCCCTACTGACACTGAGGTGCAGTTCAGTGGGAGCCAGGCGTGTCCCTTCCCCCTCCACTGCGCCCGGCTGTCCTCACAGCGCAACTGATGGCAGTTGGATTACCAGACTTTCCTCCTCCCACGGACTTTTACATGGAAGCTGGCACTGCAGAACAGAGACGGAAGCTGCTGTGGTGGAGGGACGAGAGGAAGAGGCCAGACCCGCTCCTGCCTCCTCCGGAGTCCTTGGGCTTTCCTGGGCTCAGTACAAAAACTGCATGTGACCTCAGCATGGTCTGAGGTGTAAAGAAGTGAACCCAGCATCTCTCTGGACTTTCTGCCCTCTGCAGTCCCCAGACCTGACGCTGTCCTCCCTCTCCCTGTCCCGGCTCCAGGAAGGAGGAGAACGCGAGGAGCCTGGTGAATGACAAGCGGGCTGTTAATGCGCAGTGGGAGCGCTACCAGCGGTACAGCGTGGTAGTGGAGGAGGTAGGCTGCCGCCGGGGCGCTGCGGGGTGTGGGTGGTCCGGCAGTCCCCGGGTCTCTGACCCAGTGCTGGTGCAGGTCCCGCTGCAGCCGGGGGAGTACCAGGCCGAGGACTATGAGGATGAGTACGACGACACGTACGACGGCAACCAGGTGGGCGCCAACGACGCGGACTCTGACGACGAGCTCATCAGCCGCAGGTGAGCGCAGGGCACAGATGAGGGCCTCGACCTCCCACCCCAGCCCGGCCCACACCACATCAGGGAGCATTTGTTTGGTCTTAGCAAGTGATTTTGCATGATGTTGCATTTTCTGAAGTGCAGAGCACTCCTCCCAGCAGATTCCTGTAGAGGAGTCCCCATGCAGATCACAGGGGCTTCCCTGATGACCCCCAGGGCCCGCTCAGCTGCTCCCTGCTCTCTCCACATAGACCATGGGACCTGTAAAGAGTCTGGGGACTAAAGCAAAGCCTCTGGAAAAACCCCATGGAGTTCCCTGGCGTCCTGAGCAGGGCCTCTCCCCAGCCTTCTCCCTGATGCTGGCGGCCCCTCTCCAGGGAATCACTCTTTGATCTCACTCTCCCCCCCCCCGCCCCCAGGCCCTTCACCACCCCCCAGGTGCTGAGGACCAGAACGCCTGGAGAAGGGCAGGAGGAGGACTATGCTGAAGAAGAGGCTGAAGAGGAGGCCCCCAAGGTACATCCTGGCCAGGTGGCTGATAAAAGAAATGCAGTTCTGAAGGGCAAACCGGAAGGGAAGCTTGCCTCCGTCTCCCTGCCTCTAACCCGGAGGTCTCAACACAACTGCTGTGTGGGGAGGGTCCTTTCAAGCATAGACTTGGGGAGCCGCTGGCTTAGCTTAGATCTCCCCTCCACTGCCCAGGGGGCTCCCAGGGGACAGATTAGAGGCTTTGAGCAGCTGAGTTCATCGATTTCTGGTCTGGGAGAAGGCAGGGCAGCTGTTGACTTCAGACCTAAGATGGCAGACTTAGAACCCTGGGGCCAGAGGTCATCCAGACCAGTGAGTTTGGAAAAGCTAAACATTTTCTTCAGCTGAAATCTTAACTTGAAATTCAAACATAGAAAACAGATGAAAAGTGGTCTTGCTCCAGTTGAGGGCAGTAGCCAGGCACTCTAGTCCTTAGCAGCCCCCAACGGAGTGCAGAGTCAGATGTTTCCAGAGCCATATGGGACGGCCTGGCGGGAACTAGGGTGAGTGGCGGAAGCACGCTGCCTACCACAGGGCCCCCAGCTACTTGGCCTAATACATCCTCTTTGCCCTACCTGGAGAGGTCTAGATTCGCATATGAAGTCTACCATCTTTCCATATCATCAATTCTACTCCTTTGGATTTTATTTTTAAGATATGCTATCTGCCGAGGCCTGCCTGTTTCCTGAGGTCCCAGCTTCCCCCTGCACAGGTCCACCATGCAATCGGCATAGAGAGCTGTCCTCAAGAGAAGCTCTCACACAGGCCTCTGCGTGTGGCACCGGCTTCCATGTCCCTTTGTGTCCTAGCCCGTTGGCCATTTTGGCTGACCACGCACACGCCCGCTGTGGTCCTTTCACCCTCCAGCTGCCCCATCCCTCCAGCTGCCTCCTCCTAAAGGAGGCTTCAGCAGGCAACCAGCTAGCTCCACCCTGGCACTGGCCTCCCCTGCCTGCCGTAGCAACCCATACCCCACCTGGATGCATCAGGACTCCTCCCGCATGGCCCTACCCAGCCCATGATGGAAAAGCTCACAGCTGCAGATTTTGTCTCCCTCCACAGCTGGACCATTTCATTCAGGATCCTGCAGTACTGAGAGAAAAGGCTGAAGCCCGGCGTGTGGCCTTCCTTGCCAGGAAGGGGTGAGCATTGGAGGGGCTAATTCACCTGGAGGGGACCCATCAGGGAAGCCGAGATGGCTATTCAGGGAACCCTGGGGCTTTGGGGTAGTTATTTAGCTCTCATCAAGCTCTAGGGAGTAACTGTTAATGTTAGTGTCCACTTTGGCCCAGAGATATTAAATAACTTAGTAAAGATCACACAGCATTAAGTGGTACCTAGAGATCAAGGCCAATGCAGGCACAGGTGTGTGCCTATAGTCACAGCTACTTGGGAAGCTGAAGTAAGAGAATCATTTGAAGCCAAGAGTTCAGAACCAGCCTGGGTAATATAGCAAAGCCCTATGACACATGAGAAAGCCAAGCATCTCTGTGTAAGCCTGTGATCCAGTGCTCGGTGGCAGAGGCGGAGGGTCTGGTTTAGAGGGTGCGCAGTGAGAGCCTGTCTCCAAAACAAGTGAACAGAAAAGGTGGAGCCCAGAGGGCTGAGCTCTGTGTTCCACACTCACGATCATCACTTGATGACAATGTGAGTCTGTCGCTCAGCAGGTGCCAATGTGTGCAAGGCTAGCTGGGGTCAGCAAAATAAAAAGAGCCCAGGCAGAAGACACGTCCTTAGTGGCTCAGAATCATGGTAGGGACACAGCAACACTTGAACTAAGTTTTACTAGGGTGAAAAGGACAGGAAACACAAGTCTATCGGGGAGAGGGTCTTTAGCAGGGGTCTCTGAGATTACTCTATCTGATTCCTTCTTTTTCTTAGTGAAGAAACTGGCCAGATGGGCCAAGAGTGGAAGCATAGGCCAGGGGTAGAAGTCTAGTCCCAACCTAGGCTCTGTCTATAGGTGGCCTCACCAAGAGACCTTTGATTTCATTCTGAGAGCAACAGGGAGTCACAGAGAACAAAGCTATTCTGACTTCCTGTCCATCCAGCCCCTAATGGTAACGCTCTGCGTAGACCCCAGAGGCTGAGATGTGCTGAAGAGACCCTCAGTCAGGTCTTAAGAAACCACCAAGTTAGGACCTGCAGTGTAGAATGAGAGCATTGTCTGATTTGTAGCCGAAGGCCCTGTGTGGCAGAGGATGGGGCCACTGTTCAGCCCACTAACAGTTCATGCTCACAGATGGGTGATGGGCCCATTTGGAGGTGAGGCTCGGGAGGAAATGCAGGCCCAGGGCTGGACTTCCATTTCCCTTCCTACACGGATCTGGGCTAGGGTGTGTCCTCAGTGGTAGCCACCAGAGTGGGCTGAGGGGGCCTTCCCATCAGAGATGTCCGACTGATGTCCTCATGGGCTTTGCCCCTCAGGTACAGGCATGAGAACGCCACAGCAGTGACGGGCAACCCCCGGGGCCACGGGCAAAGCCGGGAAACCACCCAGGAACGCAGGAAGAAAGAAGCCAACAAGGCAACCAGAGCCAACCACAGCCGGAGAACCATGGCTGACCGCAAGAGAAGCAAAGGCATGATCCCGTCCTGAGTCCACAGAGCTGCCCGGAGAGGAGAGGCCCCATCAGATGCACCCTCAGCCCCACAGGCCACCGCCACCTCACTACCAGCCAGCCGCGAGCGCCTTCTTGTCGAACACACAGTGCCTTATCCCTTGGTGCAGGAACCCAGCGCCATCATGTAGGCTGTCTCCCAGCTGTGCTGGCGGGAAAGGACGGGTATGCAGAACCAGCAAGACCCCGGGCCTCCTGGAAGTCCTGGATGGCTCGAGACCTGCGTATCCAGAAGCTGCAGAGGACCCATGAATAAAGTTTCTGACCTTCCGTCCATGGTCCGTGACGTGCCCTAGCCCTTCCCTGTCGCTCCTCAGTGACGCCCTGGATGACGAGGAGGGACAGTGTCCGTTCTGTTGTTGGCGTCCCATGCTTGCCTCTCTGTGTCCTCCTAATGTGTCTCTTCCTTGTGTGTGACCCTGAGCACACAGCCCCTTTCTCTGTGCCTCTGGAAGTGGCCAGTGTGAGGCCCAGGTCCTTCCGTCGTTACCTCACGCTCCTCCCCCAGAGGTAGGTGCTGTTTTCAGCTCACAGTGCAGGTGAGGTGAGACGGAGGGCTGAGTGTTCCAGTGTTCGAGGCCACAGGCAGGAAGTGGCCGAGCAGGTCTGAGCCCGGCAGTGCAGATTCCAACCCACGTGGGTGGTGTCTGCCCCCATGTCACAGCTGGCACCAGGACTCGGCCAGTTGGAGAGCCTCGTAGTTATAAATATCCTCTTGGCCCCCGCCTCCCAAGTCTAGAGATCGGAAGCCCTAGAGAGAGGCAGAGGCTTGCTGCCGTGCCCTGTCGGCGCGAGTGGGGCCTGGCTGCCTTCCAGAGCCCCTTCCAGGTGTGGCCCATGCTGCAATGGGGAGCAGCTGACGGGGTCTACAGTGAGGGCTTTGCTGGGCTGACCCTGGCCCAGTAGGGCCTGGAGTCTATCAGCAGGCCTTTGAATGCCAGGCACATTGATTTGCTTGCAGTTAGGAGGAACAGGCAGACAGACACTTGATGGATGTTTTGTTAGGCCGGCCTGCACAAGTGAAAATCAATAGCAGTCCCTCTGCGCCTTGCTGGCCTCTGGGAGCATTTGAGAGGCAGAGCAAGTATGGGGTGGTGTCCTCCCCAGGGGCTACTGAGTTAGCTGAGAGCTGACAGAGTTAGCCATTCTGACAGACAGCAGGGAAACTGTTTCCTCCTGGAAGCACCTACCAATGGCCCAGCCCAGTGGCAGGGTTGTTTCTTTTCTCCCTGACTGAACTCAGACCTGTCTGCTGTCTCTGGCGCACGGCTTGGGAGCTCCTGGTTCCCGCCTGCTTTGCCTGCTGCTGTTCCTGCAGCAGCTTACATCTGCTCTTGGCTGTCTGCGCCTGCAGCCTAGAGGAGCACCTGGCTTTCCTGGGAGCAGTCTGGCTGAAGGAATAGAAGATCACCATCTTTCTGTTTCCCAGCATGTTGAGCCAAATCAAATTTAGTCCCCGAGGAGCTGTTGCTTGCACGCTTAGCTCTCCAGGACAGCCTTTCATGCACTTTGAAACCAAAACCAACCCAGAGTGTTCCCATCTGCCCTTCCCCTCAGCCTAAATGAGCACTGGGACAGATAAATGGCTCTGCTTGGCGTCTCCCCTAGAGATGGAGAGGGCCGTCGCTCTGCGGCGGAGCACTTACATAACACGCACAAGGCTTTAGCTTCGTCCCCAGCACCACACACATGAAGGACGTCCCCATCGGAATTCCAAGTGTAAGATTAACAGCCCAAGAGTCTTGGATGAAGTGAAGACCCTCGCCGTTTGGTCCCTGGACCCTCCCTCTGTTCTCCCATGCGGGTATTTCTAAGTGCCTTTTCTGTGCCCTACAAAGAATGTGACCATCATAGATGGTTCTGGAGAGACTTTTAAAACCTCGTGCCTCTGAAAGGACATGAGACTCGAGTGTCTTTATTCCTAGTCTACGAACAGCCACAGAGTTTCTGTGCCCTGTAACACAAAACCAGAGGTGGACTGTAAGAGACCCGGGAGCCTGTGGAAAGGCACTGAGGGAGGAGTTAGCCCAGTAACTTAGCGGGTGCCTGTCTTTCCCAGGTTGCCCCAGCGGCAGCCTGGAGGAGGAAGCAGTTGCCTCACACCTGCAATGCCACTGGCCCACCAGGAGCAGATTCAGTAATACATGCAGAAAAACAAAATGTCAAACAGAGTTACACATGAGGGCACACACATTTATTTCTTGGGAGACAAGTTCAAGGCTAGCCTAAGCTACATGAGACCCTGTCTATAAAGAAATGGAAACTAAATCTCTGAAGAGGGAACTTAGAAACAGACTATAGGAACGTAGTGTAAGGCGCTGTGAGATTGTTAAAACTTTTGCAGGCAGACCAAGTGTGGAAGGGAGGCCTGGGTGGTGGTGGTGGGACCATGAGTGTTTCTACTGGGAATAAACACGTTTCTTGAGCCTCGTTCATGCCAGTGTTTCTCCTGTGTTTCCCTGGAGTTCATTCTCTCGCTTAATCTTGCAACATTGGGAGAAAATTGAGGTACGGGGAGGCCCAAAAGCACACAGCAAGGGACCCCAGTTGGGGTCAGCCCCAGGAAGTCTGAAGCCTCACTCTTCAAGCCGTACCCCACCCCAGTCCCTCTCACTGTCCTTGCAATTAAGACAGGCAAGCACGTGCAGCTTGTGCACAGGGCACTGGTGCACACTAGGCTGCTGAACTCCCGAGTGCGTGACACGTTGTCTCACAGAGCTGTGTTTCTTTTTTCTTTCTGTTTCTGCCTACAAGAGATTTGTCTAGTCTCCTGTTTAACCTGCTGAACAATGCTGTGTGTGTGTTTTAAAAAGGAACTTTTAAAGCTTTGTTCATTTTGTATTTACATGTTTGTGCATACGTGAGTTTATATGAATCACGTGTGCAGGTGCCACCGCGGACCAGTGGAAGTTGGATCCCCTGGACTGGAGTTCAGTGTAATTGTGGGCCATCTGATGTGGGTGCCGTCTGCAAGAGCGGTGCATGCCTAACCTCTGACCTGTCTCTCCAGATCTGTGCTGTGCTTTGTGAAACGGGATCTTGATATGTAACCCAGACTGAGCTCAAGTTCGAGATCCTCCTGCCTCAGCCTCCAGAGTGCTGGGATTACAGGCATTAAGTACCACTACGAACATCTCTGTTAATAAGAGTTCATTTTTGCCTGGTGGTGGTGGCACACGCCATTAATCCCAGCACTTGGGAGGCAGAGACCGGAGGATCTCTGAAGTTCAAGGTCAGCCTGGTCTACAGAGTAAGTTCCCGCACAGCCAGCACTACACAGAGAAATCCTATCTTAAAAAAAAAAAGAAATTTTCATTTCTTTTATATGAAAATTTCATTTTCATATAAAACCTGCCCTCAGGAGAGAAGAGAGAAAGGTTGTGGTGTCCTGACCAAAAAACTGACGCCTGCGAGAGTTCTGGCCACAAGCCCAGCCCATACCAGGCACCAGTCCCAAACAGCCAGTGTTCACATTCGCTGCCTGCCCTAAGGGCCAGCCCACTGGGAAGCCAAGAGTGGAGGACCAGGTCTAGGGCCCCTATGTAGTGCATGTGCACCAAAGCCCTTCTGGGTGTCAGCATGTGTGCACAAGGCTCTGCCCTTCTCGAAGTCACAGTGCAAAGGGCATCTGGACATTAGATGAAATATTTTGGAAAAGCAGAAAGAGGCCAAGGGTGTTTGAGTACCCATCAGCAGCAGGAGGAGGTTACCAGAGGCCTTTAGGGCTCAGCCTGGCTTGGCTAACGGATGGGGGATGGGGTGGAGGATATAGAGGGGAGGCTGCAGGAGAGCAGGAACTCCGCATTGAGGAGGAGGAAGAGGCTCAAAGGGAGCAAGGTAGGTGGGTTGTGCCAATCCCACCTTTAACTTTCTATGAGGAGCCAGAGCTCCAGGGACTCGCTGGGAGGAAGGATGGGCTGGAACCCACACCAGGTTGCTCATCCAGCCCTGGCCTCTGCTCTTACCAAGATTCCTAAATATGGAGCAACAAGGGCGGAGCATGATGGATTCCAAAGGTGGTTGTTGAAACTCTGCAGCCCTAATTAAGGTTGAAAGGTTGGTTCTGGGGCTGGAGCAATGGCTCAGCAGTTAAAAGCACTGGCTATCCTAAAGGACCCTGGTTCAATCCCCAGCACCCACATGGCGGGCTCTGTAACTCCAGTCTTGGGGGATCAGCAGCCCTCTCTGGCCCCCAGGGGCAGTGTGTGTGTGTGTGTGTGTGTGTGTGTGTGTGTGTGTGTATTTGCACAGATATGCATGCAGGCAAAACGTCCACGATAATAAAATTTTTAAAAAGGTTGATGCTGATGAAAGATATCATCTGCAGCCCTATGTATGAACAGGAGACAGTCCCTAAAACAGCCATGATTGTCTTCATATCGCACAGAGAAATCTCTACCACCAACTAGTGAGGGGGTTTCACACTGGCCCTTAGCACTCCTGGCGTATTAAACCCCTGTGCCCCTAGCACACTATCTCGAGAACTTGTGAGTTTTCTGTAGGGCCCCCCAGACACAGACGCTCTGTCAGTTTACTTGCTATGGTCTGAATGACAGAAGTGACAGCCACTAAGTTTTAGTTTTCCAAAAATAACATTACGACACCAACTTTTTCCAGCTGCAAGACACTCGCCACCCATCACCGTGACATGTCTCTCAAGTGTTCTGCTATCCCAAGGAGGTAATCCCGGTTCCCCACAACAGTGGTTTCCACACAAGAGCCAAGCAGAAAAGGAGGCCCCAGTGGGCTGAACCCTGTAAGCCCCAGCATGCTCTCTGCAGTTTGTGCACAGGCTCCTCCCGTCTCCCCTCTCACTTCTTGCTCAGCATCTTTCACCCAGATCCTCAGGCCTGCTTAGGCCTGTTCTTTTTATCGCTAATCTACCCATAAAGGAGGATTGGGGGAGTCAGAAGAGCACTAGTCGGAAGGTCGGGAGCTAAGAGGTGAGGCGGCGGCTCAGCTGGTCAAGTCTATGCTGCATGATCATGAAGGTTGGAGTTCTGATCCCCAGCACCCATGTGAAAGTAGGCCAAGAGTGGTGGTGCGCACCTTTAATCCCAGCAGATTAATCGGGAGGCAGAGGCCGGAGGATCGCTGTGAGTTCCAGGCCAGCCTGGTCTACAGAGCAAATTCAAGCAGCAGCAGCAACAGCCACCACTGCCACAGCAGCTGTCCTTTGCTTAAGGATGCAAAGAGGCCAAGACGGAATTGAAACAGGTCAGTATTCCATGTGTGTTTGGCTTAACATGACTAGAGGGGTCATCACCGCCCTGATTCTAAACATGGTACTTCTGCTGATGCAACTCATAATTCAAGTCATTCTGTAAACAGAAGGGCAGAGGAAGGGGAAAATAGGAAGCTGGGCAGAATACATTTTTATAATTTCCACTTTACCGCAGCCTCTATCCGGGGAGGGAGGGGTCACTTAGGAGGGCCCAGTTGGAAAGGCTTCATTAGGCAATCAGGCACCACATGGAATTGCCGCCAGGGGCTGGCAGTGGCCGTCACTGCTGGAGGCCTGCACAAGCCGGAGACAGATCTGTGCAGGCATCAAGGGAAGCAAAGAGGATTCAGTTACATGGGGTAAAGCGCGGGATGAGATAAGGGCTGCCCCAGGAGTGCTCGAGGCTGCGGGCTTAAAGAGTGTTGGAGATTCGTGATTGCTAGGGACACAGGTGGCGATCAAGAGAACATGATCAGGCCTCAGAGGAAATACAGCAAGCAGAGACACTCAGATGATTCAGCTGCAGTCATCCCCGAAGCTCTCGGCCTGCCTGCGCAGTGGATCACATATGCTAATCCCTGCTGCTCCCTGAAGACTGGACAGCCCCATTTGATTTTTCTAAATCTGTTTAGATTATTTTATATGTATAAATGTTTTGCCTGTGTGTATGCCTGTGCACCCCAAGTATACTTGCTGCCTACAGAGGCCAAAAGAGGATGCTGGATTCCTTGGGACTGGAATTACAGATGTTTGTGAACCACCGTGTGGGTGCCAGGAATCAAGCCTGAGTCTTCTGCGAGAGCAGCCAGTGCTCTTAACAGCTGAGCCGTCTCTCCTCCTGCACCTGTTAATTTCTTTGCTATTTCGGTGTAACAAAATCACCCTGAAAGGCCTTGGCTGGGCACACTGTAAACACTGTGGCTTAGCTTCCCTACCCCTCTGGGAGGCACTGCAGTCCTTATTACCCCATTTCCCAGATGAGTAGAAAGAGGGGTGACAGCCTGCCAGGTTACCTAGATGGGGACTGGAAGGGCTAGGAGTCTTCTCTCTTTGAATACTTGTGTGTGTGTGTGTGTGTGTGTGTGTGTGTACATGTATGCGTGTGCATGCATGAACATGCAAATGTACTCACGTGAAGATCGGAGGACAGCTTTCAGGAGGTGGTTCTTTCCGCCTTACTGAGGAGGGATCTGTTTTCTTAGTTCTGCCTTGGACTGTCCTTTGGGCTAGCTGGCTTCCGGTAGACTCACCTGTCTCTGCTTTCCAGCTTGATGCAGGAGGGCTGAGATTATGGACGTACCTCGTCACATTCGTTAGGTTGTTTGTTTTGATTTTATGTATGTGAGCATTTTGCCTGCATGTGTGTCTGTGCACCCCGTGCATGCCCGGTCCCTGAAAAGGCCAGAAGAGAGCACTGGATCTCCTGGGACTTGAGTGATAGACATTCATGAACTGCCATGTGGGTGCTGGGACTCAGACTTAGGTCTTCTGGAAGGACAGCCAGGGCTTTTAAGGGCTGAGCATATCTACATTCCCCACATTCAGCTTTTTACCTGGGTTCTGGGGATTGGATCTGAATCACCAGGCTTGCGTGGCTACCTGCTGAGCCAACTCTCTGATCCCAGGAATAGGATTTTCATTCAGCTGTTCCCCGTTTCTGTAACCTATGACCAGGCACAGACTGCAGAGCAGAGGGACGCTCAGCACGGATGCTAGTGTGCAGGCTCACAAAGAGAGTTCTGGATCTACACAAGGTAAAGAATAGAGACTCAGTCTTGCAGGCCCTGGGGAGCCATGGAAGGTATGTGAGCAGGAGAGGTGACCTGGGAGCCTCACAAGGGTGTAAGGGCGAGGAAGGGGCCAGAGCAGTCTGAGAAGAGGTCTTTGCAAGAGTCAGAGACAAAGCTAGGACAGGAAACGGCAGGAAGGCTGTCGGCACAGGCTACCCACTGGGTGGCTCCTAGCCAGCACTGTCCGGCTGGAGCACCGCTTTGTCCTTGGGGCCAGCGGGCAACTGCCCTTGGCATTCAGTCTGTGTACGAATCCAAACGCATCAGGCCAAGGCCCTGATGAAAAGGGAAAATGAGTTTTCCATGACTTAGAATATGAAGCCGGCTGTGGTGGTGACGCCTTTAATCCCAGCACTCGAGAGGCAGAGGCCTGCTCTACAGAGCAAGACGACCTCTCTGAGCTTCATTCTTCACTTACAATGAAGTAGATAGCGGTGCCTCTCTCCAAATGTGATTTCCAGCAGCCCAGCAAGCCTGGCTGTGTGTGTGTGTATGTGTGTGTGTGTGCGTGATGTGTGTGTGTGTGTGTGTGTGTGTGTGTGTGTGTGATGTGTGTGTAGTGTGTGTGATGTGTGTGTGTGTGTGTGATGTGTGTGTAGTGTGTATGTGTGTGTGTGTGTGATGTGTGTGTACTGTGTGTGTCTGTGTGAGGTGTGTGTGTGTGTGTGTGTGTGTAGTGTGTGTAGTGTGTGTGTGGTGTGTGATGTGTGTGTGGTATGTGTGTGTGATGTGTGTGTGTGTGTGATGTGTGTGTAGTGTGTGTGTGTGTGTGCGTGATGTGTGTGTGTGATGTGTGTAGTGTGTGATGTGTGTGTGGTATGTGTGTGTGATGTGTGTGTAGTGTGTGTGTGTGTGCGTGATGTGTGTGTGTGATGTGTGTAGTGTGTGATGTGTGTGTGGTATGTGTGTGTGATGTGTGTGTGTGTGTGTGTGTGTGATGTGTGTGTGGTGTGTATGTGTGTGTGTGATGTGTGTGTAGTGTGTGTAGTGTGTGTGTGTGTGTGTGTGTGATGTGTGTGATGTATGTGTGGTGTGTGTGTGGTGTGCATGTGTGTGTATGTGTGTGTCTTCCTCACCCCACTGAGTGTGTTCCTCCTTGCTGTCACTCAAGCGGACCCTCCAACTCTGGCTCACCCCGGGATTAGTATTCCACCCCAGCTTTGCCCACCGCTCAGACATTTACAATGCATTGATTTCCGTCTGTCCTCAGCAGACTCGCAGCTCATTTGCAGGGCAACCCCCATTCCTTGTTTTGGGAAGGACTGGCTGTGTGCCAGGGATGGACTCTATGTCTTTTAAATTAACTTACATGGCTTTCCACTCTTACTACAAAGGCAATGACATGCTCAGTATGGTTCCCACAACTCGGCCAAGAAAAAAAACCAACTCTAATTCCTCCATGTGGAGAGAATTGCTGTTGGCTCTGGAGTTCGAGGAGCAGTTTTTAGGTTTGGAAAGAGGAATATATGCCTTGGTTTTCTGCAAGACTGGGATCAGCCGAACACACCCGTTCTGCTGTTTGTGAACACTTCTACCTGGGTTCAGAGGCCCCACCTCGGCTGCTTCAGTCGGCTGCCCTGCAGAGCACTCCTGGGTTGTTTCTAATTATATCCTCTTAAAAGATGGTGCAGAGCCTCCTGCTAGGTATCTGCTCACAACCACGGTAAGTTTCTCAGGATAAAGCCTTAGGAATAAAATTGTGGTGTCACTTTTTTTTTCTTTTCTTTTTTGCCAAGCATTGGTGGCACGCGCCTGCAGTCCTAGCACTCAGGAGGCTGAGAACTGACATGAGTTCGAGGTCAGCCTGACTATATCTGGAAGCCCTGCTCGCTTCACCCCTCCCCGAATTATTTCCTTTCTTTTCATTTTTCCTAAGCAAGTGCTCTACCACTGAGCTACATCCTTGGCTCTACCTTAAAAACAACAACAAAAAAATTCATTCATTTTCCTGCACCTATATATGTACACCACGTGCATGCTTGGGCACTCACGAAGACAGAAGATCTCTTAGAACTGGCTGTATGTCTTCCAAAATGGTCTTGAACTTTTCTATGTCTTCGAGGAGGCCCTTGAACTTCCTGCCTCTGCCTCTGAGTGCTGGGATAAAAGGCATGCGCCACCTACACCCGCTGTGGCTTCTACATTTGATCACTGAGGTAGTTCCTGTTAAGTTGCCCAGCCTTGAAGTTACTTATAACTCAGGCTGCCTCTCTGAGTTCTTCGTCTTAACGTCCGGAGCAGCTGAGATCAAGAGCATGTGCTCCAGGCCCAGCTCTTGATCTACATTTGGCCTGACTTCTCCTTCCACCTGTAATTCTTCCCTTCCATTGCCGGGCTCCCATCCCAGGGATGCTGCTTAATGGAACTCCTGCATCAAGACCCCAGCGCGGAGCTCATTTCCTGAACCCCTGGACTGGACAGTGAGTGGGAGCTTCCTTGTGTCTGTCATCCAGTAGTGAATTCAAGATGCACTCAGTCAAGCCTAAGATGTCCTGAGGATCAGGCCTGCGCCTGGGCAGCCCTGGTTACTGGCGAAGATGAGCTGTACAGAGCTACCTTGTCCACATGGCCAGAGATACCCGGGGTCACAGCTTTTTCATTGGACTATATCACGGTGCCATTTTACCGAGATGCAAAGTGGCTCAGAGAAGGTAAGCAACTGGCTGATGTTCACACAGCCAGCAGATGGTCAGGTTTGAAGCCCAACTTGGGACCAGCGTATTCTTATGCCAACTGGTCATTCAGGGGACAGACTTCTGAATTGTTCACATCAGGTGCCAGTGACACTGTGAAGCACCCAGGTGAATATCTGGCTCAAAGGAAATGACCCATAAAGACTTCTTAGACAGAAAACCTCCGGGGCCTGAGGTGGAACAGAGGAAGTCCTGAGTGTGTGATGTCGACATCAGCAGAGCCGTGTCAAGGACCCCAAAGCCTCAGGCCCCAGGGGAAGCCGCTGTCTTCCCAGGCTAGGCTCAGGGAGATGGGAAAGCCTTCCTCAGGTCCAAGTGCGGATGTTGACAGTGTGTGGAGAACCCCCCCACCCCCCACCCCCCACCCCCGTCCCCCTGGGCATTTACAGCCTGAAGACTGCCCCTACAGAGACGCTCCCACCGGATCAGCTAACCCTGCCTCCTTGTCCAGCTGTGTGCCATAACCCCGCCACTTTATCTGCACACAACTCCCTCCTTGTTCAGCTGTATGCAATAACCCGCCTCTCCTCGACGCTATATAAAACACGCTGCGCTCTGGGCGCTGTGGCTCCTCCAGCAGAGAGCCCAGAGCGCCCGATTAACTGTCTGCCTGTCCGTGTGTCCTACTTTTTCTTCATTCTCTCACTGCCCCAATCAGGTCACTCAGTTTTATTGTATTCTCTTTATGTATTTATTCATTTGTTGAGACAGAGTTTTACCACGTTCGCCTCAAACTCCCAGAGACCCGCCTTGTCTCTGCCTCAGGAAGGCATGTGACAACGCCGTGGCTTCGGTTGTATTTTCTTACCTCTGCTCTGTGTTAAAACTCTTACCGAGGGCTGGGCATGGTGGCACACACCTTTAATCCCAGCACTCGGGAGGCAGACACAGGCAGATTTCTGTGAGTTTGAGGTCAGCCTGGTCTACAGGCAGGACAGAGTTCCAGAACAGCCAGGGCTATACAGAGAGGAGAGGTCCTGTCTCAACAAAACAAACAAAATAGACACACACACACACACACACACACACACACACACACACAGATAGAAAAGAAAAAAAAACAAAGAATCAATTTTTTAAAAAAAGTAATTAAAGAAGACACCTGAGATTGACCTCTGTGCACACACATATATACACAGGTGCACAGGTACATACATACACAGTGCACAGGTACATATATACACAGGTGCACAGGAACATATATGCACAGGTGCACAGGAACATATATACACAGGTGCACAGGAACATATATACACAGGTGCACAGGTACATATATACACAGGTGCACAGGAACATATATACACAGGTGCACAGGAACATATATACACAGGTGCACAGGAACATATATACACAGGTGCACAGGTACATATATACACAGGTGCACAGGTACATATATACACAGGTGCACAGGAACATATATACACAGGTGCACAGGTACATACATACACAGGTGCACAGGTACATACATACACAGGTGCACAGGTGCATACATACACAGGTGGACAGGTGCATACACACACAGGTGCACAGGTACATATATACACAGGTGCACAGGTACATACACACACAGGTGCACAGGTACATACATACACAGGTGCACAGGTACATACACACACAGGTGCACAGGTACATACACACACAGGTGCACAGGAACATATATACACAGGTGCACAGGTACATACATACACAGGTGCACAGGTACATATATACACAGGTGCACAGGTACATACATACACAGGTGCACAGGTACATATATACACAGGTGCACAGGTACATACATACACAGGTGCACAGGTGCATACATACACAGGTGCACAGGTACATATATACACAGGTGCACAGGTACATACATACACAGGTGCACAGGTACATATATACACAGGTGCACATGTACATACATACACAGGTGCACAGGTACATATATACACAGGTGCACAGGTACATACATACACAGGTGCACAGGTACATATATACACAGGTGCACAGGTACATACATACACAGGTGCACAGGTACATATATACACAGGTGCACAGGTACATATATACACAGGTGCACAGGTACATATATACACAGGTACACACATGCACACAGGTGCATGCATACAGATACTCATACTCATGTACACAGTCCTGCTTGCCTAAAGCTATTTTCTCATAAAATTATTTCAAATCCCTTCTAGAATTTGATTATGTAGCTTTTCTGACACCTTGCTGTGTTCAAGCAATCCTCCTGCCTCAACCTCTCAGATAACTCTCCTCCTCGTCCTCCTCCTCCTCTCTTCCCCCCTCTCTTTCTCTCTTTCTTGCTATGTGCCCAGTTTGAGTTGGAAAGCCACTGCCGTAGCCTCCCAAGAATTGAATCAGTGCCACCAGGTCCAGCTCTTACTCAAGACACTGATATACGCTCACAGAGGTTGCAAAGTAGCAAGGGGACTGCAGCGAGGTCGTAGTAGAGGCAGGAGCATCAGAGGCGCTCCAGACAGGAGGAGCTGCCGAGGGACAGGCTGCATGAACAGCTGCCCAGATTATTACTCGAGGCTTCCTTATATGCGTTCAAGAAAAGGAGGAGTTTGGTTGCTGAGGAGTGTAATGAGGGTGGTTCTCAGTTTAGATTGGTAGATTACATGAGTTTTCTTCCATGCATCTGATTCTGTTCAAAGCACATCCACTTGTGCATGGGTATAGATGGTAAACAGGGGATTCTCCCTAATCATTGGCTTACAGGACACAACTTGCCTTACTGCACATGCAGTTTGGTGCCGAGTGAGGAATCTCTCATGTGTTGGAGGGCACAGTTTGCCTTACTGTACACAGCGAACCAGTGCAGGCCAAACCAGCCCTTTCCCTTGGTTGGAGAATGCATTCCAGGACATGTTTGAATAGAAACCGGGCATCAAGGGATTACTAAGTGGAGTAGCTTATTTCCAGTTTAAAGTAGGTTATGTGCGTCCTGATCCAGTTGGCCACCTCAGATGGCAACAAGTTGCTAGGCGCATTAAGAGATGGGTATGTATACAGCCAGAGCCAAGTGGAGACCCAGGTTTCAAGGCTATTCCCTGTGTCTGCCTGCCTCAGAGCTGCTCTTTTTCACTCTTGTTAGCCCAATGGGCAAGAACTAGGATTTCCACTGGGCATGGTACTGTCTGCCTGCAGTCTGAGCACTCAGGAGGCTAGCCTGGACTACATAGTGTTTCACAGGAACAAATATTCATCTGTAGGAACAAACACCTGGAATCAGGGTGGCCTCAAACTCGTAATCCTCCTGCCTTAACTTCCATGTGGAAGAAATTGTTCCTAAACGTCTGATTCATGAACCCCTGCTTCACGCAGTTCAGGTGTCGACAGCGTAATTGTCAGGATGTAATCTCCTAGGCTCTGGCTCCCTAAGGATCTTCCACCTCCGCATGCATTCCTGATTTGAATATTCCCTTAGAGAAGATTCTGGAATACCTAGCTCTCTCTGGCTAACTCACAGCAGGTTCTAGGAACTGCAGGCAGGCGAGTCATTTACCTTCCCAGGCTAGGAACTTCCGCAGCCTTTCTGTACTTGTTCTGTGCTTCCCGGAGTTGCTGCTGCCATCCCAGACAGGCTGCCGTCTGCCGGGTGACTTGCTGTAGCTGCAGCACCAGTTCCCTCCACTTCCGAGCTAATGGTGCACCATCACGCTGAGGCTGATCTGGTCCTGTTTAGTCCCCTCAACCCTGCTCACCCACCCACAGCTCCTTGCTCCTCAAACATGAGATTAAGGCCCTGAACCTGCTTCCTCAGCTTTGAGACTTAGCTATTTGGAGGCCTCCAACTCCCCTGTGCTGTTTCCTCTCCTCGGAGTTCCCCAGAGCTCTTGACCCAGTCTGTAATCATGTCTTGATACTCAGGGTCTCTCTCCCCTGTAAGAGCTCAAGGTCCACATGCAATTTCCTACCATACGCTGGGCTAGCAGGGGCCACCCTAACATTTGTTGCTTTTTGAATCCCACCCTCATATTCCAGCCTTCCGCATGCTCAGGTTGCTCTCCTCTGCCCCCCACCCTACCCCGTGTCTGCCTGTTGGCTATATGAGGTGAGCCACTATGTCTTACCACTGCCTGATGCTTGCCACATCTGAAAGCAATGGAGGCAGAATGCCCATTGTCTGGGTCCTCATCAACTAGCCTTTGTGCCAGCAGCTGCCTCCCTGTGACAGGATCTGATCTAAAGGTGTGTGTGTCTGAGAATGAAAGGTGCCCATGGGGGTCAAAGGAGAGTATGTGAGCTACTCAGGATGGGTGCTTCGTTTCAAACCCCAATCCTCTGCAAGAGCAGCAAGTGCTCTTACTCACCGTGCCTTTACTCTAGCCCCCTGAGAGCAGTTTTTAAGATTCACAAACCCTCTGTGCAATAGGTTAGCTCCATTAACCCATCTTACAGATAAGTAACCTCAACTTCAGCAAGGTTGGGTGCTGCCCTTTGGACACACAGCTAAGAACTGTTGGACTGGGATTTAAACTCACTTAACACTCTCAGAACCCTGGGGGGAGGCTGTGGCCCAGAGAGATATGGAGACAACCAACAGCCACTCAGAAGAGTAAAGACTACAGGGTCGAAGGCAAGACTCCTAGAGCAGGGTTTTTTCCTAGTCAAAACCACAGTACTTCCTCACGGTACTGGAGGGGGCTGAAGAGATGGCTCAACACTTCAGAGCACTGGCTGCTCTCCCAGAGAATCTGGGTTCAATTCTTGGCATCCACATGGCAGCTCACAACCATCTGTAACTCCAGGTGCAGGAGATACAATGCTTCCTTGGGCACAATACTCATCCATATTATATAAAAACAAAAGACTGGGAACTAATGGTTTAAAGGTAACTTCTGTTCAGGCTTATGTGTTGAAACCAGAATTCTTTGGAAATTAATGGAAAACTACAAACAGTGGAATCTTGAGGTGTTTGTATGAGGCTTTGACATGGTCTCAGCTGCCAAGTGAAGATCAGGAAGTTAATGAAGCACCCAGTGCAAAAGCGGATCTCATGAACAACCGACATTTATTTGCTGATAACTTTAATCAAACACACTTTAAATACAGAAGTTAGAGTCTGTAGGGTGGAGCCATTGCTTGTCAATATACAGGTGGTCCAGGAAGAGCAACTTGAACCGCATCCTTAGGCTGAGGCCGCAGCTCCAGGCAAACAGCCGGTAGGTGGAACTGTTCCTTCTGTCCTCTCCAGGGCTAGGAACTACTCCTTGGTCTCGTATTTGTGCTTTATGTGTTTCCACAGCTTCTGTATTTAAAACACAAGAACAGCTCATCGCAACCTTTGCCCTCAAATTTTACTACTCTAGCTGTGCGAAGAAAATATTGAGAAATTACTGTCTAACTCGGATTCAAAATGCCCTGTGGTGGGCAGGATGGAAGCAGCCCTGGGCTCAGAGAACAATGCCAACGTTTGTAAAAACTCATGTTTTAGAACAGTGGTTCTCAACCTTCCTAATGCTGTGAACCTTTATTATAGTTCCGCTTGCGTGTTGACCCCCAACTAGAAAATTATTTTCATTGCTACTTCATAATAGTACTTTTGCTACTGTTACGAATCATAAATGTAAATATCCGATATGCAGATTAAGTCTTAGGCGACCCCTATCTAAGAGTTGTCTCACTTCCGCAAAGGGGTCGCAGCCCACAGGCTGAGAACCACTATGTACTTTAGAGTCAGCCACCTGTAACCCTAGCAAGTCAAGAGCCTCTCAAACCAGGATTACACCTGTAATCCCAGCGCTTGGGAAGCCAGGGCAGGAGGTTCAAGGCCAGTCTGGACGATACAACAGGACCATACCAAAACAAAACACTCCAAAACTAAAGAAAACACTCACACTCTCATTAACCAAGTGACAAAGGATGATCACACTTTTACAAGAAATTAGGGTATACTGAAAGAATGGTCCCAAACTCCCATTTATTTAGAAACAGAGCCTAGAAGATGGTGTGGCGCCCCAAAACTTCAAACTGAGCCACTTTTTATTTCCTCAGACCTAAATTGGCTACAATTCTCATTCCTAAAAGCATAGGAAAACGGGCGGGTTATGGCGAGGTACTTAAGACACATTCTGCTATCTGTGCGCACGCATGGTCACTGGAAATGCTTACGGAAGATGACAGGGCCAACACTTCCATCTGGGCGGAAGGCCACCCCTGCCACAGGCAACATGGCAACTAGTGGACAGAGCCTTTCCAGGTTGTAGGGTCAGAGCCCTCAATTGAAAACCAGTCGAGAACAGACCATCTACACCAGGCCTCTTCAGTACAGCCACAATCTCATGATACAGAACGTGCACAGAACCCGGTTAAGTCAAAAGGGGCTCTCCATTTCCTACTTCGTGTTCCCACATTCTCCTAAGGCATGAATCGACTGCCGTATTTCAGGGGTATCCCCTACTATGAACGGTGGCGCCTCATCTGTGTCCCAGGAGGTAGTCACTGTGACCTTTCATTCAACTTAATGCCACGGTTATGGGGAAAGTTCCAGTGTTCCCAGCCAGGGCTTGAGATTTCAGAGCCTCCACTTTTAACCACTAACAAGCTGGCTGCGTGGGAGGCCTTGGGAACTGAAACATCAGTTTTAAAAGGTCGGCTACACTGTCTACGGAGACGTACTTTTAATAGCTGTGGCCTGCAGAAATCTGCCCCTGAAGCCATCAAGGGAGGCAGAGGTCGGAGTTCTAACCCACCTGCCACCGACTTATGGGGGTGGTTCGGACCCCGTAAGTCCTTTTTAAGTCTCGGGTGTTACCTTTTGCAAATGAACACGTGGGCATGTGGGGGGAACATATCAATACGCCCAACCCCTGTAATATGAGGTCAACGTGAGATGTAGGTCTCACACCAGGTCAAGCGATCTGAAGGTACAGTCTGAAGGCAACGGACATAGTTCACCCCGGTCCTGGAAAGGGAAGGCTTGCGTTCCTTCCTCCCTCCCTCTCAGCCACCCTTCAGGCCGGCCCAAGGTCAGGATGGCCCAGGCCCTCACCCCCTCATTGATGTGCTCGTAGATCGCATCTGCGCCCTGATCGAAGGCACGCTCGAAGAAAAGGGCGCCCACTGCGATGGTGAGGGCGAAGGTGGAAGTCCTGCGGAACAACAGGGAGTACACACTGGATATGAGCGTCCGCGGCGCCATGTTGCCTCACAAGCTAACTCGTACCACTGAGCCTGCGTCGAGGTCTACTTCTCGCTTCAAAAGTTTCGACGCGCACTGCTTTATGGGAATTGTAGTTCCCCGTTATCTCAGAGTGGGCATTTTGAACCAGTAAGTGTGCTTAAACTAATAACGTGCGTAAGATAACAGTCTTAGAATGTTCATACCCACACCGCCAAAGTTTGGTAAGGTTTATTACCCCGTTTTTCTCCTCAATCATCATTTGCTGCTTGGCTATTTTGAACTACAATTCCCAAAAGCCTTCTGGCTTCCCCATCGTCCCCCGCGCTGTCTCAACATGGAGCTCAATCTTCTCCCCCCCCCCCCCCCCCCCCCACCTTAAGAAGGACTACGAATCCCAGCGAGCAGAGCGGGACGCGCGGGCGCAGGAGGAGGAGCCCGGAGCCGTCCGGACGCGAAGCCAGGTATCTTTTGGCCGCACGTCCTGGGCTGACTTCCAAGTCGGCGCTGTGTGCATTTTCTGGAATGGGGAGTGGATAGAGAGACGCAAGGGGACCTGGGCTTCCGGGGCTTCGTGTCGCCCCTCCGCCTCGTTTCCTGTGTCCCTACTCCGGGTGTAGGCTCGGAGGTGGCCAAAGTCGGGTGCTGGAGGTCCAACCTTCAGCCACGCCCCGGGGGGAAAGGAGGCTTTGCCCCCGCTTCCTGTTCTCCTGCTCCGAGGCGGACCGGGCGGTAGAAAGTACCCTACGGATGCTTTCCCGAGCACCCCTCCGGGTGTCGAGCTGGTCCCCGGTAGATGAAAGTTTTCAGCTTCCGTGGGCGATGGGCCCCGCGCTTCTGCAGACTAGGACTCTGTAGAAGAGAAAACTAAAAGCGTGGACGGGTTGGGCGCTCTCTGAGCCCGGGCAGCTGCTTAAGGGAGGACTGAGTGACAGTGGCAGGGCACACAGGCAACGCGCGTGCAGACCTTTAGCGGCTTTGCCGAGCTGGGGTGTGGAGAAAAGCAGAGTGGACCCTGACTAGGTGGTCTTGGGTCATCTCTGGTCGGGCCTTGTGAGCCCTGGTAAGGAGTCGTTTACTTTTTCCTGACTGCACGGGGGAGTCACTGAAGGTTTTACTCTGGAATGGGACAAGATCTAATTTACATTTCAGTGTTACCTTTCGAGCTTCTTCGTAGAGAACAGACTGAAGAGGGGAAATTACCGAGGAAGGTGATTTCGTGTAGAGTGGATTAGAATAATAGTCAGATTTGAGGAGTATTTTGGGAGATAGGAGAGAGAGGGAAGAGGGAGGAGAGAGAGATCCTTTCTTTCTTTCTTTCTTTCTTTCTTTTTTTTTTTTTTTTCCAAGACAGGGTTCCCCTTTGTAGCTCTGGCTGTCCTGGCTGTGGAGTGAGATTGTGTCTCAGTGAGGGAAAAAAATCTTCAGTGTCTACACAAAAATTTAGGGAAATAAGAAAAACGACCTTAAATTTTTTTTGATTAATGTTTGAATTCAAGTTGAACAAACTAAATTCCTCTAGACACTCAACCCTACTTACAGTTTAATTACATTCCCTCAAATATTTTAACTCCATTTATAATTTTAATATATTTGATTTTCTTTTCAAGTACTTGGGATGCATTACCTAACAAGCTCAATTTCCCCAAGGATACTTAGTTACCAGCAAATTTAATTATTTAAGTTTATACTGAATTTAAAGTCCTTGCAAACAATTCAGTACTTTTTAAAATTGCGCATAGGGATGGAATTTATAAACACATTTTGGTACAAGCTTATTGTGTACTTTGACCCTTTCCCTTCCTATTATTCCCAGATGTTCCCACAGATAGTCTTGCTTGTACTTTCAGGTCTTATATGCACATATAATTTTTATGTATCTGTATAAAATCTGGGAACTACAGATGGAATATGGTAATTGTTTTCCTGAGTCTGACTCACTTCCCTTTATATGATGCTCTCCAGTTGCATCCGTTTCCCGTAAATGACATAATTTTGTTGTTTATGGTTAGGTTAAAATTCCATCGTGTATGTATGTCCCCTTTCCTTAATCCATTTGTCTGTTGATGGACACCTAGACTGACCCATAATGTGACCTGTATACACAGTGTGGCCATCCATGTGTGTGCAGGTGTCTGTGCTGTGTTGATCTCAGTCCTTCAGATGCTACCTAAGACAGTATGGCTGAGTGTGTGCTAACTGTATGTTAGTTCTTTGAGGAGCCATCAAACTGATTTCCACAGTGGCTGGACTAATGAGCCCTCCCACCAGCCATGTACAAGGAAGGGTTCTGTCTCCCGAGGCATCCTCAGGAGCATTTGCTGTTTTCTTAATGATAGGAGACGGGGTGTGTGTGTGTGTGTGTGTGTGTTGGGACCATGCAGTACTTTTGTTACTATTTTGTTGATTTGAGAAAGTCTCTTCTCTATGTAGCCCTGGCTGTCCTGGAACTCACTATGTAGACCAGGATCACTCACAGTGATCCACCTTGCTCAGCCTCCTGAGTGCTGGGATTAAAAGCATATGCCACCACACTCAGTTTATTATTTCTTTTTTTATATATGTATATAACATATATATATGTATATATATATACATATATATATATATGTATCATTTGTTTTCTATTTTGCTCTATTTCATTTTGGTTTTTTCGAGACAGGATTTCTCTGTTGTGACTCTGGCTGTCCTGGAACTCGCTCTGTAGACCAGGCTGGCCTCAAACCATATATTTTGATCATGTCTTCCCCGCTCCCAGATCCTCCCTGATCTCCCCACCTACATATTTTCATGTGTGCTCCCCTCTCCCACCCCTTTCCTCTCTCTCTCTAGTTCAGTACTTTTTAAAAACTTAGAACAGTGACAACAAATTCAAAGCTCTGGAGTTTAACTTCGTTGGTGGAGTACTTACTTAACACAGATGAGGCCTTGGGTTTGATCTCCAGCATGGTGTAACCTGGGAGTGGGTGGTTTGCACTTAGCCAGCATTCCTAGCAACAGGAGGATGGCGGCAGGAGGATCATCCTCAGCTGCATAGAGAGGTTGAGGCCAGTTTGAGCTACATAAGACCCTGTCTTAGCTCAACACCACACACACACACACACACACAGTTTATTATTTCTTTTTGATTGAAAAAAATTAAAGATGAAGTAGAGCCTAAAGTAACCTTTTTTAGCACCCTGGGTCATTCTAACACACACCCAGAGTTTCTAATCATTCAGTGCTAATCTCTCAACCTAAAGCATAAATCTACTATCAGTTACTGACATACCTCTTATCAATGACCTGGTATTTTAGACTTAGATCTTAAATTGAAACCCCATTGATCATCTGTCAGATATCTAGTGTATTAATTTTTTTAATGTTAAAAATGCTTTTTCTTTCTTTCCTTCTTTTCCTTTTTCTATTTATTTATTTATTTGTTTGTTTTTGAGACAGGGTTTCTCTGTTGTAACTCTCGCTGTCTTGGAACTCACTCTGTAGATCAGGCTGGCCTCAAACTCACAGATCAGCCTGCCTCTGCCTCCCAAGGCTGGGATCAGAGGTGTGCGTGACTGCCGTCAGCTAAGAATGCTTTTAAATACACTGTGTATTAAATACAGGTTTGTGTTGTGTTGTGTTTTGAGACGGGGTCTGACTGGTCCAGGCCTGCCTGGAAGTTGAGCCCCTCCTACCTCAGCTTCCTGGATGCTGTGTTAGTGGTGTGACCCACAGTGCCTGGTTTTACAGCAACTGTTCAAGGCCAGGAGGATGAGCGCAGGTCGGAGGATTTACTCTCCTACCTCTTCAGTGCTAAGCTTTTGGGATATGAAAAGACACTTCCTCAGTAAGAAATTCCCCCCCCCCCCCACTTTGCAAACTGTGCTCTATATCAAATTAGAGCTACCACTTCAGTGAGCTGAAGCGTTCAGCATCAGTCTCATTTCTGATTGGAACTCAAGTCCAGCACCTGCTTAGTCAGACTGTTCCCGGCAAGGCTGGCTGCCTTCAGGTGTGGGGTGAAGTTTATTCCTCCAGGTTTTGTTCTTAGTGGGAGTCTAGACTCACTGGTTAAAATACAGATCTCTAGGTCACTTTCCAGATCTACTAAGTCAGAATTTCTGAGGCTTGGCCCAGGGCACAGTTTTGGACAGGGAGAGTACCACGTGTTGAACCCAGAGCCATGCTGCCCTAGCTTTGTGGGGTCTGTTCTCTACCTTTATGTGGGTTCTGGTGATTAAACTCAAATCATCAGGCTGTTAGGAAATTACCTTTGTCCAGTGAGCCATCACTTTCAAGAGGTTCTCACACAGGAGCCGTAGACATTTTGAGCAGGGCTGATTTTAGGAGGGTTGGTATGATGTCTGATGCAGGCCCGGGTGGGTGAGCAGAGGGGCCTTGCAACAAATGAGGCGAGATCTGTCTTGGGCAGCACAGCCAGTGACAACAGGAAGGAGGAGGTGGACATGGTTGGAGTCCAGGATTTAGTTCAGGAGCCTCCTTGGAACTATTTTTGTCTTTCCTGTTTGGGAACTTCGGCCTCCTGAGACCTGTAATCATCTGATGAGAAACTGTCTGCAGCTCGTGGTCCCTGGAACCCAGAAGCAGGTGCAGCCAACCTTCACTGGGGTTCAAGGCCGGATCTAGTTAGAATCAAGGTTGGCACTCACCTGGCAGGAGCTGAAGGAAATGTTTATTCTGTCCCTTTCAACTTCCACCCGAGCTGGCTTATCCAGGTGAATCAGTCCCTGGAACCATGTACAATAGCCTCCTAAGGGGGAGAGTAAAACTTAAATTTGTCTGACAGAGACACCCAGAGCCTCACACATGCCAAATATTCTACTACTGAGCCACGTCTCAGATCCTACTTAAACATTTTTAAAAAGATTTGTGTGTGTGTGTGAATTCTTTGCCGATATGCATGTATGTGTGTATATGTATGTGTACCACGTATGTGTCTCGGTGCCGGTGAAGGTCAAAAGAGGACATTGGATCCCCTGGAACTGGAGTTAGGGGCATGAGAGACCATGCAGGTGCTGGAAACTGAACCCTGGTCCTCTGCAAGAGCAATGAGTGCTCTAAACCACTGAGCTGTCTCCCTCTCCTCTATGGGACAGGGTCTCACTATGTAGGCATGGCTGCCCTGTAGCTTGCCATGTAGACCAGTCTGGCCTCTAACTCACAAAGGTCTGCCTCTCCCTCCAGTGTGCTGGGATTAAAGGCATGAGACACTACAATCTCTTCAGTCCCCACTTTTTGAAGGGAATATTTTTTATTTTAAAGGTTTTCAAACAATCTATACTAATGTAAAACTTCTTATAAAAATAGCAAAATACAAAGTGAAAAATAAAACACATGTAATTCCATTAGCCGTGTATAGCCACAATAAGTACTCCATGTCTGTTCTAATCTTGTGTATGTATGTGTAATGGAAGAAGATTCTTTGCCTTGAGAAATCCTTTCCTGTTGTGTATTGGGTTGGATGATAAACTGTTTTCCATTGGACAACTGAGTGAACATTTGTCCAAGAATTTCCTTTTACTTCATTTGTATTTTTGTTATTTTATTTTATCTGTTTTCAAAATATATTTTTGTTTATTTTTTATGTATACTGGTGCTTTGCCTGCATTCATGTCTGTGTGATGGTGTCAGATCCCCTGGAACTGGAGTTATAGACAGTTATGGACCACCATGTGGGTGTTGGGAATTGAACCCAGGTCCTCTGGAAGAGCAGCCTGTGGCTCTTAACCACTGAGCCATCCTTCCAGCCCCTGTTATTTTATTTTTTGAGACAAGGTCTTATGTGTCCTAGGCTGGCCTCAAATTTATTATATAGACAAGGCCAGCTTTGAACTCCTGATCTTGTCTCCACCTGTCCACCTACTATGCTGGGATTAAAAGCGTGAGTCATACTTAGGGTTTTTTTTCTATTTTTGTGAGATGATCTTGCTGTTGCTCAAATCGGCCTTAAACTGCTGCGCTCACGTGACCCTCTTACCTCCGTCACCGCCATGTAGCTGGCTTGCAGGTTGGTGTCTTGTGCAGCCCTTCTGGTTGATGTTTAGTGACCGCGCTACCGAGCGTTGAACTGTGGCTCCTGTCCTGTTTCTGCTGCTTCCAGCAGTGGTCTCCCTGGACTGTTTGGGGACCAAGTGAAGGTAGTGGTAGAGCAGACACGGCAGGCTTTGAGAACTACGCCGTTGAACCCCCACCCCACCCAACATGGAACTCTGAGTAGCTTGCTGGCATGTAGCGAGCGGTGGGTACCACAGCTGTTCTCGGTGTTGTCAGTTAGATTGCAGTATCGGGATCAGCTGCACCGCAGTCCCGAAATGCCTGGGGAGCCAGGGGTGGCGCACAGCTTTGATTCCAGTGCCCAGGAGCCAGCGGCAAGGCGTTCTGTGTGTGTTCCAGCCCAGCCTGGGCTACATAGTGAGAATCTGTCTGTTCTGTGACCAAAAGTGTTTCAGATTTTCAATCTGAAAGATGCGTTCAGCTTTCTGAGCATCATGTCAAGGCTCAAAGTTTTCAGCATTTTGGGTTTTCAGAGTGGGTTGTCCAACCTGTGCTCCGTGACTTTGTGGTCACTGTGTCTTTTCCTTGGAGGAATGCCCTGTTGGATACAGGCGCCCGTTGGGATCCTGGACTCAGAGCTGTTACTTTGTACACTGGCAGATCTGTCAACCACCCCAGTACACATCCAGTGGGCTTTGTGAGAACAGGGACTGGGTGGGAGTGTTCTGAGTCAGGGGTTCTTTGTACTTGTGACTATCACAGATTTTTGTTTGTTTGTTTTGGTTTTGGTTTTGTTTTGTTTGTTTTTTGTTTTTGAGACAGGGTCTCTCTACACAGCCCTGGCTGTCCTGGAATTCACTATGTAGACCAGGCTGGCTTTGAACTCACAAAGATCCACTTACTTCTGCCTCCCCAGTACCGGGATTAAAGGCATGGACCACAATGTCCAGCTGATGAATGACTTTAAAAATTCGTTTATTCCGCTGTATTAGTTAGTTATCTTTGTTACATAACACCCTTCCCGCCAACCCCAAACTTGGTGACTTAAATCAATAATCCTAGCTGGCTTGGAACTCATTGTGTAGACTAGGCTGGCTTCAAACTCCAAAGATCCTTCTGCCCCTGCCTCCAGCATGTGCTACCAGGCACAGCTACAACCAACATTTATTTTCTCGGCATATTATTGAAGGTCAGGGATTTGGGAGAGGCTTAGGTGGATGATTCCGGTTAGACTGTCAGCCAGGGTGTGGTCATCCTAGATTGGCCTGGGCTGGAAGGATGGCTGTTAGGATTCACTTAGGAGTGGGCAGCTGGGGATGTTGGGGTCACAGCCCCTGACCTCACTGCTCACTGTGTGGTAGCTAGCCACCCTCAGACCAGTGACTGATTGGAGAACGAGAGCCAAGATAGGGGCTGAGCGATAACTTGTCCTCGGAGGTAGGATGGCACTTCCTGATCACCAGACCGACAAGGCACAGCATGAGAAGGGACTGTACAGTTGGAAAAGCCAGGAGGAAGAATCGGTGGGTGCAGAGGCTGGCTGCTCCTTCCACAAATCGGCACTGAGTACCATTGGTGTGTCAAGCACCCATCATGGGTGACTGGTCCTCGTAAGCATCTGGGAAATAGTGTCATTGGCCGGTCTCCCAGATGACGTACAGAGGGAGACACACAGCTCAAGGGCAGCAGGGATGGAATTCGGACCTGGACTGAGGGTCTGCAGGTCCCTTGCTGGTCATGGGACTAACAGGCTTCTGTGACCTGCTCCTGATGCCATGTGTCCTACTGGGTGTTACTATGGAGAAGGTCCGCATCTGGGGTTTTAGTACAGTTCCTATGGAAGGGGTGCGACTCTCTAACCAGTGTAAAATTGTAAAAATAAAGCACCCTAAGTGAGGAACTGTCTGAGCTTAGGGAAAGCTTCGGGTTGGAGTGGTCGTTTGACTCGGCAGGCCTTCACTCTCTGCTTCACCCCAGCATCTACCAGACTGCAGCTCTGAGCACTTGGGAGCAGTGCCTGCTTAGATCCTGGCCCTGACCCAGACTGCTGGATTGGTAGGTGTCTTAATTAGGGTTTCTGTTGTGAAGAGACACCATGACCACTTCCTCTTATAAAGGAGAACATTTAATTGGGGCTGGCTTACAGGTTCAGAGGTTTAGTCCATTATCGTCAAGGCGGGAAACATGGTGGCACACAGACATGGCACTGGAGAAGGAGCCAAGAGGAATTCTATATTTCAGTCGGCAGGCAGCAGGAAGAGAGAGTGACACTGGGCCTGGCTTGAACACTTGAAACCTCAAAGCCCCCCATCCAAGTGACACACTTCCTCCAACAAGGCCACACCTCCAATTTGTCCGCTCCCTGTGGGCAGATGGGGACCATTTTCATTCAAAACAATACAGTGGGCTACCAACAGCCTTAGCTTGCTGGGAACGAGAAGATGCACTTCATCCCAGGGAGGCTAGGCGGCTGGGCGGCTAGGAGGCAAGCCCAGGACTGAGGATAGGTGAGAAAGCTGTGTTTTCAGTCAAGCTCTGAGGCACCTAAAGGTGCCCCTGCACACAGGGCCCACCTGCGTTTCCTTGGCACTTCTTTTGGAATCCTTGGGCCATCCCCACACTCCAGCTCTGATCCCATCAACTCCCTGCTATCCGTGGGCGGTAATAAAGCTTCTCTGTTTGCCTGGACTCTGGTGGTGCCATAATTAGAAGAGATGACAGGTGAGCTTGAGGGCAGCATGCGGTGAGCACAAGTCCAGCATAATCACAGTGCACATACCAGCTCCTGGCCAAGGCCGAGCTGTTGGCTTTTTTTAGCCCTGTGCCAAAGCCACCTTCATCCCCAAGACACACAGTGGGAGGAGCTACACAGATGCGATGCAAATGTCTGCCCGCCGTAGCCTCAGGGGTAGTGGAGGAGGTAATGAGCTCTGCTGGGGTGCTTTGACTGTGGAGGGCAACAAGATGAGGTGTGGGGCTCCCAGTGTTGCTAGTTCAGAGCCTTCAGGACGAGACATTAGTATTGCTACCATTATTGTTAACTCTGCCAGCTGTGAGCAGATCAGTACTGAGGAGCGGTTCCTCATGGGTGGGACAGACCCTCACACTCCATGAAGGTGAAATAAGAGTGAAACTGGGGGCTGGGGATACATAGCTCGGTTGTAGGGCACGTGCCTAGTGTGCACGAGGCGCTGTGTTCAGTGTGCAAACACTTTGGATAGAAGGGACGGCTCGGCGGTTAAGAGCACTAACTGCTCTTCAGCAAAGCCAGGTCTGGCTCCTCCCATCGGCATGGTGGCTCAAAGCTGTCCGTAACTCCAGTTCCAGGGGATCCCACACCTTCTGGCCCCTGTGGGCACTGCTCATGCGTGATACACGTACATATATGCAGACAAGGCACTCATACACAGACATAAACTAAGAAAAAAAAGTTTAAAGAATGAAAGTGAGATGTCAGCATGCAGGAATCAGATCTAAAGCTGTTTCCCTTCCCCCACCCCTCGTCTCCCCTCTTGACCTGTGTGGGAGATGGTGGTCAGTCAGAGCCTGCAGGGTTGAGTCAGGTGCAGTGAGGCGGCCAGGACAGGTAAGTTCTCAGGGCAGCTGCACAACAGAGCAGGGTGGGTGTCCTGTGTGGCGGGGCTGGTGAGTGAGAGACCTCCCTGCTTGCCTTCTCCAGTCTCCCGCATGCACCTAGCTTTGTACCCAGACTTTGGGGGAAAGGGCCTGGGAAGCAATGGCATCAGGCAAGGTGGAGGGAGGACTCGGCTCTGAGAGCCATCCACTCATGCAGGCAGCGTATTCTTGGCAGGTGGGAGCAGTGGTGGGTTAGACAGAGTTCTTTGCCCTTGAGCCTGTGTATTAGCAGGGTGGGGGTGGGGTGTCCTACAAGAGAATACACCTGCGTGGAAAGTGAGACATCAGGGTCCCGTAGCAATGGGTTTGACTGCAGTTTTCAAAAGGAGCCTGGCATGGTGCCACACACTTTAATCCCAGCACTTAGGAGGTAGAGGCAGGTAGATCTCTGAGTTTGAGGCCAACTCAGTCTACAGAGGGAATTCCAGGACAGCCAACGCTACACAGAGAAACCCTGTCTCAAAACAAAAACAAACAAGAAAAGTACTGAATATAGATTTTTTTCTTGCCATTATTCCCTAAACAATACAATAAAACAACTGTTTCCATAACATTTACATTTACTGGGAATTATAAATACTTTAGAGATGGTTTAAAATATACAGGAGGCTGTATGTAGGTTAGATGCAAATTCTGTGACATTTTATATAAAGGACAAGCCGGGAAGGCGGTGCCATGAGGGTCCTGGACCCCATCCCTGAGGATGCTGAAGGACCGTTGTGCTACCTTGTGAGGCCTCAGCAGCTCAGCTGCGGAACCCTGGTTTTATAGCTAAGGGCACACTCGGTATGTGAAGTAACTTTGCAG
This sequence comes from Cricetomys ansorgei, assembly GCA_026225945.1. Taxonomy (NCBI): domain Eukaryota; kingdom Metazoa; phylum Chordata; class Mammalia; order Rodentia; family Nesomyidae; genus Cricetomys; species Cricetomys ansorgei. Next base: position 25,187,859 of record JAMJFZ010000435.1, on the reverse strand, counting down.
AGGTCATTAGCATCAGAGTCTGCTGTGTGGTCCCACAGGGTGTCTCAGTAGCTTAAGCCACTGCCCTTTGGCTGTGGATAGCCAGCCCTGGCGTCCTGTGAAGTTCTGAGGATCCAGCAGACACTGTGGTTGCCATGGACCTAGTCTCTGCGAGTGGGTTGGTGATGCCACCTGTGTTCCTGGGGAGGCGTGGGGCCGGATCCTTCTGTGTTCAGGACAGGGCCTAGCTCGCACTGCCGAAGATGACGATGAGTCATGGCAGAGAAGGCCAGCTTAGTCAGCGCTCATGCTGCTGTCTGGGCCCCATCCACAGACACTCCAGCTGTCCCTCTTCTGCCAGCTCAGGGTCCGGGAGCACAGTGGTGCTGGGTGTGCTTTGTGCAAGGCTGCCCGGCAGTGGCGTGAGTGTTCCTGTTTACAGTGGCGAGATGCTGCTCCTGGCTGCAGGTTCTGCAGGCTGCCCCTTATATGCTGCCACGCCCTTAGTGGGAGGCAGTTGGTTCAGGAGCCCAGAACTTCTTGTCTGAGGAAGTCACCTTGCTAAAGGCCAGCTCCTGCCAAGGCTTGACTTTGAGCACCTGGCCATGGGACAGGCCTAGGAGAGAGGTGGAAAGCCACGAGGCTCCCCTGCTCTCCCTGGGCAGGGAAGGATGTGGAGCTATCCTGCCATGTGGGAGTCTGGTCTGTGGGGCCGAGGGTCCAGTTCCACCTCCGCCTTTTGTGCTGTGGACTTAAGTCGCCCTGGGCCTCTCAGGTTCACTGGCCTTGCCTGGAAGGTAAACTGGCTAATTCCAGGGCTCACTTGAACACAGACATCCAGTTTCAGCAGGCCTGTAACAATGATAGTATTGACAGCAGGGTTCCATGAGGTCTGTATGGACCAGGTGTTGTGTTCAGTGCAAACATGAATGCCCCCAGCCACCCATGGGCCACTCTTAACGCCCCTGTCTTCACGGGAAACAGTCAGACGTCAAATGACTGTCAAGACTAAAGTTAGATAGCAGTAGCCCTGGGTTTAAATTTAGACTTGAACTCTAGAGCCCTTTTACCCCAGTGCATGACCTCCCTAGACACTAGGCCGTGTAGTAACTGGGCCTGGGCCCATGCCACCTAACGGACAGGTGAGTGAATGGTGGTGTGCGGGCACCTTCTTATCTGACCAGCAGATGTTGTTAGACCTACAGAGGTCCTTAGAGAGCACCTGATTTGACCACCCTCCTGCCACTGTAGAGTGAGGCCCCAAGAGGGTGGGCGACAGCCCAGCTGTCCTGACAGACCGGTAGCTTGTCTGGGGTAGCCAGCGGAGGGTATGGGCGGGCAGCTGAAGGTCATAAAAGAAGTTTGCTGCCTGTATATGTGCATGGGGGAGGGGTCACATGAACACAGCCCCAAGGTAGAGAGGCATGTGGCCTTGATTTCCTAATACGCTAGTGTACAGGGGTGTGAACAGAGGCTTCCCCGTTCTGAAACCTGTTCCATGACCAGGACTCTTCAGAGCACCTCTCTGACCTGTGTCCCCATTCATAAGCAGGTTTTAATACATGCATTTTGGGTTTCGAAGGGGTCGGCATGGTGTTGGGAGTGTGGAGAGTGAACACACTGTCAGTGTGACTGTTGGAGACCTGAGTGATTAGTACACAGACCTTGTGTGTCGGTTCTGAGCCCTGCTCAGATGCCTTCTAGTAGTGAGACCTTGACTGAGGTAGTTGACTTCCTGGACCCTCAGTGCCTTACCCTGCAAGGCTCACAGGCACCCCTCACGAGTCGTGGTGAGGGCTGTGTGGGATGAGGCATTGAAGCTCTTAGCCAGTGTATGTCAGGTGCTCAGAACCACAGCCCAACGACATTTTTCCTGAGCACTTGCTTGATGCTAAGCGTGAGTGTTAGTGTCATAGTCTTTTTGACTTGTGTCCAGGATGGAACCCATTGCCACATGTGTGCTAGCAAGTGCTTTGCCACTTAGCTACAGCCTAGCCCTAATATGCAAAATTGTAGTGCGTTTCTCTCTGCCACTCCTGAAACAATAGCTGACCTCTCAAATCCACTGCCCCCATCCAGGCAGTGAAGTGCAGGTGTCAAGAAGGGACAGTGACTTCCACAAGGTCACACAGCTGTGTGCTTTCGTCCAGCTTAGTCCTGTCAGTCTCCCAGAGGGACGCCTTCCTCCGCCCTCCTTTTCCCATTACTCTCCAGAGCCGCCGGCTCCTTGGAGCTGTAAGCTTCCTGAATGGCTTGGTTAAGCACTCAGCCGTTAAGCGTTCATCTCTTACAATTTCAATCCAATTCCTATAAGTTTATTGGCAAGACGGGGTGCATTAGAGCTGCCAAATTTAATAGAACAGGTCCTCGTGTCTGGGATGCAGTTTCTCGGAAGTGATGGGAGAAGAGAGGTTTTATACGTTTTCATTTGGAGTGACTAGCTGTTCCTGATCCCATTACAGACCCTGACTTAATGGCTGCCATCCCTGTCTACTGCAGGAGCAACTTTCTCCATCAACCTGCCCGTCTGCCTGGACCATCCAGGGTGATTGTTTGTCTCTGCTGCTCTCCCAGACCCTTCCTCCCAAGGTGTGTTCTCCATCTGTTTGCTCTGTGGATCGGGCCCAGAGTCAGCCTTGTTTGCCAGGTGCCTGGCAGTCTGGAGCTTTGGCTGCTGCTCTCGGCCAGCTACCTCGTAACCTCGGGGAAGTCATTTCCATTCTCCTCTGGCCTCAGGAGCCTGCTCTGTCTGTGAGGGATTGCTCTGGGCTTAGTCTTTGCAGGTCCCTCTGGATGGCCCTCAGTGGACCAGATCCTCCAGTCCTCTGGCACTGGGCTTCAAGACCCAAGACTTGACTGTGAGAGAGACAGATTCACTGCCTGCCTTAGGCTTCAGACTCCTGGCACGGGAGGGCTCTGCTGCCTTAAGACTGCAGTGTTCTCATTTCCCTGGTGCTGCCTGGGAACCTCCTCCCAGGATTCTGTAGTCTCCTCAGAAAGCTGTGGGCACCTGCTGTGGAGCGCTCTGGCTTCCCTGAGCACTGAGTTAGCTGCAGGAGGGAGGACACTTGGCAGCAGAATGTTTGGGGTGCCTGTATTTGCTTTCTCTTTGCCAGCTATGTGATGTTAGGCAAATCACTTCCTCCTTCCGAACCCCAGTTGTCCCAAAGGGACATGGTGGTTCATTAACTTATTCTGCAAATGCTTGATTGCCTACTCTGTTTCAAGTACCGTTTAGGTGCTGGGGCCCCTAAGAAACAGCAAAAATAGACTTGCCTTCATGGATTTATATCATTGTTGGAAAAGAAAGACAGTAACGTAACAAGTATGTTATTACCTTTAAAGGAGGTAAGTACTGTGAGGAAATACAAAGCCAGGCATGGTGAGAACCAAAGAGGCCCCTGCGAGCTCAGATCCGTGGTCGTGGAAGATTACTAAGACAGCATTTGAGAGAAGGTCAGAGGACTGAGTAAGCAAGAGTGACAAGCACCTGAGAGACAGCGTCCAGGCCCAGGGAGAGCAAGCCACAAGACAGCAGCCACATGCCTGGCGTGTGTCAGGAGCAGAGAGAAGGCCTATGTAGAGAGAACACAGGAGGGCTGAGCCGTGACAGGGATGAAGGAGCCTTGCTAGGGGGCTTACGGTGATGGTCCCCCAGCCTGCCCACTATTAGAATTACCTAGAAGCTTAAACAAATAAATTCCAGACTTGGGCCTCAGACCCTGAAATTCTAGCCCGGGTCAGTGTTGGAAACTGTACAGCAGATGTGGAAGGTCCCTGAGGACTAGGCCTGCTACTCCTGATCAGCAGCTCTATAGACCCCACAGGAAGCAGGCCTGTGAGGAAGCCTTAGGCTGGGCCTGGCTTCCCGTGCTCAGGTGAGGGCACTGTGCCCAGAGCTTCTGCGTGCGCTCTTCTCTTCCATGGTCTGACCAAGTGCCTTGTGTCTCTGCAGGGCCCCAGCATTTGGTGGAGGTGGCCATGGGGAAGCGATACTTCTGTGATTACTGTGACCGTTCCTTCCAAGACAACCTCCACAACCGGAAGAAGCACCTGAACGGGCTGCAGCACCTCAAAGCCAAGAAGGTGTGGTACGACATGTTCCGAGGTGGGTGTCTCAGGCCCGGCCACTGGCTCCTGGGCCCGCATCCGACTTTCCTTGCCTGATGGTAGCAAGGACCACCGTGCTTCAGTGACAGTCTGGAATGGACTTTTATTTTATGTGTATGAGTGTCTGCCTGCACGTATGTAAATATGCCATGTGTGTGCTTGATGCCTGTGGGGGTCAGAAGAAGGTATCAGATGTCCTGCAACTGGAGTTAGGATGGTTGTGAGCCACCATGTAGGGCAGCAAGCTGAACCCAGGTGCTCTTAGCTGCTGAGTCATCTTTTCCGCTCCATCTTTTCTCAGTCGTGTATCTGTGTGTGCCGCTGCGTGAATGTGCGTGGAGATCAGAGAGCCATTTGTGCTGACGCACCCCTTTATTTCTAGCACTTAGGAGGCAGAGGTAAATGTGTCTCTAGGAGTCTGAGGCCAGCCTGGTCTACATAGTGAGTTCCAGTCTAGCTAGGGCTATATAGTGAGGCCTTATGTCAAAAAACCAACAAAGCCATGGGCTGAGGGTATAACTCAGAGATGGATTGTTTGCGTAGCACACAGAAGACTTTATGTGTGATTCCCAGCACTGCAGGCAGGAGGCCAAGAAAGAGGGTAGGCCAGGGTAGAACATTCTTCCCTAGCCATCTTGACTAAGGATTCTGGTTCTACCTACAATGGACTGCCTAAGGGGTACTATGGCTTGGAAGAGCCCTCTTTGAGAAGTTAGCCATTGGCTGAAGTGTAGGAGATTTCAGACACACCAGGTGCTCTGGGAGCAAGAGGGCACAGCCTGCAAGAGAAGCATGGGGAGCTGCAGCTGACTGCGGGCAGTGTGGTTCACAGTAGGGTGTGGGAAGTGGCTGTCTGATGACGGGCGCAGAGGGTGCTGGAGAGTTATCTGCCAGATGGAAGGGAGAAAGCCTTCCGGAAGGCTCTCAGCCCTGGAGTGACGAGATAATGGGCTGACGTGGACTCTTCCAGCACGGCCCAGAGGGCCTCCAGAGGTAGGGCTGCACTGAGCCAGGGGAAGGTCCAGGAGACTAGCCTTGTGGCTGCAGTGGGCCAGGACTTCCTGGACTGAGGTAGGGCTTAAAGCAGGTACAGGACAGGGCCCAGGGCTGGGTGTTAAAAACCGAGTCTTAGCAGCCAAGGAGACAGGAGAAGTGACTGTATGAGATAGTGGCTCTCACCCTGACTGTGCCTTAGGATTACCTGGGAACCTTTAAAGCTAAGCTTAGCAGCTTGGAGGGTCTACTTGGGAAGCTGAGGCAAGAGACCACTTGAGGCTCCCAGTGTTTCGCTGTTTTTATAAGACAGGATTTTACTGTAGCACAAGGTGACCTGGAACCTGGAGCTCACTATAGTCCAGGCTGGCCTTGACCTTGGAGCAATTCTCCTGCCTCAGTTTCTCTCTCTCTCTCTCTTTTAATTAATTTATCTTTTTATGTGCATTGGTGTTTGTGTGAGGGTATCAGATCCCCTGGAACTGGAGTTACAGACAATTGTGAGCCACCATGTGGGTGCTGGGAATTGAACCCGGGTCCTCTGGAAGAGCAGCCAGTGTTCTTAACTGCTGAGCCATCTCTCCAGCCCCTTGCCTCAGACACTTAAATGTAGGCTCACCAGCATGAGTGACCAAGCCTGACATGTCCAGGACTTTGAAGCCAGCCTAGGTCTGCTGTAAGACCTCATCTCAGTCAACACAAAACACTGAGCCCCTGACACTGTCTCCAGATGTGAGTTTTGAGGGGAGGGGTTGGGATCAGCCATGCTTTTTGTTTGTTTGTTGGCCGCACTTTTAATCCCAGTGCTTGGGAGGCAGAGGCACAACTCTGTGAGTTCAAGGCCAGCCTGGTCTACAGAGTGAGTTCCGGGACAGCCAGAGTTACAACAGAGAAACCCTGTCTTGAAAGCCAAGAAGGAAAAGAAAAGATAGAGTCTTATTATGTAGCCTGTCTGTCCTGGAACTCACTCTGTAGACCAGGCTGGCCTTGGGATCTGCCTGCCTCTGCTTCCCAAGCGCTAGAACTAAAGGCGTGCGCCACTACCCTGGCCAGCAATGGTATTTTTAAAGCTCTCCCAGATGCTCCTCCATTTCAGGCGAGGAAAACAAGACTCAGAGACTTGACAGAGGGAGAGTGGCCACCAGCATGGCTGAGAGGGAAGGGGGTGAGGAATAGGTGGGGAATTCAGGAACAGTGGGGCTCCTCAGAAAGCTGGCATCGGGTCCCCCAGACCCAGTGGAAGCTATGTTCTGCATCAACTGGGCTAAGATCATCTTGGCATTGGCTCCTAGTCTGGGGCCTGGGTTCGGGGCTGAGCAGCAGTGGTCTTCATATTACTTACAGAAAGGTACACGGCAGATCCTGGGAGCCCCTCCTCAGGACTCCTCACAGCTCTGTGAGGAAGGCCGGTGGCCAGGAACCCCCACTTACAGCTGACAGCTTAGATGCAAACCACACCAATAGCTAGGGTTGGCTTATCCCAAGCTACTCTGCAGACGTGGGGGGCACTGTGCATGTCATCGGGAGCTAAGGCATCTGTCTCAGTACTGCTGTCCCTCCAGACAAGTCCGTGAGCCCTCGGCAACTGGTGTACCATGGGCCACAGTCAGGACAAGCACAGGCCCTGAAGCTAGCTGCCTGTTAGTTCCAAAGTGCCAGTCACTGACAATATGACCCTGTCTCGTTGTATGGAAAACAGATATAACTGTAGTGGAAGGGGCTCAGTTGTCCCATGGTGATTGGCTCAGAAGGGTGTGTTAAGTAGGAATGATGTCTGTGTGTCTCCAAAAGGGCGGCCCTTAGGCCCTTTGTCTCATGACGTCATTTATTCAGCCATTGCTCTGTGAGCACTTAGCAGGGCTCAGCTCACAGGCAGCCTTTGAAGATTCAAAGCAGGGCCCTTCTTTTACATAGTTTTGTATGAGTTATCGATTATCTTTATTTATTTGTTTATTGAGAGAGAGGGAGAGAGAGAGAGAGAGAATGAGAGAGAGAGAGGGCTCTAACTGAAAGTAAGAGGACAGCTTGTGAGCCTTCCTTCCATCATGAGGGCTCTAGGTCTGGAAGGCGAGTCGGTCAGCAAGCACCGTTGTCTGCTCAGCCGAGGGCCCTTTTCTCACTCACGCAAGGCGTTGTGGGCAAAGTCCCGGCTTGCTCTGGCTTCCACGTTTTGCTGGCCTTTCCCTCCTGGCCCTGGCCACACGTTCTGTGGACATGCCCTGCTGCTATCTTCCCACATCAGGGCAGTCCCTGAATCTCAGATCCTCGGGATGCCTCCCCATCCCCGGGCCTGCTCACCTGGTGGCGGTTCCACGCTTTCCGCACCAACATCCACGCAGACTCGTGCGGCTGTGGGCCTGGAAGGAAAGCCAGAGTCTCACATGATCTGCACCCAGACCCTCAGCCTGGCACAGGGCCTGGCCTACAGGAAGGGTGTGCTTAGTGAATGTCTAAGAGATGGAGAGCAAATGAGCAAACACGAGCGGGCACCAGAGGCGGCTGGGTGTTTGGGAAGGTCAACTTGAAGGACTGATACTTCAGTCAAATAGAGGAGCAAGGCCTCACTGAACAGGGCCTGGGCCACAACTTCTCAATCCTGGTGTCCTTCAGAGGCACGGAGGGATTTTTGGCAATTGTAATGGCTCCCCCTCTTGGAGGAATTAAAGCAGAACCTTATAATCCCAGCGCGCTCAGGAAGCTGAGGCAGGAGGATGAAGAGTTTGAGATAGCCTGGGCAACGCTGTGAGTTCAAGGCTAGCCTGGGCTACATAGTGAGAGCCTGTCCAAAGTGGGGACAATACAAGTGGAACCTGAGAATCACACCTGTACTCCCAGCCACTCAGGAGGCTGAGGCAGGAGGATCATGAGTTCAAGACCTATGTGGACTACAGAGGACCTGTAGTGGATGGATTGTCCATGTACTTTCATAGCCACCCCATGCTCTGAAGTGAGGTGAGTGGAGAGACTCCAGCCAGAGGTGGCATGGGATTCTCCTGCATTGGGCCATCCACTCAGGGCCCCTTGTCTGGGATCCAGGCTCAGCCTACAACCAGCCTTGGTGGTACTAGGCCCAGAAGGCTCCTGAGAAGCTAAGCCCTTAATGTCTGTAGTCCCAGCTGGATCTGACAGAGTCCCCCAACCTAGCAGCCTCATACTGGAATGAACTCCCTGATCGCCTGCCCACGCCAATCCCAGAAGGCTTCCTGCCCTGTGAGCCAGAAGCTGCTCTGCAAGGAATCACCCCCACACGACTGTCCACTCTCCCAGCCACCTAGAAGCAGCCACATTGAAAGCACAGGGCGCTAGCCTTACTCCACAGTGCAGGCTGGGTGCTGCTGCTTCCTGGCCAGTGCAGTCAGCAGCAGTCCCCACTTCTATAGAACGGAGCTGCTAGCAGGCTTGTCAGGAGAAAATCACTGTGGCTAGTTGGGAGTACTCTCTAAGTGCTGAGACTGCCGGCCTGTGATTCTAAGGCCTCAGCAGGTTGCGGCCCACCTCCCAAGGGCTCCCCATTCATTGCCCTATTAAACTTTCATAGCAGCTCAGCGAGGTTGGAACTTTCCTCCCATTATATAGGAAAAACAACCCTGGAGAGACAGCAGCTTCATGTGGCCATGTGCAGCTGGGGTTGAGCTCAGGTCTCCTGGAGTCTAAGAGCCATGGCTTTGGAATGGTGTGTGCAAGTGTCCAGCCCTGTCCCCCTCTTGCCCAGGGCAGCTAGAAGGGCCTCTGAGTTCACCTTTCCCTACCCTGTTCAGATCTCTCGTTTGTTCTGAAACAGGATCTGGCTATGTGGCCCAAGCTGGGCTAGAACTCTTACACTCAAACAGTCCTGTGTCACCCTGCTGAGTACCGAGGATGTAGGTTTGCACTACCGTGCCTGGCTTACAGATTGTTGACCGATGGATACCTCCCTGCTGAGAAGCACACAAATTTTAAACCGTAGCTGTATGATGAGTGTAGAGAGAGGAGAAACTGGAGGCAGCCAGGTTAAAGCGAGCATTCACATGGTCTCTGGGAAGTCCTGCACAGGGCAGTGGCTGGCGTGACTCCCAGCGCACACCACTGGAGTCAGAAAGAATGAAGAGTGGGACTCACAGTCTTGCTCGGGGAGCTGTCCCCGGAGCCTGGTGGGGATGGAAGGAAGCACAGTCCTGTGCATCAGGACTTTTTGAAAAGCTTTTCATGTTGAAATATCATGTGTCACTTAATAACAGGGATACATTGTTGTTTGGATATCACAAACTAAAAGAGCCATGACATCACTAGGCAGTGGACCACCACTGAACATGTGGCCTGCCATGGAGCAGAACATCTGTATGTGGTCCTCGACTGTACTCAGAGACTTGCAGGAAGTTAGGAAGATAGTACAGAGAGGCCCTATGGTGCTAGAGTTTTAAAAATAACCCTCCCCATCTGGGCTCATTGTGCAGACAACCTGGAGAGCCTCTAGCCTCAAAGTGCCTCATGGTTTTGGCTGATCCTGGGAGGGTGTGAGGAGTGGGGGTCATCTCAGTTTGGATCTCTGTGTCCTCCATATCTACCTGCTGTGGCCAACCCAGCTTACATCCTTCATGGATAGAGGGAACACTCTCTTCTTTTCTTTTCCTTCCTTTCCTTCTCTTCTCTTCTCTTCTCTTCCCTTCTCTTCTCTTCTCTTCTCTTCTCTTCTCTTCTCTTCTCTTCTCTTCTCTTCTCTTCCCTTCTCTTCCCTTCCCTTCCCTTCCCTTCCCTTCCCTTCCCTTCCCTTCCCTTCCCTTCCCTTCCCTACTCCCTCCTCCCCCCTTTGGTTTTTTGAGACAGGGTTCCTCTGTTGTAACTCTGGCTGTCCTGGAACTCACTCTGTAGACCAGGCTGGCCTTGAACTCACAAAGATCCTCCTGCCTCTGCCCACGCGTGCTGGGTTTAAAGGGGTGTGCCACTACCACCTGGCTGCTTCTTCTGAGTATATGTAGCTGCAGCCATGCCCTTGAGGTTCCATGTCCCCTGGTGGAGTCATCTTAATCCAGCCCTCTCTTCCAGATGCAGCTGCCATCTTGCTGGATGAACAGAACAAGCGACCCTGCAGGAAATTCCTGCAGACAGGTATGTGCTCTGCTTAGCTCTAGTCCTTACAGAAAAACGACATCTCTTCTGACCTGCATGACACCCTGTAGTGTTTCTTTCTGTCCCTGTACCATTCTGAACCACCGTGTAGTCTTGGCTTTAGCTGACTGTCAGTTGAGGCATCTCCAGGAACTTATTCTCACCTAGAGACCTCCAGATGGATACTATGATGTTATTGGTTCACTTAGGATAAGAAGCACTGGGGAATGTAAGCCAGGGAACACTGGTGGGGTCATAGATCCTCTGTTAAGTTAGCCAGGGAGCCTGATCCCTGTGCCCTCCTTGCCAGCAGGCAGAGCCAGAGACAGGAATGGGCCTAGCAATCACATGTTCAGAATCAACCATGTGTGCTAGGTGCTCCTTCAAGTGCTTACTACTCAGCTCACACAAATGGGTATAGACTGGGTGTGGTGCTGCTTGCCTGTCATCCTCGCTTTTGGGAGGCAAGGCAAGAGCATTAAGAATTCAAGCCCAGCCAGGGCTACTAGCAAGCCCTGTCTTTAGAAAAGAAAAAATACCCCCAGACATACACTTCAGAGGAATAGAGAATAGAGTAAGGGGAGCAAAGACACAGTTGAGGATGGAAAGGTAAGGTGATCGGGAGTGAGTCTCCGTGCTGCTCTTGAGGTCCTGGGTGCTCTCCTAGGGTTTAGTCCTGAGCTTCCTGGCCATGGGGGTTCGCATACTTTATACCGGGGAAGGCACTGCTGTTGGAGGAGAGACGCTGGGAAAATGGCCAGACTCCCCTCAGGAGACAGTGCTGCCTGACTAGTGGCCAGCAGGCCTGCAGGTGGCAGAGTGGGGGTAGGAGGCTCCCTAAAGACAGCCTCTGCTGTATGCATGTTGTATACACGTGCTGCTGGAAGGGTGTCCTAGCTGAGGACACCACCGGTCTATAATTTCAAAAGACGTACTTTGGATTCCTTGATTGATAATGGAGAAGCCATCCAGACATTGACTTCTCCTTGGGAGAGTTGCCCCCAAGGTCTCTGAGGAGCAGTCCAGCCGCTTGTACAAGCTGAATGAGCAGGCAAAGTGCCAGGTAGGGACACAGCGTGTGCAGTGGCCTGGCCTAGAGAGAAGTGGAAGCCTCTCGAGAGTACAGCTCACTGAGCCCCAAGGATATGAGACAGCATGGACCTGCGAGAAGGAGACCGTGGAGCCCAGTGCTGGCGGGCTTCAACCCCCGATACTCGTGGAGGCTCCTGAAGAGCATCAGGAACAAGGCATGACGAGCCAGGCTGGCACTTCAGGCCACTGAGAGAGCTTTTTGTTCGGTACTGGCGCTGCTACTCTAAACCCAAAAGTCTGCCCCTGAAACTCTGAGGCCTGTTTGTCAGAGCGCCCTCAATTGCAGTGGAGCCTTCCTGAGCGGAGAGTAACTGCCTTCCCTTTACAGGCCAGTGCGACTTTGGCTCCAACTGCAGGTTTTCCCACATGTCGGAACGAGATCTGCAGGAACTGAGCATCCAGGTGGAGGGTACGTAGGGGTGAAGCAGGGTGGAGGGGTGGGTGGGGTGGGAGAGGCCCTCCTATCAGAAAGCTTCTCTGTGCCACTCCACTTTCTCCCTTACTGCCATGTACCATGTGAGTAAGCGAGGGCCGCCCAGGCCGATGGGGAGCCCTGAGCCCTGCAGTGGGGTGGGTGTCAGGGACAGGACCCTGGACCCTGAGGGCATGCCTCACTCACCTGCCCCCTGCTAGTCTCTGTTGTCTCTGGGTGCCAGCCTCCCTCCAAATGCCCTCCAGCCTGTGAGGACAGAGAGCTGCAGAAAGCACTCCCTTCTGGCCTCGGTGACACATCTGTAATCTTGGATGGGAGAGGCAGAAGCAGGAGGCCCGAGTTTAAGGTCGTCCTTCTGAACTTGAACCACATAGCTAGTCCAAGCCTGAACCCGAGACCTGTCCCCAGAGAAACAGAGGAAACCCTTCCTGTGCTGGGGTCCTCACAGTCTGGCGACTGGCTACCAGGAAGGCCAGCATGTCTGCCATTAGAATCCACTGCTCCTTCGCGGTTTCAGATCCAGGAAGTCCGCTGGGGTGATCCTCACCGAGCTCCTTAGGCACTAATTGAACAAGTGGGGAACGTGAGCCAGCACTCAGCAGGACCTGCAGGCTGCCCCCCAGGGCTTCAGGAGCTCTCCAGGCCGGAGCAAGGCCTCGTGGGGCAGCCAGAGTCCTGGCGGTGCAGTCTCACTTCCTGGACATGCGCTGTCAGGGAATGGTTGTCTCACATTGGAGGGGACACTGGCCACTGGGCCTTGAGCAGGAGGCGCTGTGGGGACAGGACGAGGCCGGGACAGCTGGCGGTCTGCGCGTCACTGGCTCTGTCATCTCCGCTGTCATCTCGGCACAACAGTTGCAGAGATGAGGGAGGTGACCCCACTGGGCCTGAGGAGTGTAGAGCTCAAGGCCCCGTCCCCCGCGCTGAGAGCCTGACTCCCTAGCTCTCACCTACTTGTATGAATTCTTTCCACTCACTGCTTGTATTTTATTACAGTGAGTGACGTTTTTATAGGACACTGGATGAGGAGAAGAACCAGGGGACTGAGACCTGGCAGGTGCCAGAGCTGAGATTCAACCCCATTCTACAGCCCACATTGCCTCCTCCTTCATCCCAAATCTAGACCCCTCCTGAGAGTGAAGCTCTGCCTCCTTGTGCAGCTACGAGTTCCCCAAGGCTTGGAGACCGCCAGCATGTCTGCATTTGACAGGGAGCAGAGCACGGCGTCGATCACTGGGACACTGTGCTCAGGGCGCTGGGGAGCCGGTGGGGTGAAGGGCGCAAACCTGTCGGCTCCCATCCCGACCTAACGGCCCGCTTCTCCTGATGGACCATATGCCGTCCCAGGCTGCCCACACCTGCTGCTTTGTGGAAGAGAGGGGTTCAGGCTCGTGCGGCTGGGCCCCTTATCCTTGTCACTTTGTCCCTCGCAGAGGAGAGGCGGGCCAGAGAATGGCCACTGGAGACTGCTGAGCTTCCTGAGGGCCACCTGGAGGACTGGCTGGAGAAGAGAGCTAAGAGGCTGAGCTCAGCCCCGAGTAGCAGGTACGAGCCTGGATTATCCCTGCTTTCCTTCTAGAGCTGCCTGAGCGAACCTATCCTTTGGGAAAGCTGAAGCATCCATATGAGTGCCCAGGCCCTGGGACCAAGCATGAACCCCATTCCAGAGCTTTCTAGAGGTAGGGCCCACTGGAAGGTGTTGGGTTCTCCCCAGCTAGAGGGAGTTGTATTGGAGAAACTGTCTGATCACTGGTCCTTTTTTGTTTGGTTTGGTTTAGTTTGGCTTGTTTTCTTAAGATAGAGTTTCTCTATGTGTAGTCCTGGCTGTCCTAAAACTCACTCTGTAGACAGGCTGGTCTTGAACTCACAGAGATCTGCCTGCCTCTGCCTCCCAAGTGCTGGGATTAAAGGCGTGCACCACCACTGTCTGGCCTGGTCCCTTTTTTTAACTGCTCACCCCATAGGGCTACCACTAGTGGGCAAATAGATGTGACTCCCCATTGGCCATGGCTAAGGATCAGGGACCAATCTATGCAAAAGCTCCCTCAGGGCCGCTGTTCCCTCAGGCTCTGCAGGAGGGACAACCCACAAAGACATATGGAGACAGCAGTGGAAGAAGCAGAGAGGGTAGGACCACGAGGTCATCATCTCAGAGCATCCCTGAGGCTCAGGATGCTCCAAATGGACACGAACCCTCCCATCTTATGCAGGGAAAGTGCTGAGCCTATTAAATAGCTTGGACTATTAAAGAATGGCCATGTGCTGTCCTCTCTTTGGAGAGTCAGGGTGCAGCCCACTCTCACAGCAGCAGACAGATGCGCAGGGGTGGGGGTGGTGTAGCCATGTGGTGTCACAGCGAAAAACAAGGCCAGGGCCCCAGGCTTTCCCCCTCATCCCCCAGGTATAAAAAGTAGAGGAGGAAGTAGAGGCAGATTGCCTCTGATTTCAGACCCTTGTACCTCTATGCTCAGCTATGTGAAGGGTCTGTCAGACGTTCTATGGAGTGAAAACTCTGCTTCAAGCTCTGCCACAGGGTAAAGGATAGACTTCGTGTCCTAGGGGGAAGGGCTTAGTGTTATATCTAATAAAACTTTTTCTTGCATTTATTTGGAAGGAGCTGTACACTGCACGCATACCGTGAGTGTCAGAGGTCAGCTGACAGGAGTCAGTCCCCTCCTTCCACCATGTGGGTTCCAGGTCATCAGACTTGGCAGCAGCACGTTCACCTGCTGAGCTGTTTCTCCAACCCTGCTCTGGCACTTTAAACTACCTTTGTGTCTTACCTTTTCAAAAATCAGTGATTTCACTTTTATGTGTCTGGGTGTTTTGCCTGCATATTTGTCTGTGCACCATGTACATGCAATGCCTGTGATGGCCAAAAGAGGGCATTGGATCCCCTGAAACGAGTTACAGATGGGTGTGAGCAGCCATGTGGGTGCTGGGAATCAAACCCAGTCCTCTGCAAGAGCAGCCGGTGCTCTTAACTGCTGAGCCTCTTCTACAGCCCCGTTTTACTTTTAGTTTAAACATGCGTCCTGGCCAGGTCGTGGTGGCGCACACCTTTAACCCCAGCACTCAGGAGGCAGAGGCAGGAGAATCTCTGTGAGTCTGAGGCCAGCCTGGTCTACAGAGTGAGTTCCAGGACAGCCAGAGTTACAACAGAGAAACCCTGTCTCAGAAAAAAAAAAAAAAAAAAAAAAAGTAAATAAATAAAATGTGCTCTGTGTCTGTACCCTCACTTTAAAAATATATAGTACAGATACAGCTTAAACAGAATATGACACCTCTTCTGGACCTATTTGAAGAGATGTAATTTTGAACATTGTCCAGGAATCTAGACTCCTTCCTCTGTGTCAGAGGGTTCGTGCTGGTCAGAGAGCCACAGGCTGCTCATCCTGAGCCCCCACCGTAAGGGTCTCCCTGAGCTTTCCACTCGCTAACTGAGGTGTCGGTTGCTTACTCCACTGCTGTGCCTCCGCAGTCTCCCTCCCTGGGAGTGAGTGCCAGCTGGGCACCATGGGGCAGTGAGAAAGGCTCGGGAAGACCCTGTCTCTGGACTTGAGTGAATGTCAAGTCAGAAGAGGTAGCATGACCAAAGTCCCTGCCTGAGAACAGACAGACACGCCTAATGTGAATACAGCAGCCGAGAGGAAACCAAGGATGAATCACGAGCCCAGGTCACTGCTAGAGTGATGGCCACATTGCTTGGTTTGGGTTCACGGTGTGATCCCGGCATCCAGGGAACCTTGCACACTGTTTTGTAACTCTGGAGTTTGCTCTTCCTGGAGGCAGTGGTCAGGGACTGGCTGTCCTCGGCCAGACGCTGAGGCCCCCTGTGTAGGCCCCAAGCTCCTCTGTTAGCATGTTCAGAGCTGCCCGGGGCCGCCAGTCCCAGGTCTGCGGTGAGAGTGCAGCAGGTGCGTGCATCTGGGCCACCCTACGCCCTTAGAAGTCTGGGTCCTGATTCCTGGACCACGCTCCCTCTGGTCACCTCCAGGGAGTTGCTGTGCTCCATAGCTGCCTGTTATCTGCCTCCACCTAAGCACTTATGTCCTGAGGGTTCCAGGCAAGATGACTTCCTTTCTGGGCAGAGCAAGCTCATCTAGCTTTGGAAGGAATTGCTAGAAGAGAGATGACAGTTGACTCTGAGCTGTGTCCCCGTTCTGTGCCAATCTCTCCAGCTCTGTGTTCTGCCTCTGTATCTCTGCTCACTGTGGGCTGCCCGGTTCCATCACATCCTGGAGAGGAGTCCTGTGGGAGCAGTGCCCCTTGCCCTGCTGTCCTCTCCAGCCCTAGCAGCCCCTCCCACATCACAGCCCCACTAGTTCTGAAAGGTACCTTGGCTCCAGGCCACCCCTGGAACCTCCCAGTGCCCAGTGTGGCATCCTCTTAGGAGGCCCAGACTCCAAGGGACAGAGCACCCACTGCCTACCTCTAAACCTTACTTGGATCACACTGGATGTTGCTGCCTTACCTTTTCTCCTGGCAAAACCAAACTCAGCCTGTAAGCTTTAACAGGAATGGTAGCCCAGGACATGGTGACTATGAAGACACATTTGGGGATCAGGGACTCTGCCTGAATACAGACAGCACTGAGGGCCCTGGTAGGGACTCTTTGGAATGTGTGCTTTCTCCCCTGGGGTACAGCTGCTCTCTGGCTCACCTAGCACCACCCAGACCTGTGGGCTCCAGCATCCACAGGCAGAGAACCCCCCGGGTAAGCCAGGTTGACTCTTCTTAATGGGGGACACAGGCTTCCAAAGGCTCAGCCTGTTGGTGTCTGCTCATGTCCTCAGCCCTGACCCCCAGGGACCAGCTGAGAGCAGCAGCAGACAGCAGCCACAGGGAGCGACTGGCCTCAGACCTGGGAGCCTGGACTAATCCCTGCCGGCCAGGCGGTGCGGTCCGATTCCTATTGTTGGCTCTTCTGATTGCGCCTTTATCCTTCTTAATCTCCTGCTTGCACCCCCTGTCCTGCACATTCACCTCTGTGAGACTATTTCCTTTTGATAAGAAGCAGGGCTGGGGGCATGCCAGGCTGCTGCTGCTGCCTTGTACACAGAGCAGGCAGGCCATGAAGAGCGCTGCGCTCCTATGGCCTCCGGATGGGCTCTGAAGCAGGGTCCTGGCATGTGGCAGAGTCTGTGAGAGACACGAAGGATGCCTGCTTCTGTTGGGGCCTCAGAGCAGGCAGGTACTGGCTGAGCCACTTGTTAAGAGAAAGGATCTGAGGCTCAGGGGCAGGAACTCCCCAAGACCACCCGTCCCTGGAGGAGCCCCACCATTGCTGTTGGCCTCACAGGAAGCCCCAGGTTGGCTGACATCTGGGGCACTCCCTTCAGCAACTGTGGAATCTCTCATGCGCCCAGTCTTCTTCATGGCTGATGGAGCTTATAGATTCCCCCAGCACCATAAATCATGTCAGGAGCTGCTGACTTTCCAGTAGGCGGCAAGCTGCTGAGCAGGGATGCCCCTGTCCCCCGGGAGGGGGGTTTGCAAGCTGTATTCAGGGCTCCCAGCAGGGCCTCCACTCTGGGGAACTCAGCTGTGGGTCAGGCCCTGGGGGCAGGCTGGGTAGATGGGGGTCCCCATCACTACCTCCCAGGCCTGAGTTGTGTCCAGACCCTGCACAGGAGGCTTGGGTCCTTCTTCTGCAGAGGGCTGGCTGCGAGGCACCCCCTTTCCTGAAAGTTGAGAGGCAGCTCGTGTGCCTGTAGAACTTTGGACTTGTGGCTGACCCCTTCCTATGCTATACTGCATAATGGAGTTTGTGTGAGGATTCCAGGATTTCTCTAGGCCATGGTATCTCTTCTCATGAGAGCTCTTAGCCTGGCATGACCGTGTGTCATTGGGTGGCCTCCTAGTGCCAGGCCTGGGGTGTAGATGTCCCTCCCCCTGGTATCCACCCTCTAAGAATTCCTAGTGGTTTCAAAGAGCCCAAGCAGCAGTGCCCGGGACATCAGACCAGTGGGCCAAGGTCTGCAGGGTCTGGGTGTGGGGCGGGTGTGGGGTGGGACAGGCGCCAGTATGCTTCTCTGGGCCTGGATACTCAGGTTACTCCTAGGGTCCTTCCTAAGGGTCACGTCAGATGGGTCCTGATTTAGGGCCATAATAGTAAAGAGGAGAGTGGGTAGCATAAGAAGTAAGACTTCTTTTAAATTAGATCTTTTTCTGGTTTAGTTTTAAAGGCTTGTGTGTTGGTGAAACTTTCGGAAAGTATAAAAGAGGTCTAAAACTCTCCATCCACCCATAACCACACCACTCAGAACCACTGTTGCCATTTCGCTGCGACTTCCAGGATTGTTTTTATGCATTTATATATGTTATATATTTTTAAACAAAAATAGTATCATGCTATATACATTATTTTATAAGCTGCATTTTCCCCTTACTCACATAGTATCTCTTTCCTCGTCAGTGCATATAGGCCTTGATTTTTACGCAGGCTACATAGCATTCTGTGCTGTGGACGTGCATAAGTGTTTAGTCAGTCCCCACAGGTGGATGCTAAGGGTGCTTCTGTTTTGCCCAAGGCCATTCTTGTAATTCAGTCTCTGCCCCACCTTGGGCTCAGTTCCGAGAAGTTGCTGGCTCTGAGGGTCTGCATGTATCCAGGCTCTGCTTCCTGAGAGGCCGTGGAGGTGGCCAGCCTTTCCGCCAGCCGTGGTGGGGAGAGCAGGAAGGGTCTGAGAGGTGCCCCGCTCTAATCTTCTCCTTTTCTCCTCTCTAGGGCTGAACCCCTCAGAACCATTGTCTTCCAGTACCCCGTGGGCTGGCCGCCAATGCAGGAACTGCCCCCCTCCCTGCGGGCACCCCCACCCGGAGGCTGGTCCCTGCAGCCCAGGGTGCAGTGGGGCTGAGCTGTCTAACCTCCCTCCTGACTCCGACTGGTTACCTGTCTCATCAGTCACAGTGAAGACAACTGCTCAACCCAGGAAGCAGAGCAGCCTTCCCAGCTCCCCCTGGGGCCTCTGAGCCGACGAGCTTGGCCTCCTTGTCCACCCACCACCCCTTAGGGCATATCTTGAGAAGATGGGTGAGAAGCATCTAAATGCTTATAAAGAAAGTCTGACTGGGCTCTTTCTTTTGCTGGCACTCTGTTCTTGGCTCTGTCCTCCCGCCTCTGTCAGGGGACAGGTGGGCTGGAAAGAGACAAAACCCCCTCCAGGGTGTCTTCTGCTCACAGCCCTTCTTGCTTGGGGATCAGTGGAGGCTCAGCCGGGCTGGGCACAGGCTATGCCAGTGTGGCTGTGGCCCAGACAGTAAGTGGCCCCAGGCTGGGGAAAGGAGCCCAAGGACTCTGCCAACCATCTCGGCTCCTGAAGAGCTGTAGCCCTGCATCTGCCCAGGCTGAGCTGGAGCCAAGAAACAGGATGGCACAGGCGGGACAGGATGCGGGCCGATCTCCAGCCCTGAGGGTACAGAGAAGGGGCCTAAGAGGGCAGGCCTGGCCTTGGAAAGTGCTCTGTTGGCACGGACAGTGCAGGGCTATGCCAGATCCTCAGGGGAGTCAGCTCCCTAGGGAGTGGCCCAGGGCCTTCCAGGGTTGCACTCTGGTCAGCGGGGGAGTCACGTGGGCTGCAGGGGCTCTGCTTCCCTCCTCAGTTAGGTTTCTAGTTCTTGTGGGAGACAACTTGGCCCTCTAGGACCTTGGTGGAGGCCCAGAAAGTCAGGGGCTCAGGGCTGCCTCTGTTGCCCCATCTCACGTGAGCGTCTGCCTTTCCTGGAAAGCCCTGTGGAAGAAGAATCTGAAGCCAGATCTCAGGCCCTCAAAGCCTCAGGTTCCTCACCTGTGAAATGGGCAGGCATAGGCCCCAGAAGGTGCATGGGAGGACTGGGTCTAAGTAGGGTCAGAGGAAGGGACCCAGGAGCCCCAGCCTTGTGCCCACCTGCACCCTGCCCACAGCTCTGGACACGAGTTCCTCGCATTTTTAAAAGATCACAGCACTAACTGGATCCTGGGGGCTCCTGTGCAGGTCCCTCCTTCCCAGGAGCTCCTGGGTGGTGGGAAGTTAGCGCTACACACAGGCCAGGTGAGGGCACAGGCGGGCGGGGTCTGGGGCTGTCCTCGGAGCCGCCGCCGGGCCCTCCACAGCTGAGCCGTGCCTCCATGCAAGGCCTATGGGGTGAGGATGGGGTGGTCAATGTCCAGGCTCGAAGTGCCCGTGGGTGGTGGCCCAGGGAGCAAGCTGGGGAAGGGCTGCAGGCAGCGGTACGTGTGGAGTGGGCCTGGGCACCCGCGTGCCAGGCGGCGCCTACTTCATGCCACTGCGCAGCACCTGGTTGGCCGCGATGAGCATGACGCTGATGATGAAGGCGATGGCGAAGGCGCAGATCAGGCTCTTGCGCACACACGTCTGGCGGATCTGCTGGTTGGAACAGGCTGCAGCCGCCCACCGGGAACACCGGGAAAGACAAGGGGACAGGGAAGGGGTGGAGTCAGGGCTGCACCTCGCCACGTGGACTCCACTTGGGGCAAACGGACACAGGACTGGGGACGAGGAAGCCCCCGTGCGAGCCCCGCCCAAACCCTGGAACCCACCCCAAAGTCCAGGCAGCCACTCACTCTCCACGTCCACGGGACACTCCTCCGCGGTGCCCAGGTGGCTCTCCTCCTCCGTCATGATGATGTTCTCTATGTCCTTCATGGACAGGTGCTCGCAGAACGTGTCGTAGAGGAGCCGCTTCAGCTCGTCCACTGTCAGCTTCTGCATGTCACACTGGGCGGCACGGGGACGGGTGCTCGGGCCACGCCCTGCCACAGTCCCCACCCAGCACCCTCGGGCACAAGCCCAAAGCCAGGTCTCCAGATTCCGTAAGAGGAGAACCACCTACCCCCTTCCCGAAAGGAGCCCAGGTGTCCAGGAGGCGGGACACCAGCGGACAGTGCCCATCCCCACGCAACATGGTGTGGGTCTAGGCATTCAGAGCCCCACAACACCCTCACCGTTAACAGGAGAGTCCCGGTCAGCCAGGGCATACCTTCCAGAAGACAGTGTCAAAGTCAGTGCCATGGAACTTCTCTGGGATCCCTGAGGTGGAAAGCTTGGGTCCCAGGAGTGTTACGAACTCCTCAAAATCCACTTGGCCATCACCTAGAGTGGGCACAGCACTAATGAATGTCAGACGGGAGGCAGGATCATCAGGCAGGCACCCCAGAGCTCAAAAGACATGGAATGGTGTCTTGGCCTGCGTCAGACCTACCCTGGGACCTCAGCTCCTTCCCTGAGCCTGCAGTCAGTCTCGGGGGTGCCTAGTGCGCCAGGCTCTGGGCTGCTGTTGAGGCTACCGACTGATGGGCTCTACTGGACAGCGGAGGAGGAGAGCAGATGGGCCTCAGATGTGGGGAGCCCTCCCAGTACACTCAGAACTCTCCCCGGCTCCTTAGCACAGGCTGCTCACTGATCAGTCGAAGGCCGGCTGCCCAGACCAGTGCCTACTCTCTGGAGGAGCGGGAAGTGGGAAACAGGTAGGGTGAAGCAGAGGGGACTTGACATGACTAATCTTCCTTAGGAGTTTTTCTTTAATAAAAATGCCAGGTAGCCAGGCAATGGTGTGTCTCATGCCTTTAATCCCAGTACTCTGGAGGCAGAGGCAGGTGGATCTCTGAGATCGAGGCTAGCCTGGTCTAGAGTGAGTTCCAGGACAGCCAGAGCTACAACAGAGAAACCCTGTCTCAAAAAAACAAACAGATGGCACATACAGGCACCGTTATGACTTTGCTTGGTGAAAGCTGAGATATCTACTGCACCCTAGTTTTCTATACTTAAATCTTTCTCAGGCCACAGAGTGGGAGAGGTCTTGGGCCCCAGATGTGGCTGAGACTGTCACACCTCTGACCTCCACTCTCTAGGCTGAGAGGTGCTCACAGATTGTGACTACCCAGGAAGCAAGAGGCCAGAGTGGACTCGGCCTCCACTGTTCAGGCCCTGGAGCCTAGGTGATGGTGGGCAAGCAAACTGAGGCAGGGCATCTCACCGTCCATGTCCAGCCGCTGGATGATGACCTCCAGCTCGACCTCATTGGGCATGTAGCCCAGGGAGCGCATGGCCGTCCCCAGCTCCTGCTTAGAGATGAAGCCATTGCCATCACGGTCGAATACCTTGAAGGCTTCTCGGATCTCTGTGGAGGAACAGAGAAGGCTGAAACCTCAGCCCTGACCCCAAAAGCCCCTCTCCCAGGTTCCCGCGATCTGAGAGTCCCACTCACAACATAGAGCTCTGTTGCGAGAGCCAGGCATAGGGAGCCCGGGTCACACTCCTGGGCTGTGAGCCGGGATCTCTGGGCAGGCAGGGCAGACGCGACAGACACCTAGCCTGACAGCGACCATCCCTGGGTCTGATGTGTGGTGTGTGGTGGGCACAGGGCGAACACCAGATTCATTGGCCAGGTTAGCTGCTGAAGCCCCCCCCCCCCCGCATTAGCTTGCCTCCCTCCCCTTCCTGTTGGGTTTCCTCTCCCAGTTTAGATTCTTGCCGTCAGGCAGCACCAGCTCGTGGGATGGCCACATGACCCTAGCCAGGGAGCCATGGCTGGAATTCGCAGGCCTCCTGGTTTAGACGAAGACAGGTATAATTCCCACCAGGACCAGGCATGAGCTTTGAGCTTCATGCTCTCCACAGTACAGTGGGGAAGACTGAGGCCTGAGGACCTGAGGGATTCTAGTGGAACAATGCACGTGACTGGGGCCTTGGGGTCAAGCAGCTCAACACTGCTCTTAGGCCAGCCTCAGTCTTATCCATGGCAAATGGGCAGAATGTGTGAGCACCACTAACGCAGAAGCAGCAGGAGACCTGATGGTCCCTAACCTCTCACCTTTGCCCCACCTGTCCCTTGATGATCACACCCAGCAGGTCCTCAAGAACATGCCCCTAGAGGGACAGACCTCAGTACATCAGATACAGCTCCCTATGGGCTCCTTGTTCACTTGATAGCCTCCTGGCTTTGCCTAAGTTGTTCCCCTGTGTAGAATATCACTCAGCAGGCAAAGTCAAGCTGTGTGTGTGCGTGTGCGTGTGCGTGTGCGTGTGAATAAAGACACATGAGGTGCTCCAGACTGCAGAGCTAGAAGGGTTTGTGGAGACCAGCCTAGCTCACTGAGGATTCAGGGCTATTACTGTTGGTTACCCTATCCCAGGCCTTAAGGCTCTGTGAATCCCCAAATGGCTTATAAGACCCTATATGTTCCCTGCCCTCTGGAGAACGTAGGGGGTTGGGGCAGGCCAGCCCTACCACAGAGCAGAAGTCACGGCCCACAGAAAGGTGGCTTGACCCAGGTCCCCATCCTATCTGGATCTTCCATGTTGGAATCACATATGAGGTCTGGAGGTCAGGCAGAGTTGAGACAAACATTCATCACACACACACCTCAGGCAAGCCTTTGGGACTGGTTTCTGCATCAGGAGCTTCAGGGCCAGGAAAGGTACTGTACTGGTAGATGTAAGCCAGACCCAGGAGGTCCTGAAATCCCTGGAGCCCGGCTCCAGGCCACGTGCCACCTAGCATTTTCCTGGGCCTTGAAGGAGGCTGTATACCCTGTGGTCAGAGGTGAGGCCTGGCAGCGGGGAGTATTTGGATAGCTGGAGGTGTTTGCACCCTTCCTCCTTCTCCCTTCCTCCCTCCCTCCCTCTTTTTCTCTTCCTCCTCCTCCCTCTCCCTCCCGTCTCCTCCTACTCTTAATTCTAACCAGTGCTGTCACCTTTCAGGACTGGCATCCTAGACAGGTCCCCGGGGAGCCCCTCAAGCCTTGGGGACACCAGGAATGCTTTGAATCTGCAGCTTTGTCTGCAGCAAACTCAGACATAGCCCAGATTCCCAGCTGGGATGGCTGTCTCTCACCCCCTGGCTGGCCTGGCCTTTTTTCTGCTTGCCCACCTATCCACCCACCTGCTCTTTCCTTAAAATGGACTGTGCTGGGGCCAGCTGGGTCTTGTCCCAAGAGTCCCCATTACCTGGAACAGGGCCTGTCACTGAAGCTCTGGATAATGGGTGAGAGCAGTTTAGTAGAGCACCCAGAGAAGGCTCAAGCTGAGGTTTAAGCACCTCAGCTTACGCACCTCAGCACAAGGTCTCTGGGCCACCCACAGAAGAGAGAAGGTGAGGGAACCAGCCACAGGTTCGGCTGGGGAATCTTAAAGTCAGAAACCGTACCCCTTGGAGTGGGAGCTCGGGGAAGAATGGCAAAGGAAGGGTGCCAAAGGCCTAGATACAGCGAGCCACTGTGGAAGCCGCCCTCTGCTGCGAGCTGCGGTCGGAGCTTACTTCTTGCCTTGGCAGGGTCCAAGGTGACTCCCCAGTTGCAGGGCTGCCTCAATGCCCTTTTCTGAGGCTCCCCCCAGGAAAATGCACCAGGCAGGAAGGACAGTAATGAGCAAGTGAATCTTGGGACATATGTTCAGGGGACAGGCTCTGAGACAGCCATGTGGGTACCGAAGGCATCTTTCAGTCAGGGCTGACCTCCCAAGGCTACTGGGTAAACCCGCAGCTAGCCACTGTCCATCTGCACATCTCCCTCACCGCCTCTCCCAGCACACCTCGCTCACACCATTTCCAAGCATGCAGTCCACCCCTCTTCTGCCTACAGAGGCCGGAGTCAGGCATCATCTCAGTCAGAGAAGCATCTGACGTCACAGACCCAGGTTCGAATCCCAGCTCTGGTCCATTGTTGCGGTTCACCTGTACAATGGGGCTTATTACAATGATTAAATAAGAAAAATCTTACGTGCAAGTGTTTGGCCACGCCTGGCTTTGAGGAGGACATTGTAAATCAGACCATCCCAGATGGCTGTGCAGGCAGGAAAGGGAGGTCTGGGTGAACCTGGGCCGCCCGGCTGGCCTGCCTGCTGCCTGGACCAGAACCCGAGGCCTGGGCTTGATTCTGGATCCTCCCCCTCAGAAGCCAACTGGCTCGGGCAAGGCACCTATTTCCATCTCTGAGTCTCGGGTGCCTAGGCTGTGAAATGGGATGAGGTTCTTGTCCCCAGGCTGAGGGCCGGCCTCTGCTACAGGCTCCCTGAGGACATGGCGTCAGGATACCTGTCACTGCACGCCATGCGCAGTCACTGCTCGGCGCGTTCCCCGAAAGCCTAGCTCCTTTCCGGGCTCCGTGAGGCCGGGCGAAATCTGCTGTACTCCATCTTGGCACAGGGATGTCTGGCTCGGAAATGGGCTGGCGGGGCCTCTAGGTCTTCAGGCTGACACTGTCCCCTACCTGCCGTTTTCGACCCTCCCCAGCCTGTGGAGCTGCCCTGGAGCCTGAGTTCCCCGCATCCCCAAAAGGATGCCAGCATCCTGCCAGAGAGTTGAGTCCAGATAGAGGATGCTGGAAGGGTGGCCTGAGAAGGGGCAGTAGTCATCCTCTGGTGGCCGCCCCCCTCCGCAGCATTGGCCCCGTGCCCCAACTCTCCAGCCTCCCTCAAACTGTGGCCTGTGCGGAGGCGGCTGCTGGGCCTGGGTTTCAGGAAGCAAGGGCAGAAAAGGGTTCCTGACACCCCCGGCCCCTAATCAGCCACCCTCAACACGGGCTACACAGACCCCAGAACCCAGCCTTGTGGCTGTTTGCCTCTCTCCTCTCTCTGGCCAGCCACTTCCATCCCCACCCTTGACTGCCGGACCCCACTGTCTTAGTGACCAGTCTGTCCTGGTGTTCTTGGGGTCTCCGCTCAGATGCATTCCAGACAGGGTCTGTGCTGTAGCCACGGTGGGGTGTGCAGAAGGAATGCGGAATACCTTTGCTTCTCACGGAGACTGGGCGAGCCTCCAAGGTAACTCTGCCTAGCCCCTTCCTCCCCCGCCAATGGCCATGCACAGCTCCCCGGGGCCACAGGTACCCAGTCCTGGTCGCCTGCTTGCCTTCTCGGCCCAACACCCTTGCCCCTTGCGGCCTTGCGTCACGGGCCCTCCCTACTTCAGGCTCACGAGTCAGTCTCCTCTGCTGTTACGTGTGGGTCCTCAGCCCCCACTCTCGGGCCCTGTGCTGAGCACACAACATTCTCTGTCACTGTCCAGCCTAGGGACCTCATCGACACCCCCCTTTTATAGATAGGGAAACCGAGGCTCAGAGAGGCGAATGACTGTCCAAGTTAACTCCATGAGCCAAGGGTGCGGAGACTCGAACCCAGTGCTGCTTGGCTGTTCTCATCTCGCCCCCACAGTCCCCTCCTCCCTTCCTGCTCCTGGTCCTCCTTCCCACACAGATTGCCTGCCCCCCGACTTCTGCAGCAGAGGCATCTGCAGCACTTCATCCCAGGCCACCGCCTCCCCTGTATCTAGCCCACGTGGCTTCCTCACTGATCCCTTCCAGCAACAGGCCTGGGTCTTACCCAGACTGCCCGGGGCAGGACCGCTAACATGTACGGACAGCCACTCTGCACCCAGCCCTGGCATTCAAGACCCACTGGGGCCTGGAGAGGGCCTTCAGGTTTCCAGCAGCCAAGAAGGCTCAGGGAGAACTTCCTGCCTCCGTGTGTAGATGCCCACAGGCGTCTGCTGGCTCTGTGCCCTCCACCCGCCAGCCACAGGGATGGTCCTGTCCTTCAGGTGCCCCCTGCGCCAGGGCCCCTCTACCAGCTCAGAAGGGGACCAGAGAGAAGCAGGGAGTGTTTGGTGTGGTGGTGACTAACGCCACTGGGCTTCTGCCAGCATGTCGCCCGGATGGCTCAAAGGGATGGCTCAAAGAGAGCTCGGGTCGGCGCCCTGACGCTGCCCACCGTGGCTTCCTCCTCTGCCCTGCGTGGGAGTCCCTATATCTGGAGCCTGCTCTAGGACCAGGGCCTCTGGAGTGGAGGAACCCAGTGAGACATGAGCTGTGGAGCCAGGGTCCCAGTGAGAGTGCCCCGAGCAGGAGGAGGGAAGGAGGCCAAGCCTGCCTGGGGTCTGGGAACACATGCACCTCTGACCCGGGCATGAGGAGGAAGGGAGGGGTGGAGGCTTCTGCAGTGGCCCGGAATAAGAGGCAGTAAAGAAAATTGGCCGGAGCCCCTCCAGGGCTCTGTCAACCCCCTTTCCTTGACACCCCCTTTCCTTGACAGGAAGGAGGTTCTGCTTTGGTCCAGACAGGACCAGACCTGGGTGTCACAGGGTGAATGCTAAGGTCAGGTCAGGGTCAGCACCCTTCCTTCCGCCTGTGCGGCTTTTCCTGTACCTGAGTTCGTGGGTGTTGGTGGTGGGGAGCAGGTGTCTGGTGGACTGCGGTGCAGTGAGCACGGCTCTCTCTCTCTCTCTCTCTCCACCCCCCATGTCTTTCTCTCCCCACAGTCTACTTGCCCAAAATTTGCCCCAGACAAGGCCTGGATTGAGGAAATCGTCCCCTGGGCTCCCAACTGTCCTTTCCTCTGTCAGTCTCTCCGACGCACTCCTATGGGCCCAGATGAGACCCCAGAGCAGAGACCCCCTCGACCCCAGGGATCTGAGGCAGGCCCACCCTCGGGGTAATCTCAGCCCCTCCCCCAGCAGCCGACAAATGTCCTAAGGGACCAAGACGCCCATCAGCACAGAGTCTACGACTCCACTCCATATGGGGCCTCAAGAGGCCTGGGGGAGGGGAATGTTGCGCACCCCCCCTTCTCGGCAGAGGAAGAGCTAGGAAGGCCCCAGGGGGTCTCACTGCGCCCGGGACACCGGGTCAGGGAACCCCAGCCCCTGCCTGCTGCTCCGATCTTCAGGAGCCAACTGCCTGCGGTGCCGGCTCCCGAAAGGCACGGGGACCAGGGTCGGGAGGTTTGGGTTCCGGCCTCTGCCTTTCCCTTCCAGGCTGCGCTATCGCGACCGAGCCTCCCGATCCGGCCACTTGTTGTCGCCACCGGCTCCCGGCCGCCTCGGCAGCGCACCGGCGAGGGGTCCCCCGCAGGGCCGCGGGAGAGGACGGGGGGGGGGGGCAGCCCCGCAGCCGGCGAGCGCGGGGCAGTCGCCCGCTCCCCTTCTCCCGCCGCCGGAGCAGATTGGATTCCGAAGGCGACACGAGCGGAATGTCAATGGGAGCGCAGAGCCACGGGCGGGCGCCGCGGAAGGGATCGGGAAGCGGCGCTCGGGCGGCGGGCGCGGAGGGCGCAGCTCCGACCCCCGCCGCGGCCCCCGCCGCCGTGCCGCACCGCCACCGCGGTGACCCGGCTGCGGGGCCCCGCAAGTTCCCGCAGCGCCGGGGGCCACGCGGGCAGGGGCCGCGCTGCCCCCGCGCCTCGCCGACCCCCACCGCGGCGCCCCGGGCCGCCGGGCCGTCCCGCCCCCCGCGCAGCCGCTGCCCCGAGTCGCGCGGCGGGGTCCCCGAGCCCCCGGCCCGCACGGCGCCCCGCGCACAGGTAGGAGGGCGCGTGGCGGGGTCCCCGGCGGGGCACTCACCCTCCAGCTCGTCCTCGGGGATGTCCACCGGGCGCTGCTCCGACAGCAGGTTGGGCACGGTGTAGATGCCCCGGTACATCAACGCCGCCGTCACCGGGTGGAACGGCATCTTGGAGGCTCCGCGCCCGCCCGCCCGCCGCAAACTTTGAGGCCGGGGCTCATGGGCCGCCGGCGGCCCCGGGGGCGGCTGGAGCGGGCGGGGCGCGCGGCGGCGGCGGCGGCGGCGGCGGCGAGGCTCGGGGCGCCCGCCCGGGACCTAGCGCCCCCGCGCCCCGGGCCGCCGGGCCATGCCGCCGGCTCCCTCGTCGGGCTCCCGGCCGGGGCCCCGCAGGGACGGCGGGGGCGGCGCCGCTCCGGCCTCGGCTCCGGCCGCTGCGCTCTGCGCTCGCCCCGCGCTGCCCCGCGCGCTCGCCCGCTCGCTGGTGCGGCCGCCCGGCTCCCGCCGCCGCCGCCGCCTGCTCGCCCGCTCGCTCTCTCGCTCGCTCGCTCAGTGCGGCGCTCGCCGCACTCCCGCCTCCCCCGCCCGCCCGCCCCTCCCGCCCCCGCCCCTTCCCGCCGCCGGCCCCCGAGCGGCCGCCCCGAGCCCGGCCGGGCGCCGTCTCCCGTTCGACTCCGCTTTCCCCCAGCCTGCTTCGGGTTGCTGTCTCCCGCACCCCACGTTCGCAGCCGGCGGGACCAGGGTGGTGCGGACTGGGGGGTGGCGCCGGTCCCGGTACCCCCTGTCCCACCTGCCCTCCCCCAACACTCCCCCGGCAAGCGTGGGGAGCTGAGAGCTGAGGACTAGAGAGCCAGAAGGTGAGGTTGCCCCAGGCGCGGGGGCGGGGGGGGGTCCTCGTGTTGGTGCCAGGAGAGGCTTCAAGGTGGGGAAACTGAGGCTTAAAGAAGGACGCTGGCCAAGGTCACCAGGCAGGGCCAGCAGACAGAAGCTAATCACAGATCTGCAGGAGACTCCGCTGGCCTGTGGCTGACAGCAGCGGTGGACTTGATCCCACACGGGGCTCTAGTCCCGGGTCCTTCCAGAGCCCTTGCCACTCAGCTTGCGGAGCAGGAGCCAAGATCTGCCTCATGTCCCCAGCGGCAGTGAGGAGGAGGCAGATGACCCAGAGCCTGTTGGTCACATGGCTGCAGTCAGACCCTTCCTCAGGTCCCGAGCGTGTGTGCTACTTTGGGGGTGGGCGAGCGCCTGAGGAGCAGCTTGTGCATGCGTCTCTCTTCATCTTCCGTCCAGGACACTGAGTACAGCCTTTTCAGATCCCCATGCAGATGAGCGTCTGAGCTGTGCGTGGCCGCCTCCGGGTGCCAAGGCTGTGAGCCGGCAGGGAAGGGCACAAACCGGAAGGCAGGTGTGGGCAGGTGAGAAGGCCCTTGACAGGGAGTGGCGTGCCCGCGTGAGCGCAGATGTGTGCGCGCATGTACAGTTATGGGATATGGTGACCCCCTGGCCTGAGTGGGCCTCAGCTGGCCTCAGTCTCGTTCCTGGAAGCCCCTCTGAACTATCTCCCTGCCCCCTCGGGTCTAATCAGCTCCAGGCCCCAGCAGAGAGCTGATTGCCGGAGCCCTGCCCCGGCCTTGCCATCTCAAGCTGATTACACTTTTCTGCTTGTTTCTGCTGTTGACGCTGATTAATCATAGCCCTGTCTTGGGACTCGGAGAGAGGGCATCAGTGAGAGACACCAGCGCCAGGACCCTGGGCCAGGGCAGGCCTGAGCCTCTCAGCACTAGGACTTTGCTCCAGTCTCTCATATGAAACCTGTAGAGAAGCCAGGCGAACCCCAGTGCCATGTGAATGTCTGCCCCAGGCCTCTGGGCCAGCTTCCTCTCTACTCAGACCTGGGGCTGGAGTTGTAAGAACCCCCAGAAATGGCCCCCAGAGCTCCTCCTGCCCACGTGACCATTCCTGAGCAGCCATCCCTCCCCCTGAATCCTGCTCCTCCAGGATTTCTGATGGAGCAGATCTGTGACGCAGGAAGAACCAGCCACTGACCCAGCAGACCCTGGGCTCCCGCCTCTACTTCCTTCTTTTAATGGGACTTTAGTCACGTCCCTTAACCTCTCAGGGCCTCGGTTTCCCCACACATGTGGTGAAGGTGGCAATATCTCCCAAGCAGAGGTGAGGGCGAAGTGATTTAACGTATAAGGAACCCCGACAGCGCTCCCCGAATCTCTTGGGAGTTTCCCATTAGCACGAGAACGCCCCCATAGGAATAGGAACTAATAATCATAGTGTCAAGTGTTGATTGAGGGGTGATCTGTAAGCTCCCCGCTTGCTAAGCCTTCCCAGACAGTCTGCTATTGGGCAAAGGGAGAGTGGGCAGGAGCCTGCTCGCAGACTGGCAGGAAACAGCCTCTTGGAGCTTTCTTGAGAGACCGCCACAGAGGGGCAGCTCCCTCTGGCTCCCTGAAGCCCCTGGCCTTGCTGCCCAGCCAGGGAGATCTCAAAAGAAGGAACAGAGGAATCAAGAGCAAGTCAGGTAGACCTCCTTCACACGGCCAGGCCCTGTGAGTCTACGCTGAAGGAAGGAGCAGGTGTCTGTGGATGTGGGGGGCTGGCCCCCAGGCATTGGCCTTGGTCTGCATCCAAGGGTCAAGCTGTCCAGTCATGTGACAGGGCACACCTCAGAGCAGGTATCGTCCAGGTCAGAGTGTCAGGGTGCTCTGGGATGATAGCGTTAGCATCAGAGTGTACCACACTCTCTTGGACCGTCTGACATTTCGGTCCCCTGGTGACTCAAGCTAGTGCCTCTGCTCTCCCCTGATGCCAAGCCAAAGCTGCAGCTGTTGCCCCCATGGGCCGCCTGTGCGTACTGAGCTTCCGTGCCTGCGGCTGCTCCTGCCCCACGCTGCCTGCCGGCTGGGCACCGAGGGCGCACCTGGGCTCTGCATGCAGCCTACCTGGTCCCTCTCCTCAGTGCCTTCCCCCACTCACAGGCCAAAAGAGGGGGCTACAGAGACCGAGCCCAGCTGTAGAAATATGAGGTAGAGCTAGAGTCGGGGCCTAAGGCAGAGGCAGAGGCTCCTGAGGCCAGGCTCCTGAGGCCAGGCTCTGATGTGCCAGAGCCCCCCCCACCCCACCTTTGTCTAGACTATGGGAACCTGGCTGCCTCTGGGAACCAGTCAACCTCCTCTACCCTCCAGTGCTGTGTATGACATTCACTGGAGGCCCCCATGTGCCAGGCCCTGCATTTGAAGCCAGTACAAAGAAGGCATGGCACTGCTCTTGCCTAGGGTAGCAGGGCTTCAGGGTGTGGTGGAGGCCAAAGCCCTGCTGTCTGAGGTGGGCATAGCTTTTATAGCGGGTCTCAGAGGCAGGGCTTCAAAAGTCTCAGGGTGTGGAGCCAGGGGAAGTGATGCAATGAAGTCAGAACTCTGGAAGAAAGCAGAACTCACTGGCAGATGTCGTCCCTGACCCTCAGCTTACTCATCTGTTAAATGGGAACACATCTAAGAGCAGCACAATAAGGCTCTGTATATGACGTGTGTGGGGAAGGGAACATGGTGGCTCTTGTTTCAGCAAGCCAGGAGAGGTCAGAGGTGTGAAGATCACTCTTAGCTCCGGAAGGCAGCTAAGCCATGCCCCCCGCGTGCGGCCTGGGGCTGAGCCGGACTTGGGCAGTTGGACACGAACACTTGTGAAGTGAAGAGGGCGGAGGGATGAACCGCAGTCACCCGCCCGCCCGCCCGCACAGCAGCCCGGACCTCTCTTCTGCACACCAAGGGAGCAGATGGTGCGGCGATCACAGCGTGTGAATTATGTCTGTCGCTCCCCCATCCGGGGAAGGTGCCGCGCCACACACAGCACTCCGACGGTGCCCCCTGGGGGCCGCGTGGGCCCCAGGCTTCCCGAGGGGATCTCCATGGACCTCCGGGAAAGGGGCTGGAGAGTGAGGAAGCTGAAAGCCCGTTTCTTCACAGCAAGAGCGGAGCGGCGGAGGCTCCCCACGGCCAGGGGCCGAGCCCGTCCTCCCAGGCCAGGGGCCGAGGCGCTGGAGTCCTCGCCTCTCAAGATCCCCTGCCCTCTGCCCCGCCGCCTCTTGCCACCACGTTCAGCACCAGGGAGAGCGCCCAGCCGCTCAGGCCCCGCCATGCTGACACCAAGTGGTGTGGGGCCCGGGAGAGCAAGCGGAGACACCCAGAACCGAACCTGTGACCAGAGGAAGGCAGCCTGGAGGGAAGGGAAGCACCAAGGTCATGACTGGACCGTTGGCCACGCGCTGCCAGAGCCGAGAGGAGAGAAGCCAATGGGAAAGAGGCACAGGTTGGGGACGGGGGGTGTCTAGGGACAGCGCAGCTCTGGCCTCTGCTCCTTGGCCAGAGAACAATATTGTTCCAAGAATCCGGTGGGGACAGTGTCTGGAGGTGAATAAAATATTCATTGTCCGGGCACTCACTTGATAAATAATGGAATTTATAGGCTTGCAGACTCGAGCTGGGCCAGGAGAGGGTGCAGTCCGGAACCTGCGGCCCCGATTGCTCTGATTCCTGTCCTGTGCTGGACGCCCCTACAGGTGATGGGAACAGACAGGACAGCAGGCAGTCATCTGAGGGACACGGAGAGGGCAGTCCTTGAACTTGCTGCCCCTTCAGAAGCCGCTTGAAGATGAAAAAGGACCTGGAGGTGTGGGATTCAGGGTGACTGTGGTAAAGCCAGCTTTGTGTCCTGATGGTAGCAACTGGCTTGGCCTCAGTTTCCTGTCTTGTGAAATGGGCCCATGCTGCCAGCACACAGACTGCCACGTAGATCTGCTGAGAAATGAAGGTGAGGGTTCCTGATGCCAGGGTTCCTGACTCTGGGCTCTCCTGAGCGAGGAGTGGCCTCACCTGTACCAGACAAA